>BMAW01116638.1:232925-342576 GCA_019974015.1 Nephila pilipes
TTGTTGTCGTTCGGTTACGTATTGCTAGCCACCATTTTGATACACGTCTCCGTCACCTCTTGTTCACCCGACGGCCGAGACGATGTCTATTACATTTCTAGTATTTGGGCCCGCGACTCTACCCTTTCTTCGGAGTCTGCGAAACGCTATATTTATCAGGATAACGCTATCCATGCTGCCGTATTGTAGAGAATTTCTTTGATGCAGAAAATGTTCGGCTGCTGCTACGATTGCATGTTCTCTAGATCTGTCCTCAATAGGAAATGTCTGCTCAATGGTTTGCTTGAGTGACTGGCTCGTCACTACGCCAATCATTTAGTCGATGAACTGTGGCATCATATTGAAGATACATGGGCAACTCTGTACCTGAACATCAATCTCTGTTTTGACTCAATGCCCGGGGCGTATAAGAGCGTTGTATTATTGACATAGGTGGTTATTCTGGTACTAATTTCTGATGTATCCAGCCAAATTTCTTGAAAATTTAACGACTCGTTATTTCTAGTATTACATATGTTTGTTCAATGAATATCATTTTGCTATTTGCATTTTACAATGTAATAATTTTAATGGTTAGTAGTGTTTAAAGGTATCGTTAATTAAATTATTACTAAAAATAATCAGATTTCTAAAAATTTATTCTGCAGATTAGTTGATCTTTATGCCCATAATACCATAAATTAAAATTGTTTATGTTGATCTGCTGGTTTCTAGAAGCCAAGCTCAACAAAATTTTTTCCTTTAGCTGGCAAAAAAAACTGATCCAAGTGATTTTAACCTCCTCATTAGAAATAAAGGTTTACCTTCTGAAACATTTTGTAGAGACCGGAACAAAAGAATAATCAGAAGAAAATAGAGAATATAGGATGTAATAGTATATCCCATCAAAGCTGTTAAATGCTTTTGGCAGTTAAACTTGTATGAGGTCTCGCATTATCTTGGTGGAACACTACCACCTTTTCTATTGATCAATTCTAGTATTTTCTGTTTAAATGAATCATTCAAATTTTCCAGCTGATGACAGTACACTTTAAAATTGATCGTTGCGTTGTCGAGTGGAATCTCAAACAAACGATCATTTGAACTCCACCAAATACATTTCTTTGATATCAACAGGACATTTATCACCTGCTTTTGATGAATTTTGGCTTTCGAAGTGTTTGAACTGGTTCGTCTTTTTTTTATTACATGATTTCTTGCATTTAAGATTATTGAGAAAACCCATTTCTCGTCCCCAGTGATGATGCTTCAAAAATTGATCATTTTCTTGACGTTTTGAAGAAAATCATAGATGTCTCCTCGACAAAAATTTCTTTCCGTAAGAACAAGAGAACACATATGTCGAGCTTTGAAGATTAAATCTAGGCGTTTCCAATGATCATAACAGTCGAATTCAGAATTTAATCCTCTCAAATATCTCACTGGTTGTTATTCATGGTTTGTCAAATTAAATGCCTTTATTGTATCTTCGTTTCAACTGGCCTTCAGAACTTTTCATATCAAATTGCCGGATCGAAATTTTTGCAAATCTGTTGGGCACTGGCGTTCTGTTAATACAAACTTCTCATACATCGAATAACTTTTCCTCCTTGAACAGCATTTTTACCTTTTGTTGTAAAAATAAAATATCAAACATGCTGCTTTTCGTATTTGAAAAGTTGTGAACTAGAAACTACTGCCCAGAATCAATGGAATTTTTCACAAGCTAACTTTGCTAAAACATGGATCAATACGAGACTTAATCAGAGATAGCCAGTAAACCAGTAACCAGGTCTTTCTAGAGTACGAACCTTTGTGCTATCAAAATTTCAAATCGGACCAGAAACAGCTGAGTTATCGAGGTTAGAGTAAGTCGTTTTGTAGTTTGTTTAAAAAAAAGGAAAAAAAACCGAGTTTCGTGTTCTGATAAAACATTGTTTTAATGGGTAAAAACACCGTGCAAGCGAAACAATGGATTGAAAAATTTGGGAATCTTGTCCATCAAAAGCAACGATTTGTCAGATGGTTTGGCGAGTTCGTGCAAGTACCGACACAAATGACGCGGAACGCTCAGGTAGACCTGTGGAAGCGTTACACCGGAAAATGTGAGTGAAGTGACAAAATTATAATGAAAGATCGTAAAGTGAAGCTCCGTAGGATTGCTGAGATGACACAGATATCATATGGAATCTTACTATCCTTCGAAAAATTGAGCATGAAAAGGTTTTCCAAGTGGGTGCCGCGATTGCTTTCCGATGGAACAAAACAGCAACGAGTCGATGATTCAGAAAGCTTTTATCATATTTACTCGCAACAAAAAGATTTCTTGCGTCGTTGCAGCCATGGACAGAAACATGGATCCATCCACTACACTCAGGAGTCAGATCGAGTCATCTGGTGGCGCACAGCTAGCGAAAGCAGTCCAGAAGCGATCGCAGCAGTCAGCTGGCAAAGTCATGGCGTCAGTTTTTTGGATACGCATAGCGTAGTTCATTGACTACCTCGAAAAGGTAAAATCGATCAGCGGTATTATTATATTGACTTGCTGATGCGTTTGAGGAGAAATCAAAAAAAAAAAAAACGACCACTGAAGTCTCGGGACTTATGATCCATAATGTTATATCATCCTTCAAAAATATGTAATGATTGTACTAAAATGTGAAGTCGGCTGTGAAAAAATACAATTAAGTCTTCTGTTGGGAAAAGAACAAAACTACTTTCTACTCAACCTAATTTTGTCTCTTTGCACAATTAATTTTCGATATCAAACATTTTGTTACAAAATAATTTCCTAAGATTGGTATGGTTTGTATCATTAAATATGTTTATCCATGAATTTCTATCAAACCAGGAACGCATTTTGAATGATCTTTTCTTCCTTATAATATGTTTTACGATCTTTACAAATAATTAATAAATTATGATTTAATTACATGTATAGATTATTTTTCTCTCTTCCTTCATTAAAATAAACGTCATTGTAATTTATATATATGTGTGTGTATGTGTGTGTGTTAATAGGTGTAATTATTGCTTTCCTAGCAAATGCACTAATAATGACTACTCTAGTGGCTGATTCTCTGATATTATCAATGAATTTTCCAAACAGAGTATGGAAAAATATGAATATTATATATCATATTTCATTAAATATAGAGCATCTTAAGGTTCTACCTGGATAATTTTTTTTTACTTACTGGAAAAAATTGTACTTCTTATGTGCCTATATTGAAAAAAATGGTTAAAAACTTTAAATAAGATATAAAATAACCATATAGCTTTCAACTTCTTTTAATATTTTGGCGCAGATATGCATAAAATAGCTAAGAATTTTAGAATTACATAAAACATAACATCAGAATTGATATATATATATATATATATACTATATATATATATATATATATATATTGAGCTATTTCAATTCTCTGATTTTACGATGCCTAAATGAACTTAATTTATGGTTTGAACTACCCTTATAACTATAACCTAGATATTTAAAATTAGAAGCAGATGTTTCAATTCTTGAAATATCTACAGAATTCAAGGTAATTTATAAATTGTTTCAATACACATTGTAAAATGTAAAATTATAATAATCTACAATTTAATCTAATAAAATATTTCATTAAATTTTATAACATTAAGAATATATCTTTTGCGATATCATATTTTGCGTTAAAGAAAAACATTCAAATCTGATTTGAAGTAAACCTAAAAGTAAATATTTCAAAAAAGTTTTCAAAATTTCCAAACCTCAAGATTAAATATTAAAATTCTAGTTCTAAGCAAGGAAACAAAATTTAAATGTTTAAAATCTTGGAAATCAAGCTGTAATTTTAGACTGAAATTCAGAATTGATTTTTGATAAAAAACTTGCATTTTAAAGGTAGGTTGATCCGGATATTTCACTTTCTCTTTGTTCAAGCACCAACGATGCGGTAGCCTAAGTCATGGTCGCGAACCTGCATGCAATGTCTTAAAATTGATTTTGAATTCCTTTTTAATGAGAACCGAAAAATAAATAATAAGTGAGAGAGAGAGAAAAAGAGTTTAAATAAAATAATATAAAAAAGGAAAAGGAAATATTTTTTAAATTTCACTTTCCTTATATGATGAAAGAAAATATCTATTTAGTAAGAAAAGAAAAGTTTTCAATAAGGCATTCGGTTCTCATTAAAAAGGAATTCAAAATCAATTTTAAGACATTATGAGTTACATTCATTTATAAAGATGTATTTTGAAATAAGTTTCGCTTCACATCAACATAATGACAGCGTTTTAATTCTTTCTTATCGCAAGTAATTGTATAACTGATGATTTCAAACGAAATGAGAAATATATTCGACAACATTATTTGAATTCGTAGCTGAACATGGATTTTGGCTCATGATTGCTTATATAAAACTGATAATTGGGCAGTAAAATACTTGAAATGGATATTAAAATGTAATAGTGTACAACACGTGCTTATGTATATATTTTATGTTAAATTAGCTTTGAACTTTTTGAAAATCTCTAATCGTGGATACTTTGAAAAAAGAGCCTTAAAATACGAATTTAAGTATAAGCTGTTAAAAGTTTAGATTGCGCTGAAATGTTCAGTAAACCTTTAACCTTGAGATAATCCCTAATTTTTCTGATTGGAAAACTTTCTTTTGGAAAGAGATTTATCGAAACATTTTAATAATCGGTGGGACAGTAAAGCAAACTCAAATATATTTACATGGGCAATTCTAATCATAGAGCTAAAACAACAAAAAAAAGTTCCAATTGTTTCTTTAGCAAGTAATATTTTACATAATATTTACATGTAAATGCTGACAAATAACCACCACAACAAAAATGAATAAAGTGTTTTTATTTATTAATAAACCTATTATAGAAATTGTTCTGATTAAATGACTATTTACTAACCTTGCACTTTGAAGCAACACGAGGCCTATTGATGATGGATATCGTAATTTTAAACCTCAGTTACGTGATGAGAACGACCCCTGAATTGGTACCTCCCCCTCCAAGCATTCCAACCCCACCAACGGGATGACTTGAATTCTCGACAGTTTTAACGTTTATCTGCCCTATAACATGGTAATCTCAACGAAACAATGTCGGACGCAAGTTCGTGAACAAGACCACTAGGCTACCGTGCCCATCACTTGACCGTGGTTCAAAATTACGAGGTCCGTCGCCAATAGCCCTCGTGTTGTTTCTAGCGCAACGTTAATAATAACTTAACTCTAGAACTAAACTAAGGTTACCGTGGCCATTAAATTTTGTATTATTACGATATATTCAATTGTTTCTTTTGAGATAATATTTCTCGATTCTGGAGCTTGAATTTGCTTGATTCTGGATTCAACAAATATGTTAATAATTATCTGTATCGAGATTTTGCATACTTTGTTTTCCAAAATATTCTTTCGTATTAATAAGTTCCCTAAATACAGATATGAGTCCCGAACATATGATTTTAACTGGCTGTGTTTATTTTCTGAAAGGTTCTTATATAAAATTGAGTTAGATCAATTTCTTTAAATATCATTTATACTACCATTTTCATTATCACTAAAAGTATCATTTTCATTATCACTAAAACTATCATTTTCATTATCACTAAAAGTATCATTTTCATTATCACTAAAAGTATCATTTTCATTATCACTAAAACTATCATTTTCATTATCACTAAAAGTATCATTTTCATTATCACTAAAACTATCATTTTCATTATCACTAAAAGTATCATTTTCATTATCATTTGTAGTAACACTCTCATTTTCTGGATCATTCACTTTCAGTTAAAGGTCTTACGGAAACTCTTCAATTGAATGAATTATGAAATATGGAAATATCTTTAGCACTTGTATTAAAATCCAAAACACATTGTAATAACTTATCTTGCTGTATTTTTTATGGAAAGAAAGTATTAACCCGTCACTAGGTTTTGGATTGCGGGCCATAATTTGCCAATTTCTGATCTAATACATAAATTTGAAAAGTTTTTTTTTTGTTTTGTTTATAAGTCCTTTTTACGAATCTCCATTGTTCATCATATCACTCTAGATTTTTAAGGTTGTTTCGCTAATGTGGAGAAAGAGTCGTCTATTCCTGTCAAAAAATGTTTGTTCCAAATTTACTTTCAAATGATATTTTTCAACCCTCTCACTCCTTTTCACCATTTTTCCGTTTATCACAGCAGACACAGCAATTTTCTTTCTCTGTTTTATTTTTTGAAATCAATTAAAAAAAATGGAGCCACATTAATTTTTATTCCAGATCAAATCAGCAAAGTGTAAGACCAATTGTTAGCACTGACTGGTATCATATAAGCCCTGTTTTTCCCATGGATTACATTATGTCTCCTGTTCGCAAGTTGGTAATCCAAAAATTCAACAGTAGAAATTTTGACACAGACAATTTTGATTGAAATTCATTGTATTTAACTTAATGCTGAAGTTTTCGTTTTGCTTAAAAATATCAATAAAACAAATCCACTTTTCAACTTTCTAATTATTAAATTTTGTTGCCTCTTTTATTCTTATCGTATCATTTATTTCGATAAGTCTGGGAACCTTCAAGTAATTTGGTTACTCTTATATATAAATTAAAAAGTTTACTTATCTGTTATACAAATTTACACCGTTGATCGTAATATTCCAAAATTTTGGAATGGTTTGCTAATGTGTAAAAGCCGTTAGTATTAATCCCGATTAAAATTTTCTAATATTTTTTTTTTGTTATATTTTTTTAAAATCCCTCCTTTTTCAACACTTTACTATGTTTTCAAACACATACAACCATTTTTACCCAAACTTTTTCCTTTAAAAAGTTAAGCAATTTACAAAGCTTTTTTAATGCAATTTGATTTTTCGAAATTAGATTAAAAATAATGGAGTAACATTTCTTTAATTCCCGTGGCAAGTTTCTCTATATATAAATAAAGGGAATAATTTTTTTGTGTGTGTATGTAGACAAGGTAGCACAAAAACGGGAAACATGGACTCAAAATGTTGTACGATGGAACTATGGATAACGATGATGAGCACTTTGATACAATTTTTTCGAAATTAGCCTCAGATTTTTTTTTTTTAAATTTATGTCAAAGTGACTCATAAGACTAATTTTTCTTCCCTGTGCATAATTCTGGCACATATTACGTCACATGACGTCACGGTTAATTCTACGGACAATTAATTAATATTTTTCTATTGATCTTTTTGGAGATCGTTATATTTATTCATTTGTTTGTTCGGCATTAAAAAAAAATTAAACTTATTTTATTATTTATCAAGAATTATACTTATTTAATAAAAAACTTATTTATTAGAAATTAATGCTTATTAATTTAAATAATTACCCTTGTGTAGATTAAACACTCCAGCTTGCTAATCATAAAATTTAATTTCACTTGTTAACATTTAACTTTTCATATTTAAGTTGTTTTACTGTTAAACATAGGGACATTGAATTAATTTTCAGGATAAATATATCCATGTCGAATAGGAGTTGAATATAAGTTTGGAGCTTTACTTAAAATAATCAATTCAAACTTATTATGTATTAATTTTGAAAAAATGGAATAATATCTTCGTAGTTTTATTTTTGTTATTCAAATCACAAAAGAAAAAATACGAAAGTATCAAATAAACAAAAACGAAAATTATAAAATATTTTTATATGACTTCTACCAAAATTCACAGTTATAAGAAAATATTCGAAAGCTAAAATAAGGATTTATCATTGATAAAACATTCGTTTTTAAATTAATAAGCTAAGTTTCGTGCTTGAATAAGGTATAGTCGATTTTCGACTTCTGTTTTGCATTTATATTTGTTCTGACTTTATTTTGTATTTGTATCTAAAGTATAGTGATGGTTCTTATATTCAATTCCAGCAAACCTTAAATAATTTATTACATAACTTTAGAAAACTCTGAGGCAGAATTATCAAGGAAATTAATGATAATTTTTTAAGTTAACTGCTACGCTAAAATGCTTTAAATTTTACATTTTTTTCGATTTTGCTGTTTAAAAACATTTAAAACACTTCGCTAATTTCAGAGATGTATTATTTATAAGAATTTGTTAAATATAAAATATTCGAAGGTTGAATTTTAGAAATTATAAGCAGAAATGCCACGCTATACAGAAAAATTTCTGTATTTGCATTTTTCTCAAAACGTTTTTAGAACTCTGGCACACTCTCAGCGAAAAATTTATTATACCCACATACGGCTAATGCTTTGCACATTGTGAAATGAAGCTATTTCTTATATAGTGAGCATAATTCTATTCTACTTAACACTTACAAATTTTAAGTATTGTGCGTATATAAAAATTTTGGAAATTTGAATTAGAGAATTTGAAAGTGCTTAAGTTTTACTAAATTTAAGTTTTAAAACTAAAATTTTGTTCACACAAACACCGTATATAATGTTATATTGATAATTACTCTATTTTTTTTAAAACAAAACTATGAATACAGTACATTTTATGCAAGATGTACCCAAAATTAAGTACATCATTTTCAAATGTAGTAACAGGTATTTATTTTTAATGGTTCCTACACAATTAGTTGTGTTTATATATAATTGAGATTTTTTTTCATCAACAGATCGACAAATAATATAATAACAAGTAAACTAGTTAATCCATTGTTTTACAAAGCCGGCTGCCAGCCGAAAACAAACAATATCACATTTCCAATCCATTATTGCATTGCCAACTATGAGACGGACTGAGGAGCTGTAGCTCCTTAAAGTTTCCTTCTTTCCGGCAATAGATGGCGACATGCTGTAGAAAGCTGAGAAATAGATCTGTGAATAGAATGTGTATAATACATTCGATTTACCTCAAAATATCGCGAGTTGTAAGGAATTGAATTTGGAGACCTCTTTAACTACGCAGTGGTAAAAATGATGTACCTTAAGAAATACTTCTTTGAAAAGGTATAAAGATTGTTT
This sequence comes from Nephila pilipes, assembly GCA_019974015.1. NCBI lineage: Eukaryota > Metazoa > Arthropoda > Arachnida > Araneae > Nephilidae > Nephila > Nephila pilipes. The sequence continues at coordinate 241,870 of BMAW01116638.1, forward strand.
TTCTTCACATTCTCTTAATTTTCTTAAAATTAAATAGAAAATATAGGATCAATTATAAGGGGAAGTCCAAAGTATTAAATAAATTTTTTTATTATGTATTCGATATTATGAATTATTATTTCATGATGAAATTTCGTAAGAAATCAAGCACTAGGACTAATGGTCCTCTGTTCAATCATTATCTTCTAGAGAAAGGATTGGCAACGAATAAAAATACGGTTAAATCAAGAATTTCGTTATCTTATGCCCCTTTTAATTGGAACACATGTGTAGGGTAAGTATTTAATTATTACTAAGAAATCATCGAGAGATCTGGATTACCTCGAAATTTAGCCTACGTATGGATTTATTCTTATATACATAATGTCGCAAATTACAGCTATTGATGTTGATTGGTTTCAGGAAACAGTAGATTGAAGTACCCTGCAGTATGGAGAAGATAAAGCTCAATCTTCCAAATTTTACAATGGTGGCCTTCGAAACGTCAAGAAAAGCCGATAGAAATGTATAAATCTAGAAGATGACTGTATAATGAAATCTTTTATAAATAATCAAAAATGAAATTCTAGTTCAATTATTTTTAGTAATTAAAATTTTAAGAGACCCCGGGATAATAATTGATACTTGGCAATACTGCAGATTATTTCAATCTATGGCTTTCTGAACCAAATAAACCACCATTAATAGCTGTAATTTACAACATTGTATACATACGGATCAATTAAAATGTAGAGCAAATACTTTACAGATAAATTGATCATTTCTTGGTAATAACTAAAATTTTACTGTATCCTCATTTAGTAGCTTATTTAAGTGTCTCAATCCTCTTTTATTTCCGTAGACCTCTTTATATATTTAAAATATCTTTATTGATGTACATTGTAAATCGTAATTTAGCTTAGGCACATTAATGGCTCGAATAAATGGTATTAAGTGATCATATTGCGTCAAATATTTAGTAAACAAGAACTTGACTTCCTAATAATCACTATTCTTTGATCACGATTCAGATTTTTGATCGCGGAAATTCTGGATTAACTATCTCTTCCTAATAATTCATTAATTATCAGTCTAATGTTTTCCTATTGTTAATTTTATAATAAATCTCCCCTCAGGTTTTTACATTCTTTAGGTAAGTACGAGAATCAAGATAACGATGTATCTTACTACTCTTTTTCTTAATAGCTTCTTTATCGCCAATTTTTTTCTTTCAAAAATGACCCATTAAAAAAATAAATAAAATGTATTTCATAATACAGAAAAATAAAAAAAAATCTGCATCAAGCTAAAAATTGTAGTTTATGAACCCGATATTAGAAAAATTGGCTTCAAAAATCAAGTTGAGAAAATGTTCTGATTTTTTTTATTAGATTCGATGTTATAAACATTTATATAAACAGGCTTTCCTCGTAAGTTTTCTTTTCAAGTCCATACTCTTAATATATTGATTATTTTCTGAATTTATTTACTTCTGTTCTTATTTATTAAGCTAATGCTATATGCATAAGTTTCATGGAAAATGTACGTTTACAGTCAATAATTGTAATAAAGATAATTTTGTTGTATTTATGTTATAATAAATGTAATATTTTCATACCAAAAGCATTTTCCTTAACACTTCAGGGCCTCATGTACTCGATTTGTAATGAACCCTTCCGGTCCGATTTAATAACCAACAAATTTTCAGGGAAAGACCATTTGATTATTATTGAATAAAACAGGTTTCATTTCATAATTCGAACACGTTGTTAATTTAAATTACATTATTAATTTGAATAGATTTGTAATTACTTATGAAACATTAAAACAGACAAAAATTCTTTGTAATCGCTCCAATCATTTTGATCTTCATATTCTATTCTACTCTAATCCATTATAGTGATAATTTTACAAATCGATTTTTATGTACTAAAATAAATGTATTGATCGATGCTCATACCAAAGTTAACCAGAATAAAATCCGCCTGACTAACATAATTTCGCTGGGACTAACACATAGTTGTTTTAACGTTGAACAACGTGTGATAGTTGATTGATTGATTGGTTTTATTGGGTATAGAACAATAATGTCTATTTTTCCCACATGTGATAATGATTGACTGGTTTTATGGAACATAGAGCAACAGAGGCGGTATTATCCCTGCGATAATGATATATCATGTTTATATAAGTAATAAAGGGAATGCAATATTGCCAGATTCAATACAATAAAATATGTAAACTAAATTATTTTTATCATATTTAAGAGTAACTTTAATCCAAGTACAGCGCGTCATTGTACGATAGGTCATGAAAATTCGTTCACGAGCTAAATTCGTCGTTTTACCGGAAGGTGTTAAATTTAATGGTACATTTTTTTTCATGGATACGCATTTGAGTTTCCGACCATTGCTTTACCTAATCAAGAGATAAACAGAGAAGAAATAGTTTCAGAAGATACTTTACTGAAAAGGAATGAATTTCCCAACGCTTGATGGCTGCTATTGTACAAAATATCTCAATCTCTTTCCTCTGCCCCTCAAGACATCACCTATATGTAGATAATTATTCCCAACATTAACATTCACATGCTTTTACACGTGACAATGTCCATTGAGAAATTCTATTTCCCCTTTGACTTCTTTTCTTTTGAGTTCGTGCAACTTCTTAACTCTTTTCTATAAATCTTATTGTCGTTGCGGTATCCCAGTGGTCATGGTCGCGGACTCGCGGAGGAGAAAATGCTCGAGTTCAAAAGAACCGTTTAGTGGAGCTGGTGCACTTTAAATCTGGTCGTGGTCCCAAATCTTGACTTTTGCGAGATGTGGAAGTTTGCAAAGGCAGGTTCCAGCTCAGGTTCATTTGGACTCAAAATGACGAGGTGTACTGCTAATAACCCCCGCGTTGCTTTTAAGTGTGACGTTCATAAGCAATCAACCAATCAAATGCACTTAAAATAAATGTTTTTTTCATAAATCAATTAATTAGGGTGAATTTTGTTTACTAAACTTCAGCACTATTGCGCTATTTCTATTACGAAGATAATCTTTCTTATAAATGATTTAATAGTTGTTTAAGTTCTTAAGAATTTAAAAGTATTACAAAGGAGTTTGTAGAGAGAGGTTGATAAGAATCTTTTGAAGAAGAAAGTATTGAGCTACCAACTGTCCGAAGTGGGGGCCATATTCGGTTGACCAATGGCGAGCAATAATTTGTGTTTTGAGTTAAATAAAGATATTGAGAATAAAATGTTTCTTCAATTCTCTCACGGTGAAAACAAGAGCGATAGTTTTGATTAGCCAATAGGGAAGTACTAAAGTGGTTTTAGTATACTATATTAACTTCTTTTATTTGCTTCCGTATTTGTTAGCCACCCAAGGGGCTGTTGTTTAATATACCCTATAAATTAGCGTACCTGACCACTTTTCAAAAATTTATCTAGTTTTAGCGTATATTTTTAATGTCTGCTTTCACCAGTAACGAGCTTAATTTTCAAAAATACGTCATAATAAATTTCTCCTGAATTTCTTATTGGATTTGAATAAAATATATGTAATATGGGGCTATCTGATACCTGTTTTCATCACTAATGAACTCAATTTTCAAAAATATATCACAATATATTGGATTGAAGTGAAAAAAAATACAAAAATGAAGTATTTAATTTACTTATCAATTTATTCATTACCTGAAATCACATGTAAACTGGAATCAAGATATGACTGAAAACGAATAACATTATTCAGAATTTTAAGACAGATGTAAGGCAGTTTTTTTTCCCTTTGCTTCAAGAATTTCAAACTATGTCTTTTTAGTTTTTGCTTCCTTCTTGGAATGTTTTAGGATCAAATGATTTGAATGTTGATTTACTATTATTATCAACCTAAAGGGCTATTGTTTTAGCTAGATTATTTTTAGCGTACCTGAACATTTTTCAGTTTTTATCCCATTGGTTCAATTTAATTACACTTAGCTTAAATATAAAAAGGTAAAAAGTGTAAAAGATTTCAGCGGATATTTTAAATATTTATATTTGTTTTAACGATTCATTTATATGGGTTTCCAAATCTTAAAATATTATTAATAAATGTTTTTGAATTTTGGAGGACAAATTTAATACAACAAAAACTTTGGTTTTTTTTATCTTTAGATGCACATTGTTGCATTTAAATAAATACAACAGTCTGTAATTGAGATAGAAATTCCATAGGATAACCATTACGTTCATGAATAATCTTTTAAAAAGTTATCTTTATGTTTTATTTGAAGGGGTTGGATGTGTAACGTTGAACTATTCGATTTTCTCTCCAACTAACAACTGGGTTTGCTTTCAGATATTATTTAAATTTTCAATTGTATGTGTATACGTATATATATATATATATATATATATTCTTATTCTTATGAAAATAACCCAAATAATTACTTAAATATGTCAAACAATCTATTAATTTAACACCAAAAATCCTAACTAATTATTACATACTATTTAAAAATCAAACTAGTTTAAATCATAGCAAAGTATAAGACAAGCAACATTTAAGAATAAAAATGGAGCTAATATATTTAATACTGTTACATACTTTTGAATGGAATAATGTATTTAAAAAAATACGGACCTCGCGTAATTTTGAGTCTCGGTGAAGAGACGTCACTTGATATGGCAGCTTTCTGTCCAAACTACCACACCACTCCAAAGGGAGGCCTAGGGGTCCTCACAGATCCAGTGTGCATCAGCCATGTTATACGACAAATCTTTAGTGGCATCATGACTATAACCCGAGATTCGACGGAAAAAACGTCGGCTGAGAGTTTACGACCATGATCATTATACTATCGCGGTCGCATATAACCACAAAAAACTGAAAATTGTAATTAGTTATAAGTAGTCTGTATAGTTAATGTGTTTCTCATTTACACAAAAAAATGTTTTCGTGAAACACGACTGTGGAAATATTGCTGTTTACACACATTTCAAGCTGCATCTATAGATATTACTATTTCTTTCTTTTTTTTAAATTTTGATGCAAGCTTAAGAGCATTTATTTTTGAATTGTCTTTAACAAACGGGCGATAAATAGTGTGTCAACAGAGGTAAGTAAAGAGGATTTACTCGAGAAAGGAACTATATATACCATTTTAGAACTGTAAGCTTTTCAATAATTGATTGCACTGTTGAATGAGATCTACTAACCTAATTATCAAATTTAATTTCATGCATTTATAATCAATTCATGTCTTTATAATCAATTTTTTTGGAGTAGCAGATTTCATTATACTAAGGAAGTATTTCAAAATATCTGCATTGTCTATCAAATTTAAATTTCACCATATCATGTAATATATCCCTCGAGATTAGTGGTGTGATTTATCAACAAAACACTCAATGATCCAATCACAAACCATAAAAATTTGCATTTGTTTTAGTGTAAGAATACTTTTTACTCGCCTCGAAATCACTAAGGTTTAGTTTTTTTAAAAGTGGAAAAACAATTTAATATTTATTCAATTTATTACCCTATATTCATATTTTTAAACAGCGTTCTAACAGTTGTTCCATTTTCAAAAAATTTATTAAAATTAATAAACTAAAACAATAGAATATTTCACAATTACGCTCTGGGATGAATACATTCTACACTAAATGTGCAGATTAATTAACGCTTAACAATATTCATTGCCCTTTCTACACCTGTAGCATGGATTGTTCAGGGACCTTCTATTTAACTAACCTAAGTTTCTTCTTGACTTTTTATGTAAGTTTCCAGATCCTTTCCAATCAAATGAAGTTGGTAATGCAAATTATATAAACTTTGGAGATATAATGAATAGAGATATTGAAGTTCTAAGTTCAATAAAAGCAACAATGAATTGAATCTGATGATAGAAAGGTTGGGGTAGTAAAAGAATTGTAATAGTTGAAAGCTAGTATACATGTGAATGCCTCTTGAATACAGATTAAGAGGGAGTTTCTTGCGTACCTATGTGATTTATACAGACTAGGACCCAACATTCTCTGATCAAATTACTCCTTGGTGAATGTACTTGTATCGTATCCCGGTAAGAGGATTATTTAATAAATTATAGAAATTGTTAGTACTCTCGGGGAGAAACATTTAACTAGTAAAGAGCATTCCCCTTTGTTATAGAAATAATAAACAATATTTTGAAAAGTTATTGACTAGATTCCTGAACTGCTGGCGCGTGACAATTTTAATTACTTTATCTGTGCTTGGAATTAATTTGAAATTTAGATTTGTGATTAGAGTAATACTTATGATGACAGACGAGACGGGTATTAATGCCACAAACATATATTTTTCTAAAATCCATGCCTCAGTATATATTTGCGCAGCGAAATTTAGTAAAAAAAATAGCAACATCTTATATTCACATGATGAAAATGAAATTACATCTTACAGTCATTGTCGACATACACAAAAGTATCTCTTCCCATTCCGATTTTAGAGAAAAAACTGTATCCTCTTATAAGAACATTAGCGCGTGGGTGCACCGTGTGGACCTGCCGATCCCCGGTGCATCTGTAAACTTTGCCTTCTGTCTCGACGGGAAGTCCGGTGCGGGGCCTGATGGGATTAACACCGTCCTTTCTCGTGTCCCAAATTAAAATGTCCACGGTGAGTCAGTTCAAATAAAAAGGCGAAATCCAATAGGGGGACTCAAAAGAAGAAGCGGATAAAGAATGTAAATCCCCTTTTGTAGCTGTCATCGACGGGGGCAGTGTTCAGGTGCAGTCAAGTGGGCAAATTCCGTTTGGGGAGCCGGTCGGTCCCGGTCCACGGCGTAAATTCATGTACTAATAACTCGCGAATTTGTATTGCACATGGAAAACTTTGTAACATTGGGATATATATTCGTGAAATTCACTTAACTAACATCTGGGGTAGCTTTCTGATTTTACATTTAAAAATCCAACTCTTTTCCAAACAAATGAAAAGTGTTTAAGCAAATTAGGTTATCATAAGAAGAGTAGTGAATGGCATTGAGGATTCTTATGCAGAACAGAATTGAAAGTAAAAATAAATTAGCTGATATCGGTAGATGTTAGTAAATCAGAGTTGTAGTAGTTGCCTTTCATTATTTAACTCTACAGATATTACTGAGTTCAATTAAATAATTAATAAATCCAAATGACGAAACATCAGAAAAAATGACAACCCAGTTTGTTAATTATCCTCACAGAATATGTAAGGTTGCTCTCTCCTGAATCCCTTTTAATGCACTTTAATCTTAGCTTATAATTAAACAATACAGTCTTAGCTTATCAACTCACTCTCACCCATTGAGATACTTCATGAATGCAAATCCATTCCTATTACTTTATCCAGGAGTCACTTTAAGCCAATTTTACTACAAACGATTAATTACAATAATTCACTTCAATTAAATCATACAATTCTGTCACCTTATCATTATCTGTCATCCTTCTTATTCCTTTAAATTCTTTTTCGCTTATATATCTATATTCCTTCTTAATTTCTTACATTTCTAATCGTCATCTAAGTTGCTTAATCACGCTTCATTTGGTTGGAAAGGAGTTGTAATTTTATGTAATTTAAATTACAAAAGATCTCCAAGGTCATTGATGAGTCGCAGAAAGCCTAAGAGTCACAGAATGAATTGCCGTAAATGATCGTCTGTGATTAAAATGCATTAAAAGTGACTCGTAATTAAAGTAGTAATAGGAGTCGATCCCACAGTAACCGAAGAGTGCCTCATTCGAAGTAAGGGGGTTGGTATGGTAGTACTTTAGTGTTTAATCTTAGCTAAGATTCTGGTGTGATGAGAATTCTTTGAGAAAGAGATATCTTGAACAATCTGTGAAGAAACCTAATTAAAAAGTAAATATATTTTTTCTGGCGTATCTTTTCGGAAAATTGTGACCTCATTGACTATTTAATTCAATGTCTGCAGATTTAAATAACGAGAGGATGGCGTTGCATTATATTTATATATTTACATAATGCATTTCCTATTTTTCATTTGTATCTTTACATTTCATACTTTTAATGAAACGTGTTTTTTGAATATTGTTTCACTCATGATTAATACTGATCTATAATACCCGGGGGTATAATACAGTGGTTCGTAATTCATGGTTCGAGAAACACAAGTACTCTGCGAAGTCACATCAAGTGTTCTGCGAAAAAAAATCAAACTCTCATTTAAAAATTGTTGCAAAAGAAAATTCAATTAATTGGTAAATGTTTTTGTTCGGGATTGAAATAAGACTACACGAATGACAAACTTTTTAGTTATGTGTGCGATACCGTACACTTAATACGGGACTAGCTGCTATGAAAAATGTGTCATATACTAGACTGAGTGGTACAGAAAAACAAAGCGAGTTTCATCTTAATGGTCGTTATCTAAACTTTCGACTTCTCGTTGCATAAGAACACTTCCAATCTCGCTATCCAAACAATCTGTTCACTCCCTTCTCTTCTTTATTCACATCCTTCAAAGGACAAATTTCTTCAGGTAAGAACGGGTATCCTGACCCGAAAGAGAGAGAGAGTAGGAATCTCAAGCTTTTTATTGTCCTAGAGACCACATTCTAGAACACCGGTGGAAAGGAAGGCCCGCTTGTTTTTTAAGGTGAAGGCACTGACTTACAATTCGTCGGAACAAAATTCCTAAAAAATGTAATTCTGAAAGTCAATGTGATCTTTGGGATTGTATTTCGTTCAGCATTGCCTGATTATTGGGAGAATATGATGATATCCCTGCTTATATAAGCAGTCAAAAAGATGTTCATCTGTAAGTCGAGTACTGTATTTTGATCGAATGATATTCATTGTTAAAAACAATAATTTACACAAGTATGTGGAACCAAAAATATTAATATATGATGATTTTTCGTAGATAGTACAGTAAAGCTAAACAAATAATTATGTCATGTGGAGGGCGCCATCTAATAATGGCAAATAACATAGTTACACAGAGAGGCATTAAAATAATTTAATGTATATTTTATATTTTTAAAATTTATAGACATTAAAATTTATAGACAAATAATATAGACAAAATGATAAACTAGGGGTATGCCGTGACCACACCTTCAAACTAGGACAATCTCAGTCAAATTGAGACGTCTGTAATAAGCCTTATAAAAATAATAAACATATAATTATAAACAAATATTTTTTTCAAACAAACCACACATTTCTCTAATTGATTAACAGCTACAAAAATCATATATACCATTTTACTGAAAACTGAAAAACAATTTTTATCGTTTCAAGAGCAGTAGGAATATGTATTAGCGCCTGAGAGTGCAAAGCAGAGTCAGTGAAAATATAAACAACACTCCTCTACATAAAAACAATAACATAATTTTTTTTAATGAGCACTCCCAAATTTTCAATGTTCTGCTGGACGTCAATTTTCGAACCTTCATTCTATTTTTCAATGCTCTCCCAAATTTCCTATCAGTTATTTAAATATGTATCTGGAATTACTAATTTCTGGATTACTTAAGTCTCTCTTTGCATAATGTGAGTGATAGGACCTGAAACTGGAACACTTTTATTATAATAAAACACTCAAACATTAATTTTATAATCTGACTTCCCTATCTTTGAGATAGTAGCATATTTTAAAATATTATTTATTTATAAATACTATTTGAATCAAACCATACTATATGGTGCTAAATGTATTCCATGTTTCGTCTCCTAAACTGTAATGCTATTGGGGTTTTATACTTTACGTGTTCAAGAAAAAAATGTCACATTTTTGGAATGTCCCCAAATTATAAGAGTACGGCATCATAAATGTATGCGTATGTTACAACGTCACAAATTTTTATAAAATTTGAACGATTTTGTGTCTAGAAACGTGTTCAACTTTCGATCGGGTTCTTTGAGAAAAGTCGCAGATAACCTTAATATATCTTTTGCGAATAATAATTAAATTCAAATCTAGTTTATTACCTCACAAGAGAGTTGTGTTTTAACCTCTGGGGATATTCAAAATAATGAATTATTTTTTTTGTTTTAAAATACCTAATTAATTATTATAGAAGTCATCTTTATTGTGTGATAAATTAAAATTAGCTTCTTTATATCTGAAAAATATCTGAAACTACGTTTAATGATTCTGGCTTCTTTCAATCGCTGGTTTAATCAGAGGAAGAGTACTCATAAAATCAGACAGGAAAATTTTGCCTCTTTCAACGAGAGCGGAAATTCGTTTTCAAGACTTAAAAGATATTATTAGTAAAAAAATCACCCCATGTAAATTGTTTTTCTAATATTATTAAAAGCCCGAATTACTAGTAACATTGATTCTTCCTCTAACCATTTATGGTTTCGGTAGGGATACCGTTGTCATAAAATATTTACTTTTGTTATGTGCTTCGTTAGAGGCAAGAAAAATTTATCTAGAATTAGATTACATCTATAATATACCGTAAGGGTAAATTTTATAAAATTCCTTCGCAAAGATTTAATTTGCTGTTAAGTACCGTAGTTACAATTTTTGTTTCTAGTGAGACAATTATAAGCTGAGAGGTAAGGAAGTAATTATTTTAGAAGCGTTTCCACTCACTTTATTTTACTGCGGTCAAAATACGTTTATAGTGTGCCATTACGTAAAGAAAGATGACATGGAAAAAAATTATGCTGATAAAGATTATTTTAGAGATTTTGAGGAAAATATAATTGATAATGAGAAGAATTTCAATAGAGAAGACGATGATGTGGCGAAAGATTATATTAATTGATAATGGCATGTGAGAAAGCGCTGAAATATTAAGTGATGAATAAGTCTATCATCCGCAATATTAACACATCAATCAATAACTCCCGAGACTAACCCCAAGATGGCGCTCGTAGTAAACCAGTAACCAGATCTTTCTAGAGTACTAACCTTTGCTTGAAAAGTGTCAAAATTTTAAATCGATCGGACCAGAAACAGCTGAGTTATCGAGGTTGGAGTAAAGTCGTTTTGTAGTTTGTTTAAAAAATGGAAAAAAACGAGTTTCGTGTTCTGATAAAACATTGTTTTTTAATGGGTAAAAACAAAACAATGGATTGAAAAATGTTACCCGGACTCTTGTCCATCAAAGAAACAACGATTTGTCGATGGTTTGCCGAGTTTAAACGTGGTCGTACCGACACAAATGACGCGGAACGCTCGGGTAGACCTGTGGAAGCCGTTACACCGGAAAATGTGAGTGAAGTGACAAAAATTATAATGAAAGATCGTAAAGTGAAGCTCCGTGAGATTGCTGAGATGACACAGATATCATATGGAAGTGTATTTACTGAAAAAGGTTTTTTGAAGTGAAGTGAAAAAGGTTTTTTCCAAGTGGGTGCCGCGATTGCTTTCGATGGAACAAAAACAGCAACGAGTCGATGATTCAGAAAGCTGTTTATCGCTATTTACTCGCAACAAAAAAGATTTCTTGCAAAAAAAAAAAAAAAAAAAAAATTTGAAAAAAAAAAAAAAAAAAAAAAAAAGATTTGGAAAGAACGTTGGAACGGATTGTATCACCCTAAAGGTGATTAACAAAAGGTGTTATGTTGATGAATAAAAAAAAATTTGCAAAAAAAAATTTGTTTTTAATGTTAGTCTCGGGAGTTTTTGATTGATGTGTTATTTACAATAACTGTAAAAAATAAATTTTATAATTTTCATGTGAAATATGTAATTCTTATATTATATCTAATCACGACCTCATTTACATGTCTTTATTAAATATTTTAGACAAAATTCATTCACTGGGATGAAATTACACTCATGATGTCTGTCTTTAACGTAAATGTTAAGATGAAAGCTTTTAAAGATTAATCTCAAATTTTCAAGTTAATTTTAAATTTCTATGCAATTTTAATTCCTTTTCTTTTAAACGATTTCAAGAATTATATAAATTTAAAATAACTATTTTTTAACTATGATTAGGAAACTAATTTTTTTTGTGCGTCATGAATTCCACAGACTAAACTTTTTCGCCTTCATTGTAATGGCGTCAGCAAGTCTTTGTGTTATAATGTGACATTAATTGATCCAATCCATTTGAAACAGGACAAACACAAAATCCAATTTTCTCTTCGGAAACAATAAAAGCTTAACATCAATTAACCAATTCACTTTTTTAAAAGTCCAATATGGATTTTTCTCTAAGTGCCGAGCACTCAAAACACTCAACTGGAGTGTGCGGAAAAATCATTAATCGGTGCAGTTTTACACCTAAACCCACTCAAGACTGCATCTGTAATGTGATTTGGCCTTTTCCACCGCCACCTTTCACCTTTTATCCAATAGACACGCAGCCCTCTCTTGCCATTTTTTGGAATAGAATAATGGCACGCGAACGAGCAATTTGGCTTCCTAGGTGGTACAATGTTTTTGTAGGCCACTCGTTTTTTTTAAGTGTCTCGAATAGAAGAGGGACTAAGTGAATGTTTCTGCATGAACTGTTCAAGAGTTCACGCAAAAGTCATTTGGTTAGATAGTGCGATAGATGATTGATATATAAGCTCACCTTTTAGAGATATATCAATTAGGATACTTATATCGATGTATGCATTTGACACAAGTATTGCATTAATTCACACACATATTTGTGATGAACTTGTGGGATAGTGAAATGAGTCTGACTGTTTAATTAGGGTAATATTTTGAAACTCAAGATATAACGTGACCGTGGTAGCCTAGTGGTCATGGTAGCGAGCTCGCGGGAAATTTTGTTTTTGTCGAAGTATGGGTTGAATCCTGATGCCACTAAGGATCCGCCTTATAGTGGGGCTGATATACATTAAATCTATCGAGGTACTAAGTCCCCAGTTGGCATAGTGGAAATTTAAAGAAGGAAGTGCCAGCTTAATCCCCGTCCTTTGACTGAGGTTCATAATTACGAGGTCATTTAGGATGAATGAATGAACACTGTATCGTGAGTTGCTTATTTATTCATATTACACTAAGAAACAACGCGAGGGAAATCGGCGACGGATTTCGTAAATTTAAACCATGGTCAGACATCGAGGATGACACCTGAACTGGCCTTTTCCTCTCCAAACTTTCACAACACACCAAAGGAAGGACTTTCAGCCATGGCAGATTTAAAGTGCATCGGTCCCGACTGCTCGGCGGATCTTAAATGGCATCAGGACTCAAAACCACGACTTAACGAAAACAACGCCAAATTCGAATTCACGACCTTGACTACTAGGTTACTGCTACCACAATAGTATCATTCTTGGAGTTTGCAGAGAAACTAGGAACTCTTTCTCTTGCACTCTCTCTTCTTAAAAAGGTCTTTTATAATTCACTTATTCACTTATATAACCTTCTTAATATAACTTTATCATACTGAGATAAGGTTACATAGAGAATATACTTTGCATGAGATGTTTTAATTTGAATGGTAAACATCTCATGTGTGTATGAAATATATTCATAAAGTAATGTTTGTTGATGCTCGCTCATTTTATATTTGCTCAAGAAAAGAGCCTCTTTGTTAAAAATAATTGCTATCATTGATTGAATATTTATTTTTATTATAGTAAGTTTCCAAAAAGTTATTCACTAAATTACTTGAGATTTTCATATTCGAATTATTCAGTGCTAGAGTAAAATAATTTTTTTTTTGAAACTGAATCAAGATATTTTACAGAATGATCATTCAGCATTGGTATTTTATACGAATTTAAATAATTTAAAGCAATATGGCGAGAATTGCTAAATAATATTGAGGTATCTTAAGTCGCCATTGTTTCTAAGGGATCAATTTTTTAAAAGCTTGCACTACAAAACAAACTCCACAAAATTCCTTGCACTACAATACTGACTCCATTAACACTTAGTAGCCGAAGTCTATGAATATAAACCTTGGGTTAAGTGCCCCATTAGTGGGAAATAAGTTTTTTGATTAACCAACATTTGCGTTAAATTACAGAGTAGCATGTTAACTCGAGAAAATAATTTTATGTTCATGCATATTAAATTTACAATAAGGGAATTCTGTTACAAAATTTACAAAAAAATAATGATAACTTTGAAAGTATTTAAAGAAAACAGAGTTTTTTGTTTTATCACTCAACCCCTAATGGATTATTGACTCTACTGGCATTTGGCTTCTTTTTGATCCCTTGCAAGGCAGATCTTATTTGCTGTATCCTATTCGGAGATCCATGTTATTCAAAATAGCTTAGTAATAGATCTGTTGTTCCGAGGTCCTTAAATGATCGTGGTAGCCTAGTGTTCATGGTCACGAACTAGAGGCCGCTTTTGTTTCTTCGAGCCATGTGTCAGATTTCTGATCCCACTCCCCGGATAGCGAGACTGATGCACGTTATATCTGTCGATATCAGATGTCTCTCAGGGTCATCTTCGTCACTATAACAAAGTACGAAATTTCCTCGGTTCGCCGCCAATAGCTCTCGTATTGCTTCTAAGTGCGACGTTAATAAACAATTAAAGAAATCAACCAATCCAGGAACTTAGAACATGTGAAAAAAGACATCAATGTCTGCTTTTTAATGGAAGTCGTGACAAAAGAATAATCTGAATTTCATTAATAGAAGAAAAAAAAAGAATTATAATACCACAATGTATAGGAGAGATATCATAAACTCTCATTTATCTGGCGAGCCATAATAAATCCCCGTGTAAAACTTGCCTGTTAATAAACCGTTTGTTAAAGGGATCCGATTATAATTTAAACTTTTTAATGGAAAAAATTAAAAGCAGAATATAACTGAAATTTACAAATGAGAAAACCTAATTTATATTTAAAAAAATTGAGAAATCCGATTTTGCTCCCGTCTTAAATTTCTCAATAAAGCTCATTTATTCAAAACTATAAATATTCTCAAGTTTCTAAGAATTACGTAAAATAATATACTTTTGTTAGAATAACTGTTTTACTTAATGATTAGAAAAATTAAGTAATTCGTTCTTAACATATGCATTAAATATTTCGTGAGAAATGAAGTACACTGAAAGAAATATCTTTCAAAAAATATAATTAGCTATTTATATAATTCAGATACATTTCAGTTACATTTATCTACATATTTTTCACGAAAGAACTTTCAATGCTAACAATATACCAATAAGTTTTTACATAAAAAAAGTATTTTATTCCATATAAATTTAATATTTTTGAGAGAATTTCTTATCTTTAGAAGCTCTCATTTCCGCTTTCTTTTGAAAGCACAGAAATTATACTGAATATTTGGAGACATTCGCCTAATAACACACTATATAGTATAAGAATAGTTTAAAATAAAATCATTATTTAATACAAATTGTAAGCAACTATTTATCAAATTAAGCTAAAATTTCCAAAAAAAAAAAAAAAAATGAAACATTTATTGTTAACAGAATAACTTAATTCTTCAGGCGTAAGCAGTTACTAAAAGTAAATTTCTCTAATATTATGAAATGTTTAAATTGCTATCGTAAAATATGTTCTTGTGTATTGTTGTCACACAAAATAATAAAATGTTATGTAAATGTGTAATGTCACTAGAAAGTATCCCTTCTAAGAGAATATGTATTGAGATTTAATGTCTTTTATTCTATGTATAAAGACTGCCTTTCACTCCTTAGAATTAGCTAAAAATATTTTTACATTTGTTCTTTCTATTTAACAGTAATTCAATGATTCAAAATCACCGGCTCCTTTTTCCAACGCACCTTGCTTAGTTGAGTATAGCATTCATAATTGTTTAAAACTTTGTTTGAATCTTGCAATTTTAAAAAAAATCATTATGTAACAGGACCTAAAACACATTACATTTTTCAGAACCCAAGAGTATTCAGGTTTTCGTGGTCAATATTAAGCTGCAAGCTCAGATGTCAACCTCGTCATATGACTGTAGCTCAAATTTATTAAATGTATTATGCGTATTAAATTCAGTCGAGTCATGGGCTCGAGCCCAAATACCATTAAAAATCTGTCATATTGTAGGCTAATGTACGTTAAATCTATCGAGGAGCCAAGATCATATTAAACAATCAGTCAATCAGTCTGTGTATTAAATGTACCTCTAATAATTAAATGTACCGAAGGAATAATATTGGGATAATACATTGGAAGCCTTTGGTGCTCTATATCCCAAAAAGTCAAATAAGCAATCAAAAGAATAATATTAACAAAGCGTAATTAATTGTGTTTATTAATGTCACACTGAGATGCAACATGTAATAATAAGTATATATTACTTATCACACGAGCTTGTAATTTTGAACCTTGGTCAAGAAACGAATACGACACCTGAGTTAGGACTACTCTTATGCCTCTCAGATCATGCAAACAGAAGTATTTGGGGAGTTGACAAGATTTAAAGTGCATCATTCTCGCTACATGACGGGTCTTTAGTGTCCTCAAGACTTGGACCTACGACTCGACGGCAAAAAATGCCGGCCGAGAATTCGTGACCATGAGCACTGGACTACCAAGCCACTTAATAAGTCCCAAAATAGAGATATAAATAAAAAGGCGCCATTTAAAAATTCCTTTTTCCCTTCCAGCATTTGCCCACATGGGTCTAGATCCTTGCTTGACCAGTACCGAGCCTGGATTCCTGACTCATCACGAATTAACTCGCAGCACAGACGATAGAGATGACCTCGAATTAGAGGATGAGGATCTTGAAGATGATGAGGACGAGTTGGTGGATGAAGAGGACAGTG
Source organism: Nephila pilipes (assembly GCA_019974015.1). NCBI lineage: Eukaryota > Metazoa > Arthropoda > Arachnida > Araneae > Nephilidae > Nephila > Nephila pilipes. Next base: position 258,517 of record BMAW01116638.1, read on the forward strand.
CTTTAGAGGCTCCTACTTCAAGTCCAGCAACCGGACAGACGATGTCCGGTCGACGAGCGGATGATTCTTCGGACTCGGACGAAGTAACGTCATCTCAGCAGCCCATGTGTGGCAGTAATGCTATTAATAGCAGCAGCAATACTGGAGGAGGAGGGTGCAACAACAACACCCCTACCAGCTCGACATCGGGGGATGCAGCGAATCCCCCTCTCAAAAAAAGAAAAAGAAGGGTATTGTTCTCGAAAGCACAGACCTACGAACTCGAAAGGAGGTGAGTTGTTTTTCTGCTGTTTGGATTCTGATATTTATACATGTCTTAATCTCTTACATCCTTCATCCTCATTTTCCGTTATTTTCGGATACCCCGGCATATATAGAAAAATAAATATCTAAGAAAGCTAAAAATTTAATTTTAAGTCTTGAGATTATATGATATAAATTTAAGGTGTTCATTGAGATTTCATGAAAGTAGACTCAAAAATAACAGATTTTGAAGCAACCAAACGGTTTTTAAGGTCTGTGGCATCGAATATATAGGATGTTCGAATTAAATATTTCTAATTTGAACAGTCAATTAAAAATGTCTGTTACTGATATATTGTCGATATTAGGCAAAATTGGCTGTTAAATTCTTAAATTTTGGTTACAACCTTTATTTTTTACCTATGACGCACGTGCTTTTTTATGTGACCCGCAAACGGAAAAATGGCATCACCTCATTGTTCTCTGGTATTCAGATGACAAATCCTAAAATTACAGTACAAAACAATTTTCGATTCATTTTTAAAAGAAAGTTATATCTGATGCTAAGAGCATGAAAAATGGCAAAAAACGTTTCTCGAACCTGGAAGATTACAGAAAAGATCTGAAAGTTATCAGCGATCACTTTCTGATGAACATGTGGAAGGTATTCGAAAAACTTTCTTTCGGAACCCTCTTAAGTCAATCAGGAAAGCTGTTTCTGAATTATTTATGCTATGATCAACTATTCAGAACATACTTCATTGAAAACTGAGACTGTATGCATACAAAATACAGATTGTGCAGAAATAGCAGCCAAGTGACTGGGCAAAAAAATCTCCAGACGTCATTTCACTGTATTTTTTTTCTTTTGAGGATATTACTAAAAGAGGATCTACCTATGGGTGATTCGTGATGTTGAATTTCTTCGTTCCTCTATAATCGTAGCCATTGTTACTGCGATTACGAAAATGTTACAGTGGACATGGCTGAAACTGAATTACTGGCTGGATATCTTTCAGGTTACTAAAGGAGCCCACGTGAGAGTGCGCTAAATAAAAACTTTGTGAGCATTGATATCTAATTTTAAATTTTCTTATGTTTTTTTAACTTTCTATTAAGTGTAGCGACCTTTCCAAATTAGGAACATTTTAATCGAACACCCTGTACTATGCTTAACAGATACAGTTAATTCTCAACATTTGAATGTTTCAACGGCCATCATTTCTAATTTGGGGAGAAATATACGCATATAAATTACTTTTAGAAGATGGTTAAAGTCGTAATTCTTAAGTTTGATGACGTTTAGATCAAGGAATTCGAGTCCTGATCTTACTAAAGAACGTTGTGCGAAACAATAAGGACAATTATATGTTAAATTCAAATAAGTCACGAAGTATTCACGTGGTTAAAAGTATGAAGAGTGATAATCCACATAATACTTGATTATAGCTCAGAATTGTGACGGAAGTTCAATAACTACCTTGTCTGAAGACAAATGACATTACTAAAGCAAGGTAGTATTAACATAGCATGCTGTTATCTATTAAAAGGACACAAAGCTGACACTAATTCATGAGTTGGCTTTGATTTGACAGACATTTACCTCCAGATGTCTCAAAAATTTAATTGTTGACGTTAAGTTGTCACCGTCGATGAGATTTGGATTTCTCATTATACGCTAAAAACCAAGTAAAAATTAAGACAATAGGTTGCTTCCAGTGAATCCATGCTAAAGAAACCGATGATGGCCGAGAAAGTTATTTCGACGTGGGTTTGGGCTGCGATGGGAGTCATACTCGTGGATTTCTTAAAAAAAAGGAAAATATCAGTGGACAATGCTATAGAGAGTTTACCTCTAATTCCTATTTTCCATTCCTGATACTCCATTCCCTAATCCAACAGGAAGTACTTTTTGAACCTCCCTCGCAGGAGAATAATCTAAGTAAATCTAATCTATTTCAAAAGTAAATAAATCTCAATCAAGGAAAAATGTCGGTTTCGGAAACATAAAATTTTACACAATAATCGTTTTTTTAAAATTTTTTTCTCCTCATCAAATTCTGGTATTTCCCTATTTCTATTACCTTCCTCCATTTTAAATTCCAATTTAATATCAAAGCATAGTTAATTCTAATTAAATGAAACAGTCAAGCTATTCTTAACCATTTCTAAAAGTTTTATTTATTCATGATATTTAAGAGAAATGCTTTCTTCCAGTTCATGATCCTTCAATGTGTTTACCAACAAATAAATTAAATATGAAAAAAGTCTAAAATATGAAATATCAAGATTATACAAATTCTCAGGTCATAGATGAAGTATTAATTCAAATTATTTTTAGCTTCAGCCAACCAGAATCCTATCTCAACTCTTGAAATATTAAATTATATTTCATATACGCACAATTCAATTCCTTCTCACTCCTCCTACCCTTTCTCCTAACTTCAGCAACACTTATATATACGTTTATTACTATTACTTCTTTGCTCTTATTTATTCTAACTAATTTGCGTAATTTTCTTTCATTCGGTTAGGTCGAGTTTTTATTTTTAGTAAAATATAATTATACAGAGTTCCCAAGATAATTAACAGAACTCGAATAGCTCAAATATACTAAACTATTTATCATCGTCCACTGACTTTGATAAGTATAGACATATTAATAGTATCACCGTGATTTCAAAGTATGTTTTCATGCATTACTCCCTTCACAGTTTACTTGACAACAGCTTAGCTATGTACACTTTTAAAAGCTTTCCTTTGCTTTTATGAAGAACTTAACGCACAGAAATATCATCTTGTTAAAATGATATTGTGTTTATACACAATATAATTATGATGGAGAATTTTTATATAATATACCCTCAAATAAATAAAAAATATCAATCTATCATGTTATATAAATAAAAAAGTCTACAAAGTTATCATTAATGTTTTTTTGTTTTATTATCAGGTTTCGACAACAAAGATATCTTTCTGCCCCCGAAAGGGAACATCTCGCCAGCATCATACGTCTGACTCCCACTCAAGTGAAGATCTGGTTCCAGAATCACAGGTAATTACAGATATATGATTTCGTTTATGCGAAAAAGATTTAATTCATAGGCGCAAAAATTTTAAGGAAAAAAATTAATTTTTTTTTAAAACGATCTTCACTACATTCAAACCCGAATTTTGCCCTCAAATACCTTTTCATTACATCATCATACCTTTTGACTGAAATGTCTCTCATTTATAATATTCAGTTACTTCAGCTTATATACATAATCGCTCAGTAGACATTTTAAAAATGAAATAACATTTTTATTTATTAATAATTAACATTGTTTTTTAAAAAATGTTTTTATGTATATCTCTTGGAGTGTGTGTGTGTGCGTGTGTGTCATCAAATTTTCGATCGTTAATTTAACCAACTTCCCATCAAGTTAGAGCTCTGAAACCTTGGGAATCGTTCTAACTCACCTAACAATGCAATATTTAGATATTTGCGACAAGTCTTAACTAATATTTTCTTTAATAATGCAGTTTAGCCCAACCACTTAGCGCGATTTCAAAAATTGGCACCAAACTTTGGCGATTTTTTTGGCTGAACGTTAAGTCCGTAAAGCAAAACAGGGTAGCCCCATTTGGTAAAATGCCACCAAATAATTCTTGTCACCAAGAGTGGTTGGGTTAAACTGCATTCCAACCATTTAATTTACCGGATTAATTAATTAATTTTAGTTAGTTTTAGCGTTTTTATGTATTTCACTTGGTGTGTGTCTGTCTGTGTGTGTATCAGTGTGTCATCAAATTTTCTATCGTTATTTAACCAACTTCCCATCAAGCTAGAACTCTGAAATTTTGGGAACCGTTCTTACTTGCCTAACAATGCAATATTTAGATATCCGTTAGTTTTACCTAATATTTCAATATTTTCTTTAATAAACTTTGCCACCATATAAAAACGTTGTTTTTAAAAACGTTGGTTTTTATCTCGAATTATTTATAAACTGAAAACACATATCTTAGAAATTAAACATCTTACTTTTAAAAATTATATCTTTTAAATAACCACCATTTCACTCTTTACACTGACGCTTTATTTCTAAGGAATAAACCATAACCTATCGTATTGTTTCCTTACTTGATTTTGCAATTTTTTCACTCACAGTAACCTATCTTTCAAATACCCCGATAGAAAGAAGTCACTAACAGTTAAGTCAGGCAAGCAGTATACTATAACACACAGTTACTATTTCAAATTACCCCTAATCCAAAAATTTGTCTAAAGAGTTGAACTGTGGGGCGAGCAGTACGGATAGTTGCACTATTTTGCTGCCACGAAATCTTAGGGATGACCTTGACAGTAGGACGCTCGAAATCTCTAGTTTTACTTGATACCTTTCGCCAAGTGCGTTTTCTGCTTATAGATTAAATTCGATTACTTAAACACGTTGCTCAGTCGGGGATTTCTCCATATTTGATTTCCAAGTATTGTACTTAGATAATCAAAAATTTAAAAAATATCTTTTAATTAATTTTAGACAGTAATTTGCGTTTTAAGTGGTTTAACAAGTTTTGGGCCATCTTTTATATGTGTTTCAAAATCCCTCCTGAATGATCTCGCTTCGAACTGTCGCTCATTTGAGGAAAGAATCGCGCTACATCTGTCTTGGTGTTTGTAATCTGCAGTTCTCTTATGAAATGTTCTCTTTAATTTAGCAAATGACTTACCGTGATTGCGCTAAATAAATGATAACGTATTGCTATTTACAACAATTTATTTCTAATTTAAAAGGAATAAAAGGTTATTATGGGCTCGTTATATTTAACATTTGCTCTGCATGGTAGAATTAATGGTGAGATGCAAGTTATAATATAGAATGGTTAATCACATCCTTAACCATGTCCAAGGACAGGTTCGTTTACATGAACATTTATTACACATGTGAACACATGTTTCTTTCCTCTCCAAACTTTTTTTTGGAATGAATTTGGTCCCATTTCATCAAACCCCGATATTTTTTGATCATTGGCTATAGCTGAAATTATTATTTCTATTATTGGTCCCCGGACACTCCTACTACAGCTCCGAAATAACATTTATTATAGTAGGTGTCTAATCACTATAATAAATGTTATTTCGGAGCTGTAGTCGGAGTGTAGCTGAAGTCAGTTACCAAAACTCTCAGAATTTTAAAACATCAGTATCTTTGACACATATGTGGTTACTTGAAAAAGGAAATGAAATCTTATGATTAGATGTATAAAGTATTAAAAAAAACACGTTAAAATTCGTGAAAAAATTACTTACCGTCTAATTTCACTGAAGATCAATCTGCTTTATTTCCAGGTATAAGACGAAACGAGCTCGTCAAGAAAAAGGTCTGGACGTCAATCCTCTTCCTTCCCCAAGACGAGTAGCCGTTCCTGTGTTGGTGCGCGATGGTAAACCTTGCCAACCAACATCCTTGAAACAGCAGCAACAAGAGAATAACACACCTCGTAGCACCAACCTAACAGCAGACCTCTCCTCCATCACTTCTATGACCAACATGGCGGCCATCAGCAATTCTTGCATCGGGACGTTCAGTATGATGCCCACATATTCTCATCCTCTGGTGCACCAGCATCGGTGGTGGTGACATAAGTAGATGTACCTGCACGAGTTTTATGATCGTTTGTTCGTGTATTTAGCACATTGGACAAATCAGAATGTTTCAAAGACTTATCAATGTGACTTAGTGAAAAACTTCTAGACGTTGTCCAATGTGTGGTGGTTTATTTGAACTTGTGAACATTATGGCGAAACATTGCAAGAGTATCACTTCGGTCTGTGATCTCTGTAAGGGCCCTTCGAAATTTTGGATTCAAATTCACATAATCTTTCTCTTCTGTCTTCACTAACGCAATCATGATGGTAACTTAAAACTAAAGAGATTTATAATAGTACACCGTTTTCTCCTACTTGAATTCGTTGTTGTGATTGTACGAAGGAGGTCCAAAAAGTACCCGTTTTAATATTTGGAAAATGGTTATAAGAATGGGAAAGGGGTAACTCCCTGTAATAATGTCCAGGGATCATTTTTCCTTTTTCTAAGAAGACCATATGTATGACGCCCTTCGCATCCCCAAAACTCGTCACTATAACTTGTCCCATCTGCACCATCTTTGGAACAAATTCACCGGAAGCAACTCATTCTTCATTGTTGCTTTTATCCGGTATAAATTAATAAATCCAGGTTGATAATTCGACGCAAAATGACAGTGACAATTCGAGGTGGCAGCCATCAAAACTAACAAAGGAATCAGGGTCAAATTTGTTTTTGCACAGATTAGCAGATGGCAGCACATAATAGTAACTTGAACTTGCCTTAGTAACGCTATCTGTCATCCAAAACAGGTATTTTTGACCCAGTTTCGTCATTTCGGAAGATAAGTAAATGGCTAACTGAAATTTCAACAAAAAAATTCAATTAATATTTTGATTACGAAGTTAATTTTTATGATCACGAAGAGTGATAAGAAATAGAATATGTGAATTTTAAATCCTCTAAAAAAGAAGTTTGAAGGGTCATGTGATGCTTTCAAGGAACTGTTTCCTGTAGATGGAGGTGGGCATAAATATTTCATTTGTTATAAAAAGTATCTCTTGAGTCTAAACTTCAGATAGATGATACTGGTTTTAAAAATTTAACTCGATGTATTCCACATACACTTCGAAATTCATAAGCTTCGTGTTTCATGTTATCGGAAAAAATATTTCCTGTCTCCATTGTAAAGTATAAAGCTTCTGATTTACTTTGCACATTTTTGCATTCAATAACCTGAACAACGCAAATAATATTTAATTTTTGAAAATATATGGATGGGTGAGTTCTTTATGATAATGATGAGCAAACGTTAGAAACCAAAATTGAGATTTTTTTTTGTACTAAACATGGCTTTAATTGGATCTTAATGGACCTAGAACGCAAGCATAAAACTTCATAGCTATTAAATAAGTAGCTGAGGGAATTTATGCACACCATATTTTTATTCCTTGTCTTCACAATTACATCTCTTGTGAAAGTTGGTGTAAATTCATTTGATATGCAATACTCAGTTTTGGGTCATTTAGCCCACAAAAAAAAGGAGCTGTTAGGTGGATAAATTTTATTAAAAACCGAAAATTTTAAAAGTCTTCGAAAAAAGAATTTTTTCTCATTCGTTAATTTAATGTTTTGATTAGGTGCATTTGTAAAATGGAAATTGAATTTTTGAAACATTTCAAGTTCAATTGCATTCATTAATTGAGAAAAGCAAAAGAACATTGGGATATAAAGAATATCAAAATTTGAAATGCTATATATGAAGGTGGTACATTTAATGGAACATTCTTTTTTGGAAAAATTAAATGCCTGAAAATACTGAATATCAGTTGCCCAAATATCCATATTTTGCTAGACCAGAATTTAATGTTGAAAGTAACCTGTTAGTTTTTATCACTATTCATTCTTAATGCAAGTTCATATGCTGTACATTTTTTATATTCTAGAAATTCATATTTTGAGTAATGTCTCACATTTTTTTCCTGACCTCTAGAAAAGGGCATTATACTTGTTGGTATTTTCTAATTAATAGAAAATGAAAATTTTCATAAATAAGAACTGATATACTTTAGTTCTATATATGTTTTAAATTTAATATAAAATTTAGAAAATATATTTTAAATATAACTGATATTTAGCTCAGTGATTTAGAATGTTATTTTTGATTTACTGTTTACTTTTCAGACAATAAGACAAATTTCAACAAATATTTTACTTGCATGTCATGATATATACTTCAAAAATTTAAAATAAAAAGGATAATCCTTAGAAGAATTGAAACTTCCCAACGTATGCTTCAAATATCAAAATATGTTATTTGAAGCATCTTACTCAAAATTTTTTTTGCTCGAAATACATTATATATTTCCATTTTATATAGTAATCGTTGATAAATTGTATCACCTGCAACATCAATAATGTAATGTTACTAATATTTTTTATTGAAAAAATTCCCTAAATAGTTTTTCTTTTCTTAAAAATTATGTGCAATAAAATTTTGAGTCAAGTGAAAATTTTGAAATTAAATGTAAAAAGAATTAATAATTTGAGTTTTAAATTTAATATAAAATTTTTTGTTAGATCAAAATATACCTGTTTTATTTCAAAAATATATTCGTCAATATTGAATTCATGTAAATGAACAAAAGAATATGCAACAGAGGCCCAAATAAAACACAAAAGCGTTAAAGCAAGAATTCCTTGGTCATTATTATTGTCGTATTCGTAACAACTTCGAAATGAAGGAAAATTCTTGAATGGAACAACAAAATATGGAACAATGAGGAGCTATATATAATTATTAATATGTAGCTTAAATAAGAAAAGACTTGGATACCGTAAGCCTTTCTTTTACAGATATAATATGGAAGATGTATGAGGCATTCCTGCAAATTAAAATATTCATCAAGTAATGCAATAGAGAATTTTCGGAATACTTCTCAATTTCTCAGAGTAAAATTGAACAAGGTATGAAAAAATTGTAATAAAGTTCATTCTTTCAATTCGGCGAAGTTTAGAACAGATATGTAAAATTATTTTACAACATATCATTTCTGTAAGTAATTGTTTTGTAGATACCATGTAAAGTACCATTATAAAGTATGTGTTTCTGTTTCATTTGTGTCCTTATTGCTTTTTAAACGCACTTGGGAATGAAAAATATGCAATCAGCACTGAATTTTCATTCGTATCATACAATTACTGTTTGTAAACTAATCGGTAACTTTATCTTATATTCCTGTGTTGTGTAAAGAATTCAGGATAAAATGTTATCACAAAATATCTCCATCCATTTAGAAAATATTTTACCGAAAATGTACGTTACGTTAAAACATGTAAATCTCATTACTTGCTTCTATAACAAATCATAAATCGATAAAAAGCGAAAAAATTTGTTTTTGGACATTAAAAATATTTGCTGCTTCCATAATTTATCCTAATAAACTTAATCATTGTAGAATCGTAAAAAATCAAACTGATGTTAAATGTTGAGTTAGATATTTAGATAAAAAATAATCACTATTTTTGCTTTCATTTTAATTGTTTATTATTGTAATAAATGTACCTTTGTTTGAAAATCAAATTATATCTTGATCAGTTTGGAATTTTTTTTTAACAGAAACTGAATGTAAAACTTTAATGAGAAATTTAGATCAAAGATATACAGTATTTTAAATTTTCGTTTTAAATATTTGATTTTGAAATTAGATGTGCTCGTATTTTAAGACTACAAAATATCTTGATCTGTTTTCAAGAATTTTTAACTGAAACTCATAGTCAAACCGGTGAAATATTTTAATGAGAAGTTAAGGTAGATATTTTTTAATCTCCTATTTTAACGTTAAAACTGGATGCACTTGTACATTAAGACCACAAAATATCTTGATCTGTTATGAAGATGTTTTCAGCCGAAACTGGTGGACAAACTGATATAAAAATTTAAGTGAAGATAATGATTACATTAAGCTTCTATTTTAAATGCTTAAATTGAAACTAGAAATACTCGCATAATTATACCAAGATCAAAGATTTTTAACTGTTCTGTTTACCTTCAGTCAAAATTTGGTTTGATTTTACCTTTCAAGCTGAGAATATCTATAAAATTATTTCTTAAAATAAAAATCAGTCTTTTCTAGATCATAGTTCTACTATTTTAAGGCGGTCTTTAGGAAATTTTAGGCTATTCGAGAGATTTAAAATAAGAAAAAGGGCCAAAAATTGTAACTAAGATTTAATCTTTAATGCTCGATCTTGATTTTTTTTAATATATTAGTTGAAGCACCCATCGGCTGAATGTTTAAAGTAAAATTTAGCAAAAATTTTGTAAAAGTTTTTTAGTGTAATAAATTTAGTGCAAACAAAATAAATGGATAAATAAAACAATTTTCGAAAAAAAAAATTGGAGAAGGGGTAACTGGTAGCATAAATATTGAGTACAAAAGCTAAAACCTCTCTCAATGAATGTATATTTCAAAATATATACGATATCCATTAGTGTTCATATTTTCACCAGCTCTTTTTTATGATTATTAAAATATCCCCCATTTTTAGGGTGGTTTGAGTAAGGGTGCGAATTTGTTTGGTTTTATTAACGTCACTCTCGAAGCTACGCAAGGGCTATTGGTGACGGACCTCGCAGTTTTAAACCTCGGTCAAGTGACAAGGATGACGCCTGAGCTCTCCTAACTTCCAAACCACGCCAATGGAAGGGCCTTGACAGATATAACGTGCATCAGCTCCGGCTACACGGCGGGTCTTTAATGGCATCAAGGATCAAACACCCTACTTGTTGAAAACCGCCGGCCGCGAATCCGCAACCATTGCCACTAGGTAAGGACGTGGATGTGAATACAAACGCCATTACTTATATTAGCTAAGGTCTGGAACAAAAATTAATTGGTCTCGGTTATTTTTTAATGGGTTTCTTTTTTTTTTTTTTTTTTTTTTTTACTAAAACGCGCATATTTTGAGTAAAAAACTGTTGCATTCGCTAGCAAACACGAATAAACAGCGATGGAAAAAAAGATGGTCGAAAAATATCGACATAAATAAATTTCCAAAAAGAAAAAAAAAGTAGGGATTAGGAATATGCTTTCGGTTTCTCTCACACATCTGCGAACTATCTTAAAGAAATTTGGCTAATGTGATCAATGGTGTGGATTTATATAAAGGGTAAATAAACAAACTTTCAAATTTAGATACTAGGGTTTTGAAATTTTACAGAGAATCTGGGTTTCCCTGGTAAGTATTCTTTCCTTTGTTGAATCAGAGCGTTCCCGTTTCATTTAGAGCGAGTGTTTTAAAAATCAATTTACCGGCGCCGTTTTTCTCTTAACTCTTCCGCCTTTATCAAAAACACCGTAAAAGCGATGTTTTGTTCATTTTCCCGAAATGTTTCATCTAAAGAACTCCGGATGTTGATAATTCCTTTTTATTTTTAATCGTTTATAATAGCACGAAGAGCCGAAAAAAAATAAAATGCATCTTCATAATCTTTTACGCTAGAGAGGAGAGGAAATTAAAAATAATAAAAAATAAAGAAAAAATTAAACGATTATTAAAATAAAAAATAAACGAGTACGAGTACTTTGATAACATTTCAAAACTGAATTATTTATATTAAAAGTATCATTTATCGTTATGCGCAAACAAAGCATCTCGTAAACTAACTTCAGTCATAAATATTTTATTCTGACATTACATGTACAGCAATTCTATCTGCTCCTATTCAGAGAGACATATCAGTCTAGTTGAAATTAGGCTTAAAGACTGTCTGACTTTAAAGTAATGTCGTAAGTATTATATTTTGTCATTATTTATTCGAAACTATCAGATCTTAGTCTCTCAGAGTAAGCGCTGGTAGAAATTTTTTAACATATAGCCATGACATCCTTAATCCTAGTTGTAATTAGGCTCAAAGCTGCCATGGTTTAGTGGCAAAAAACAGGAAAAGAACTAGAGAACTTTTTCAGATAGAAATATGTATCAATATTCATATAATTTTCTGGCGTACTTCTCTTTAGTCTATTGAGAACAACATATTTTATTACACTTTATTAAATTATTCATTTCTGCCTAAATCAATAATTTTTTTCTGGTGTGTAAAAGGTATTCAATATTCATCTCTTGTACTGTAATTTTAAAAGTGTTGTACATATTATGTACGCAGATAGCTCAAAACACAAATGGCTTTGCGTACAGATGTCATTGTTAAGACAAGATGGTGTTATTATTATGTGCTGCTATCTGTTAAACGACACCGAAATTATACGCCAGAAAACAAGAAAAAATCTAAATAAAGGGTTGCTTCTGCTGAATCTATTCCAAAGAAGACGAAGGCGGTTTCATAGGCTGGAAAAAATATGCCAAAATCTTTCTGGGATGTGACGGGAGTTATACTCATGAACTTCTTAGAAATATCGAAAAACTATCACTATAGTTAATAATCCCATTCCTAACATAGATATTTTTTGAATCACCTTTCATATTTCTGTCTTCACCAAATCTCAAAAAGTCTGAATCAAATTTGGAACATATTTTCAGACAGAATATTACCACAATTTTCGTGAAGTAAATTTAATAACGTAGATCAAAAATGGATCAATTTTGATAGTCCAGAAAAAGGACTTGTTCAGGTGTCATCTTCGTTATCTTGGGATGAATTCACTTCGTTGGAAGTAAAAGACATAAATACTCAAAAATTATCAACCGAAATCTTTAATGAGTTTATTCAAATCTTTAAATAGCTAATAATCAAAATAAATTAAATATATAGGGTGGTTAACTTAACTTCTTCAATCAGATATACACGTTATGCACATCAGCTTAGAATTGCTCGAACTTCTTTAGTGTTTTTATGACTTCCTTTTTTCTTAATACTTCTACTTAAATAGTAAGATTTATTTACATATATCACGGTTCTTTTAAGAGGCGAGATTCTCATATCAAACATCGTAGTAAAGCATTCTTAGAGGTTAGATAAAGAGAAATAGTCTTGAGAACCCATTATGATTTGACTATGGATAAAAATTAGAAAATCAATTAAACATAATACTATCTTTTTTTTAAAAAAAAAAATAACGTTAATTCAAACCCAAGAACCAATCAGCAGATAAATATTGAAAGGTAGTAAATATTTTCGAACGATTTCTTCTTAAATTTTAAATGCATAAAATGATGCAAAATTTAAAAACAGGAATTCGTACGAAAAGCTATTTGCTAATAAAAAAATAAATAAATAAAAAGAGATTTTCATATGCTTTTTAACTATTCTAACAGTAATGACAGATAATTTAGCACACAAGTATTGATAAAATTATAAAATCTATTAATTATAATATAATTTTGATTTTTTTTTACCTTAAGAGGTTTGATCAATTTTTATTTAGATGTAAATATTCTACATCATCTTGAAAAAAAGAGTGTTTAATTTAGTATATACTTTATATATTTTATCATGCTACTAAAAACCTCAAGTAAGGAATGCTTAATAGACAATGAATTTAAATGAAGAGCGTAGGTGTAAGAATTACTCTTTATATTAGAGAACATTTTTAAAGCATTTTAAGTAACTTAGACAAATACGATAAATTAAAGAAATACGTAAGTTTAAATGAAAAAAAACCACTCACGCATAGTTATGCAAATTATTAATGTTTTCTGAAATAGTTAATTATGATATTCTAAAATATTTTTAATTTAATTCTATATAAATATTTTCTTAGGTGTTAAAATATTATATCATCTATATTTATATTTAGCGAATGAATAAAAAATTATTTATACATATATAAAAAAAAAGTTTTCGTTCGTTAAACCAATACTCCAGATTTGCCTTTGCACTAGTGAGAAATCAATGTTCTATAATGTGTAAATAAAAGGGAACAAGATTGCAGGATAAGATGATTTTGTTGTAGTTTTTCTTACTCTCTCTTTCTCCCTTTTTTTCCCCAAAAAAACTTTTCACCAAAGGGAGAACGAGCTCACACTCACTAAGGGTTTAAAGCTTCATGATTATTCCCCCACCCCCGGTCAACATTTACTTATATTTTTAAGAAGAAAGTTCACAAAGAAAGGAAATATTACGGAATATTTGGTTAGTGAATTGGAACAAAGGATCTATCAAAGACAGTTAAGCGAGAAATAGTAATTCAATAACAAGTACTGTTGATATTCCAAAAGAAATTTCAGCTTATAAAAAAAGCAATTAACAAACAAAAATTGTTCTGCGCTAAAGTTTCCTAAAAACAAATTTAATCACCAATAGTGTTAACTTTTTTTAAAATAACGTTATTAAATTATTCAATTAATTATTAGAATTAAAGCACATATGATAAAATATATTGAAGTGAATAATAGTATTCTCTTCAGATATCAAAGCGAAAGTAAAAAATTAATTACAATAAATTGAATATATTATAAGCTAAAAGTATAATTATTGCTGCCATAAAATGAAAAGCAAATAAATCAATTGTATGAAACAAAAGCCTCTTTGGTGGCTAAAAAGAACAATATGCTTTTTTATTTAATTTTTCTATCTAGAAGACTTCAGTAGCTCAAATTATATTGATTCAAACTATAGTTGAGTAGCTAGGGATAAAAATTATAGATAATGGTCAAGGAGAAGCTTAACTGAAACGACGCTGAACAGAACAAATGCTCCAGGTAATTGAAATTAAAAACATCAGTTAAAATTTAATGAGATACGTGTTCTTTTGTCATCATAAGCATGATATTACTGCACATTGTTACCACAATGTGTCCTTTCATGGATCCTCCAGATTTCTCTATAAAACCAACCATAAACATCATCCCTATTGATCCGCTCCCACCCATAACATGAGGCCATTGTTACCATCTTGTTTATACATAACTGCCCACCAATTTCACACCAGTATTACACGACCGAGTCCATTGGAACGAATCTTACCAAAAAACCCGTTTAGAAACTCGTAAAAAGAGGCAATTCATCGGCAAATGGGATCACGTACGACTCATAACCCATAATGCACTGCGCTATCCTCCCGGACTCATTTTCACTTGCCGGACAAATCCGACGGATTCTTTATGACGTCCGCCGAGGTATTAGGAATAAATCCAGGCTGGGGAATTTCCGATCCTTATTTTCTTCGGTCTGATTGTCGGGGAAAGTAGATGGCTTGGATCCGAATAATCTGTCGATTAGTTGGCTGATCGAAAAGTAACATATGTGGTGGCATTTGACATAAGTGTGGAGGAGCTATGATGAAAAGGTCTTTGAGCAGAGTTTTTGAATAGAAGTAGAGAATAACCGAATTGATGTATATCACTAATATATATTGCAGTACTGGGGAGCCAGCTTATCCATTTACTGGTAAATTGTGAATTTTGAGCATCGAATTATAACCGATATTATTCTACAATCAGAAAAATATGTACATAACTGTAGTTGAATTTTCTATGATATTTATCATCACTAAATTTCATAAAGAAATTACTTTACTAGAAGTTTAAAAAGTTTGTCCCCGCCTTAATATTAATTATTTTAACACAAATATTTATTATAATTACAGAATAACTTACTTATTTTTAATATTTTACATAATGCAATACACTCTCTTTCAACCCGCATTCGATGGTTCGGTCCCTTTTTGTAATCCGGTACCGATCGATACTTTTAGATTTTTCCGCGTAGATTCGCAGTTTAGTTGACCTTGATCTCCATATCACGATATTGAGCGTTTCGCATTTCTTACCACTGTTTAGAACAATGGTTTGCAACCTCTATTTAGTCTCAACCCTTTAAAAAATTTGTGTTGTTCACGACTCCTTTTTTTCACCATTCGTCATATTACTAAACATAAAAAGTTGGAAATTTTTTATTTGCTTATTTATATTTTCTATTTTTTAATAATTAAAAATACTGAACTCAAAGTGTATAGAATAAAGAAGCGCTACCTTTTTGCAATTCAGTTAAACTATTATTTTTACAAATATATTAATGTACATATGTGGTACATTGAATTAACAATACTTAATAAGTAGAAGAGAAAAAAATCTTTATCTGTTTTTTTATGTATACTTATTTTTACCCCTATTTTGAAGTTTTATTGATTTTACAAATACTGTTTGATTTATTTTTAATCCCTATCACAAAATTAAAAAGCAACATAATAATGAAATAAAAAATAGAAATGTGAAATAAAAACAACAACAAATCAGATAGGTTTATCAGATATTATCAGTTCTTAAAATTGATTTGCTTTAGCTAGTTTGATCAATAAAACTATAAAAGGCTCTTAAAAATATATTTAAGGGCTTAACAGTGATTTTCATTAAATATTAATTATTAATATGATGGTAGAGTTTGCAATGCTCAACAAGAACTTGGTTGAATGTTTGTTAAAGCAAGTCTCATGTCCTCTGAGCTTTTCTGACCTTATTTCTAGTTTATATCTTGGTCAGTAAGACATGTGAAAATACACCTTTTCAGAGGTAAGTTGAAGCAAATATAGCCCTAATATTAAAAAAGAAAGCATCGATACTTTAGGATAAGAATGATGCATAACGCACCAAAATTAAGGTAATGATTTTTCCTGAAATAAATCACGCTGAGGAGTCCTTCCATAGCTCCAAAAATTCATCTTGCACTTCATCTAAAATATTGGCAGCAACCAAATATACATGAAATTATTTTATTTTAATGCGGTTTCTTGTTAAGAGAATTTCACACTAAAGGCCTTGAATGTCGTTATTAATTTCCTCCATTTTAAGAAGTATAGAAAAATATATTATTTCTCTGTAGACCATATATTAATAAGGAAAAATATAATGCAAGAATAAAAAATGTGCCTTGTATAGCCTTTTTTTTTTTCAGATAAAATTTAAAATTATCTCCGAATGGATATCTTGGTCAAACTTTTCATGCTATTTAATGCGGTTGTTGCGAAATGATTCAACTGGACTGTCAGATTCAAAAATAATTTATTGAAATCCAATTTATCCAGGTATGATATGTGATTGTGATTACTTATTAACGTCACACTGATAAGTAATACCAGGACTATCGGTAGAATGCCCAAGGGAACCAAGCTCGCCCAAAGGACTTAGAGCTACAGACTAGCATCCCAGGAGACAATCAAACCCGTGCTCAGCATTTATTGGCAAAAAGAATTTATTTGATGACGGACTGTGTAATTTTGAACCACGGTCAAGCTACGAAGATGATACACGTGCTGGCCCCTCCCATTGCAACCTTCCATAACACGTTTACAGGAAGACTTGGAGCCTCGACAGATTTAACGTGTATCAGTCCCACTACACGGTGAGTCTTTAAAGGCACCAGGATTCGAACCTACGATTTGACAAAATAACTCCGGCCTCGAGTTGGCAACCATCACCACCGAGCTACCATGGCCAAATTTTCGTCATGGCCAAGTAGATCATTACTATTGGTATAAAATATTCTTGCAAATACTAAAACATATCAATTGTGATGATTCGCATATGAAATAAATCCTGTTGATGTAGAAGTTGCATTAAACTGTTACTATTTGCAATTATTATTATTTTCTTTTAATTTCAATTTGAAGAAATAACTAAAGCAATATTATAACTAGAACTAGACTTTAAGTTGCTGAATGTGAAAATAACACAATGTGAACAACAAGCCAGCATTTGAACTGTGGAATCCCAATAAGCAAACATTTTGTTTAACATTACAATTACAAAAACAGATATTATATGATTTCATTTAAAAAAATTTATTAGTAACAATTGTATAAAAAAATATGAAATTAACCTACTAACAAACGATATTTTCAGAAAGTTATTAATCGGAAACCCAAACAGTAAATTGTTTATTTTTGACAACTATTTTGTATACAAACCAAAACAGAAGCAGATAACTTGTTCTTAATAATAAATGTGTACTACTTGACTTGTAATATAGAAAGTAGAGTGTAAAAAAACGAAAATAGAAATTGACATTCCACGTCTTTAGATAATCTCGAATATCAATGACTATTACTGATGGACCTCATAACTTTGAACCTCATTCAAATGTGAAGAGGATGAAACCAGACCTAGAACTTCCTAATTTCTACACCATACCATCGAGAGAAGTTGGAACCTCGACAGATTTAACGTGCATCAACCGCACTACATGACGATTATTTAGCATCGTCAGGACTTCAACCCACGACTCTTCGGCAAGATCACCACCTGCGAGTTCGCGATCATGGCCATTCACCTACCGAGGCCTAAATGCTAATTAAAACTAAAACATTTCCAATAATGCCAAAGTAAACTTTCAGGGTTATAAAAAAAATCTTATAACGAATATTTGATCAAAAATACCAGTTTTATGAGGGAAAACACTTTCAAAGTAAAACTGCATACGAATAAAGTTTCGATTCGCACTTCAAAAACAACTGACATCAATAAATGTACCAGAAAGTGAAATAAAATGCATGTCATTTATAGAAATAATTATCAATAACTTAATGCTACCCGGACGGAATTTTGAATATTTAATTAAGGTAATTGAGACACTAAAATGCTTCAAATTTCGCCTTTTCTGTGTTTACTGTCGAAAATAGGTGCTTCTCTGATCCAGTAGATGTACCATTTATGCGAGTTCGATAAAAAGAGCGGTCTAAAATTTGAATTTTAAAATTATAAAGTCATGTGCAACATCATAGAGATGAGTATCTGTATGTAAAGTTTCTTGTTTAGGAATTTGAAACACTTTCCTCAAAATATATTTTATTCGTAGGGCTAATATTATGCGCATTGTAAAATGTGGCTATTTAATATACAATGAACATAATTTTTTTCTGAATAACATTCAAAAATTTTTGCATAATATTTGTATAAAAATTATGAAAAATGTGACTGATAAAACTTAAATTTTATTCTATTTAATGTAATTTTTAAAACTATAATAAAATTCAATGTACAGAATGTGATGTTTATAAGTATTCTGCAAATTTTTAAAGATATAAATGCAATGGATTTTGAGCAAGATGTACCTAAAAGTAAGTATGCTAGTTATAAATGTATCATAAATTCATATAGGGATTATCAATTGCTTATAGTGATGTTGGGTTATTCACGATTTTCTTTTCTCTAACCTCGGGGAATTTTTGGTAATTTTAATTGGATAAAATTACAACTCCTTGCCAGCCAAAATGTGAGGTGATTAGGTAAATTAGATGAAGGTAAAAAGTGTAGTGATTTGAATTAGGGACAGCGATATGTAAGCGAAATAGGATTGAAAGGAAAAAGAAGGGAGACAAAGGATAACTTCAGGCTGATAGATACTAGTTAATTAGAGTGAATTACTGTAGTTAATTGTTTGTAGCAAAATTGGTTGAAAGAGATTGCTAGTTAGAGTATAGGAGTTGAATCTTCTGTATTAAAGAAATGTTTCAATCGGGGCAAGTGAGTTAGAAAGTTAAGACTTCATTGTTTAACTATGAGATAAGGTTTCAAACGAGTTAGGATATTCTAGATTCCTGTTACGTGAAATTAGTTGATAAACTGTGCTGTCTTTTTTCTAATTTCTCTCCAATGGGATTTGAGACCTTATTGACTATTGAATTGAACTTCATAATGTTAGCATAGTTAATAATGAAGGGCGGGGCTACTGCTTAAAAATGTAATTTTTTTTTACATGAACAAATACAAAAGAGTCCAAATATCTCAATGTTAAAATATGACTCCCATTACTTTTAATTTAAAAAAAAAAAAAGTCAGGATTATTTTAAATTGTCGTAAAAATATGCTCATTTTTTCTTGTCGAAGAAATCTCAGTCACCTTAAATCGTGCCTTAGGAAACAGGCATCCGTATACACGAGATGGATTATAGCTATGCTTTCTTAGGAAAGCGGCGCCGTTATTTGGTGGACACAATATTGCGATTAATGATATCATTAATCTTTTTAATCAAGTTTGCGCTATATAGAAAATCATAGCATGTCTATAACTTATGTTCCGCTCACATTCAACACTACTTAAGTTACATAGCCAACTTTTTAGTAACGTCATAAACCACAATATGGCAGCCGCCAGCTAACTGCTCCGCTTTCCAACGAAAAAAGAAAACCATTCAAGATGAATGACATATAAATAACTTTGCAATGCCTCTTTTTCATTTACTTCAGTGAACGTTAGCATTTTACGAAAATAAATACAAGATTACGCAGTTAAAGGAAAAGATTTCAGACAACTATTAATTGAGTCAATCAATATTCTTAAGTTACAAATGTTCATGCAGTATTACTCACTCTCTCTCAGTTAACTTATCCTCAAAGCACGTGAATTATAGTTTGGAATAATAATCGAGATTTCACTTTTACCAAATCACTCGGGTTTGTGTGAGTAATATCACTAACGGCGAAGATCCGAGCAAGAAATCCAAGTCCCTTCTATACGAACTCGTTAAATTATTATTCTAATTTAAACTCGCTCAATTATTACTCTCAATTATGATTTATTCTAAGTTCTAAAGATATGCTACAGATATTTACGTGCTATTCTGCATTCTTTATCATCTACTAAAAACCGACTACTTAATGTAACGCCCAATGGACTTAATTAATGTGACATCATGATTACATTATACCTATATCACGTGCTACCAACCAATGTGAACAAGCTTGTATTCCTTTGTTTTGCGTCTGTGAAATGTGTTGTACTCTATAAGTTAATGAAACTTACATTTCATAATGTAAACTGCTTTGTTATTTAATGAGAAATCATCACGCACATTCTTATAATCTAGTTATTTCAAAACGATTGTCTAAATATTAACTTTGGGTTACTGTAGCATAAAGGTATTAAATCATTCTTCTACCAACAAGCTAAAATAATGACCTCAAATTTATTTAGCTTACATACAAACATTTTTATAATTATGAAGACATCCTAATTTAACTGTGATTTTCTGATATTTAAAAAGTGTTTCTTAACTGCTGTTCTTTAAAATTTAATTCAATAAGATTGTTTGAAGAATGTTTAGATTTTTAATATGTTTGTATTTGTTTTTAACATTTGTTTAAATTGTTTGGTAATATTTGTTAATTTACGCATTAATAATTTTCTAATTTGAATGAATAATTAATGCAAAAATACTTAAATATTTTTAAAACAAAACACATTTGAAATGCTATATTATGATATCTCTAGAAAGATTTTTTATGTCTTAAGATTTTTTTTTTTTTTTTTTGTAATTGAATTTTTTTAAAATAATTTTCAAATTAGTAATTATTTGATTATGTTGCACATTATGTTTGTAATATTACATAGTAATCATATTTTTAGTGACTTGCTTCTTGACTCTATTCCTTTAAAAGTTATAAGACCCAATAACTTTTTAAGAATTATTATAGATCAGTGTTAAAAATTATTTTTACATATGTAAATATTCATGTACGATGTTGACGATATTTGTCGAAAAATATGCAACATTGCATTGCCTTTTATCTTTTGCCGAATGCAAAATATTGATTGTTTCGATTAATATTTTAGTTTTTTCTAAAATTTAATTGAAGGCAAATGTATGTTTAATATTTATTTTGTAGAACACCATTGAATTTAAAAAGAAGTGATGTGGAATCTTAAGATTTTTGGGCCATTTTTCTATACTTTTTTTATGAATGATAATACAATAATGATACCCAAAATGAATTCAATGTTTTTTTTTTTTTTTTACTTCAGTGTAAGTTAATCTAACTTAGACTATTTTTAATTAACTAAGAAATTATTATACATTTTTTACATCTTATTCTTTTAAGATATTTATTTATATTTAAGATATTGAGGTTTTACCATTTTCAAAGAAATGTTGTTCGCCATTTATTTCTTCTGTTTGGCTGCGATAAAAAAGAAATTATACACATGGAATAAAATATTGACAAACATAGCTTTTCTTTCAGATTATTCTTCAAATAATTGAAGAAAATTTCAGATTCTTTACAACACGATTAAGTTACATCAGAATATACTTTTTTTTAAGGAACATTGCTTTTATTTAAACACAAATTTAATGTATATTTTGGAACTAAATATTCATAGTTTATTCTGACATCCTTCCTGTTATGTCCGAAAAAACGTTCATTATATTATAATTGACTTTCTGGTGTTTCATCACCATTGTCTCACATTTTTAAGTTATCTGCTTTAAACTCATATATGACTTGGTAGGGGGAAATACAATTTATTTTGCGTTGTTATACAAAATTAGAATTTTATATTACACAAAGTGTCACTATTAAATAATGAGACTGACGCTACAAAACATTTTATTTTGATGTCATACATATTTACTTATTATCACCTTCAATATACACCCCTCCTCTATCTTTACAACGTTTCATGCGAATATTCGATTGTTCGAAACAGTGCTGGATGTCTTCTGTCAGCTCCTTCAGGACGTGCGCCGCTTTCTCTTTCACAGTTACAATGACTCAAATATTGTTCCTTTTAATGTAGATTTCCTCTTAAGAAACAGATAGAAGTTGCATGGGGCAAAATCTGGCGAATAAGGCGGATTATTTAACACTGAGATGCTGTACTTGGATAGAAATATTTTGACAAACAATGCGAAATGACTTGTCTTTCCAACGTTTCAGGTCATTTTATCCTTATTCTTTCACGGAGCTCAGCAAGAGAGTAAAATTAATGATATTGATTAAATAGTTTGACTTTAAGGACCCCAGTGAAGGTACACAAATCCATGAACATCAAAGAAAACATTCAGTATTGGACGATCAGATGGAATCAGACTACCACTTATTTCGATATTGTCATCCGTTTTTGACGTAGAAGTGAAACCCGGGCGGTAATCATCTTCAACGTCTTCTCATCCATCTAGAAAACGCTTGAACCAGTCAAAAACACGTACACTTGTCATTCAATTCTTTATTTATTCTGTGTGAAAGTTACTACACTTCTTTATTTTTAAGTTACGACAAGTGGGCATTACTTACGATGACCACTTATCATACACTTCATTCTCATACATTTCTTTCAATAAATTATAAGTTACAGTTATGGTTTTTCCATGTATGTGGAATTTCACAATTCGTTGCTCTACACTATACGTATTTGTTTATAGAAGCGAGAGGCACTGCATTTGAATGAAACAGATTCACACTAAACAACTGTTAGTCGCTAGCGTTTGGCGCAGGCGCATTTCTGTGGTATCGTCAATCTCGTCATGTAATATCTACACCTCGTATTTAAGATTTTAAATCTGACATACCATATTTTGTGGATTTTTAATAATGTGGTTTTAAAAAATGTTGCGAAAATTTAAATAAATGTTTGACTAAGTATATTCATATTTTAATCGTATCCTATGCCATGAACTCCAAAATGTATTCACACAGAATAAATAATAAATTAATCTTTTTGTATTCGATCCAGGACACAAACACTTTATTTAATATATACTCGTATATTTCTTAAATTGTAAAAACATTTATAAATTTTCACTACAGAATAAAACCAAGCATGTAATATCCAGCCTTTTTGTTCGTTACGTGAAGCCTTTGTAATGACAGTCCAATCAATTTCACTCTTTATAAAAACATTTAGTATTCAATTGAATTTATAAGATAATTCAGATACACTACGTGGCATTGAAAATGCCACACCAAGAAGAAATGGCCAGAAAGTGGTGAAACTCGGCGGGCAGAGAGAGATAGTAATGAACAATAAATTAACTTTATTTCGAAATTATATGCATAATACAGAGGGAGAACAGCGTCGGCTCAGTAGGTTGTAGGACCACATTGGACGGCGTTATAAGACGCAACATAGCTACGTACAGAGACAATGAGAGTGTGGATGGCATCCTGAGGAATGGCTCTCCATTCCATGTCAACTGTTTGCCTCGGTTCGTCTTCTTAACGCAGCAGTGGCAGGGTAAGCAAATGGCACCCAATCACATCCCAAATTTGTTCAATTGGTGAGAGATCAGGAGGCATAGGTGGCTCGGCAAGGATCTGTACAACTTGCAGAGCACGTAGGCTGATGCGAGCAGTGCGCGGTTGGGCGTTGTCCTGCTGATAAAAGGCATTGGGCAACTCCTGAAGGTAGAAGAGTGTCACCTGCTCCAGCACATCATTCACGTGCCGTTGAGCCATTATAGAGCTCTGAATACGAATTAGAGGTGACCTGAAATCGTATGCATTTGCTCCCCCTATCATAATGCAGCCTTGTCTCGCTGTCAGGCGTTACACAATTGCTGCCGGATTGGATTTGTCTCCACATGGACGCCTAACTCGTACGAGGCGACTATCATTGGAGAAACAGAAGCATAACTCATCTGAGAACACGACTCTGCACCATTCCGTCTTCCATATCGCTCGTACCCAACACCATTGATGTTGAAGATATTGGCGTCGGTGCTGTGGGATCAATCTTCTTAACGGTCACCATGAGTGCAGACCACTAGCAATCAATCGAAGGGAAATGGTTCTGGTCGATATGAGAACATACAGGGTATCCATGGAAGTAGAAGTGGCTCCCAGGTTCAACACCACTTGTCGGCAGATACGTCAATCCACGAAGGCTAACGTCACTCTGGCTGCGCCGGTACCTCTCAAACTTACCACATTTCCATGTTCCAACCATCTTCGCCACAGTCGTTGCACAATGAGGGCGTCCAGGAGTGTGACAGCTGAGATTTGCTGTAGGAACCAATCTATCTTTCTCAGTTCGATCACCAATCCCCTCGTGAAATCGTCTGTCTGATGGAACTGCCTCCGTTGACTATGGTCTTATATTCACTGTTATTACTCGCGTCCTGTAGAGAAGAACAAATTGTTCTACGAGGATTTCTTTATGAAGAAGCAACGGCGCGAAAATTGAACATTCTGCAAATTCCTTCCCTTATATCTTCTTCAAAGGTTGCTGGAGAGCTGCGCATTTCACATCATTCATATAACTTGGTGACGTGTATCTACCCTGTAATTTGTCTACCCTGAATTTTGAATTCACATATATTTTTCAGGCAGCTTAGAATAATTACAATACTAGAATAAATATTGGGGCCTTTATTTTTAACATATTAGTATCAACTACTGATCTAATGATACATAACAGCATTTATAAAACAAAAATCTTCTATTTTAAAATACAAAATAAATTTAATCAAAACATAAAGTTGAAAATGTAATCGTTAACAGTTTTAAACTATATCTTTTTAAAGCAAAAAATAGTTTAAAATTTACATCACAATGACATTTCCTCAAATCTACTTATTACATTTCTTAAAGTCAGGAGTAAGAATAGAGAGACTAAGCTTATCGAACGACATTTTAACAATACAATTCAATGAGAATAAGACAAAAGATACTTACAAATATACTCAGATTAATTCATGCGTAATATATATAATGGAATAATGTAAGAAATATGATTATAATAAATATATTAATCGAAATAAAGTTGATGTACAAGATACATACAGTTAATATATAGAAAAATCTTAACGTAGAGTGTTCTTGTGTTACTCCGAATTGTTTCTGTAAATATAACACGATTTTGAAGCGTCGCCAGTTATCGTTAATTTGCCCTATTGTACTTAGCTTATCCATACATTTCCTTAAGTCTATTCGTTATATTTCTGAACTTCAATCTAATTCTGCGTCAGTGGCGTACCCAGAAAATAAGTATAGGGGTTGCAAATCGTCATTGCTATGACAGAAGCAATTTCTTAATTTAGAATTACCTTTGGGTAAAAAGTAAACAATATACTAAATAATTCCTATTTCTCCTATTTAAAACTGTTCAAGTATTGATATAATTTTATCAAGTCATAAGCATTTAAAAGTAAAGATCATTTCAGAAAAATAAGATACCTTGAGAATAAAATTTGCATTTTTCGAGGATGTATTTTTAGAGATGCATCCCCTCTCTTCATCTACAGACACTGAACCAGAAGCCCTCTTACAAAGACAGCAAAGACTTTTCTATTCTATTGTTAAGAATCGGTTCGTTATAAATATTTTTCTCTTCATGATGGAAAAAATATTTAAGTATGAAGAGAAATAAAATATTTTATGTTAAAAATTTAGAATATCTGTTACAGTGAAATAAAAGAATTAGCCTGAAATATTTCAATTTCGAGGAAATATCTTGGGGAGTGCATATGCTTTTCTCCCCTCTCATGTACATTTTATCAGAGCGAGAATTTATTTTAAACAATTCGATATTGATTGATTGATAGTTAATTAACGTCTCAGTGACAAGTAACATGAGGGCTATTGGCCACGAACAGCATAATTTTGAACCTCGTTCGCGTAACGAGGACGACACCTCAGGTAGCACCTCCTCGACCAGATCTAATGTGCATCAGCCCCACTACACAGCGAGTCTTTAGTAGTATCAGGATTTAAGCCCGCAGTTCAATGGAAACAAACGCTGATTGTGAGCAGGCAATTATAAACACTCTGCTACCGCAGCAATAATTCGAAATAGAAAAAATCTCTTTGTTAGTTAGGAGAAAATCATGAATAGTCCAACGTTACATTTTGATAACTTAGAATAAAAGTCTGCTTTCATAGAAAATTCCCACCAAAATAATTAAAGAACTAAGACTATCCAACAGAAGTAAATATGAATCCCTCTCCCCAACATGCATAATCCATTTCACCCATTACAGATTCCGAAAATTTCTCCAAAAAAGAGGTTCATTGAATTATGAAAATGGTCTAATTTTAAAATTGTATAGGTTTTTTAGCGGGAGGGGGGGAGTAAATCAGCACAAATGACTATCACAATAAATGGGGGAACGAGAAATTCAAGGAACATTTGGAACTTCGTTGAATCGCAAATTTTTTAAATATTATGCCCAAAAGAGAATAATTGCAATCTCGTAGCTAGAGCAGCGTTTAATTTTCTTCTACATTTTTTATGTAAGTATACGGGAAAGCAATTACACGTTCAATCGCTCATTGCTTGCAAAAGTCAACAATACATTATGGAGTTTTCAGGAAGTGTACTTTGTTCATCACGGCAATGTGTTCAAAATCTTTCTAGCTTCACCATTCCGAGATTGAACAGATTCTTTAGAGTAGTATCTGATGCGAGCTTCAGCAATTTTTCCTTTTCATGGATTGCTCATTGTTACAATTGACAATCTTGATAAAAATCTCAACTTATAATTAAAATTTCCTTTAAAAATTTTAAAATTATTTTGTTCCTTTTTACCTGTGTGAACATCAAAAACCGTTTTCCTTCCGTGCCCCCCTCCCCATCCTAAAGTATGTAGAGTATGATTGAGAACTACTGCTTTAGAGTAAGGTTGAAAATGCACAAAACACTGAAAGATTCTAGAGTAATGTAAGTAAACATTAAGAATTTTGTATTATTTTACTACATATGTCTACTAAATTTTTAAAACAAATTCTAGTAGTAATGACGACAAAGGTTGATAAAATTATTGCTTGTTGTCATGGCTAAATTATAAACATATTTTACACTTTCACAAATCTGTAAGAAAGTCCTTCGCAGCAAAAAAAAATAATATCAAAAGAAAATAATTGTTCGAAATAAACCTCATTTAAAGGTTTAAACTTGGGAGGGCACCGAATATGTACCTGTAAGAAATTTCAAAAAACGAAATTACCTTTTTCAATCATTTCATCATTAATATTTTTATACCAAATATTTCATACAGCTTTTCTTAATTTAAGAAATTGTTGTCCCTCTATTCATTCTTCACATGAAATTGGAGCACAGATCGTTTGTATACATTGATATAAGTCTTTTTCATATAAAAAAATAAATAAAGAGAAGATTATTGATTTTTTCAAGAATCGAGAAAAAGTTTTGATTTTGGCTTAAAAATATTTCATTATTTTTGGGAGCTTATGTACCACGAATTACACAGAATTCATTGTATTATTTATTTTAAAAAATTGTTAAATGTGTAACCCTTTGTAAATAATTTACGAAGTCTTAGGAGAGAAAATTTGTGAATATTATTTTTACGCAAAAACAGTTTTATTCAATGAATTACAGAGCAAGTTACAATAGCCGCAACTGCATAAAAATCTATTTGTAACAGTTCCCATGACTATAACTTTAACGGGACTGCTAACACCACCTGTGGTGACGTTGAGAAACATTTTCTCTTCCTTTAATTGTTGTTGTGCTTTTGTATGCGTGTTGTGTGTGAAAATGTCTTACATATAAGTAATTTTTACTTATTAGTTTCAAAGATATTTAGAATAGATCACCTTGATCCTTTTGAATTACATTAATAAATAATATAATTTTAACGATTCTTTGAATTCATACTGTCTAAAAGAAAGTATTTCTTATTTCGAATCGAAACAGGAATATTCAAAATAATTCATCTCGAATCGAAAGTATATCTTGATTTTTAAAGTGTACAATTCTGTATCTTATAAATAGAATTGTAATTTTAATGATTAATCTCGAATCGAAAGTATATTTTGATTTTGAAAATCAACTTTCCTTTAATTCTTAACAGTCTAAGTGACAAAATTTCTTGTTTAGAAACAATTATTTTATTCTTAATTAGAACTGTATTAAAATAAATATATAATCTGCATGTATTCATATATTTTTCTTGATTTTGTGTGTCTCAAAAAATCCATTGCCTAATTATTACCATTTCTAAAACGAAACTGCATTAAAGCCTTTATTTGAATGCATTTTCATATGCTCAAGAGTACCCAATGCTATACGTCATTATTGTATAATTGTAATAAAACGAAACTTTTGAAAACTTCTTTATTAATTTCTTGTGTATGTTAATACCTAAACTATTTAATTGCTTAGCAGTCTGATATTTCATTCTGGAAACATATTATTAATATTTTGCGAATTATTAAAACATTATTCTGTTATCACAAAGAGCTAAATAAGCTTCTCTATATAAAATGAATTCCAACCTAATGTTCTAAAATAGAGTTCCTGCTCATATAATTCTGTCATGTTAAGAATTGTTCTCAATGCAAATTGAAATCGTATCTCTTTACTTCATTAAGATAAAACATGTACATGTAAACTTTATTTAAACTGAAATTTATTTGATTAGTTTTTTTTCCTTTTGCTAGAATAAGCTGTTTCTTCTCCTTTTTTTTTCTTTCCACGAATTTATAAATATATTTTCTCTGCGTTGTTCTGTTGAATGTTGCATTCATATGAGAATTGTTTCCTGTTCTAATAAATTAAATATTCTATTTACAGGAAACATGTATGTAAGAAGTTTATTATTCATTGAATGCTCTAATGTATTTCGTAACTCATATTTTCTTTTGACATTATCTTTGTCTAATGTTTTCAGTGTTTTGATTTTCAGCTTCAGTTTGTTAAGAAAGTTACTTTTTATTAAAAGAAAAAAAGAAATTTTTTACTTTTTTTTTCACTTACTGAACTAATAAGAGAAATCAATGGACTTTGTCACAAAAGGAAAAAAAGAGGATTTGAGGTGATTTGCTTGCGAAACGGGGATCATTGTGGCTGAAGATTTAAGAATTTTGGATATGAAACAACTGATCTTAAATTCCTGAAAATATGAAGAAAATTCAATTAAGAATTTGCTCATGAAAATAATCGAGGAACGGCTTGAGAAAAATAAAGAAGTCGAACAGATGACAGAACAGGAAAGAAGAAAAACTGAAATGGAGGCAAAATAGGAAAGAAGAAAAGCTGAATCAGATTTTGATTTCTAGAAATTGAAACTACAACTTGAAGCTAAAAAAATAAAGTTCCCCGAAGTAATGACACTGATATGTCTGAGCAGCTGAAATTAGAATTGAAGAAGTTGATTCCCAGATTTAACTCGAAAGAAGACGACATGGCGATATTCTTCAAGCTATTTGAGAGACAGATGAAAGTTTTAAAAGTACCTGATAGCCAATGGGTTGCTTATCTAACTGGAACCTTACCTAGTGATATAGCTACGCTCATCGCTTGGGAAACGGAAGAAGCACAGGACTATGCGCATGTCAAAGAAATGCTTTTGAGGAGATTCAATCTCTCTGTTGAAAAATTATGGCAGTTCTTCCGTCAACATAAGAAAGTTCAAGAAAGCACTTGGAAAGATTATTATTTTGAAATAAAAAGTTATTTCGAAGGCTGGCTAAACGAACCGAAAATTGTAAACTACAACCAATTAAAGGAGTTAATTATATCTGACCAAATTAAAAGACGTGTACCTTCCGAAGTGAGAGATCATTTCTTAGGCGCCTAGTCTGAGTAGGTGTCACCTTCTGAATTAACAGACAAATTGGATGTCTATTGCAGCATTCAAAATACTACTCCTTTAGTAAAGAAGACTGCCCATTCAATAGAACACCCTTTTAAACTTTACACTCCGAAAAGAAGCTCACCTGGTAGCAGATTTAACAAAACCAATCAAACCGGTTTTATATCATCTTCCAGTAAAGGTGATAAATTTAAAACTGATGACAGATCAGAGAGACCATCGGTATTGTGTTATGGATGTGGTAAGCCATGTGTTACGAAACCCAGATGTCTCCAAACCACAACTCTCAAACTGCTGGGCATTATGGAGTTGATGAAACTTACCATCAAATTTCTCAGAGGTATTACTTCACTGGAATGCGAAAGTATATAGAAGACTATGTTAAAAATTGTAATGAGTGCAACATTTATAAACTGACGAATCAGAAACCATCTGATTTGCTGCCGATTCCAGTGTATGGTCAACGTTTTGAGACTTGCTATAGACATCTTTGGTCCCTTACTGGAACTTCTGGTGGTAAAAAGTGGATTCTAATTGTTGAAGATTACTCAACAAAGTTAGTTGAACTCTACGTTATCCAACACCACAGAAGAAAAAAATATGCTGTCACTCTTCTTGAAGAAGTCTTCTTGAGCACAATTTGTCTGTGCAGTTATGTAGCAGGTGTGCTATCTTCTAGACATAAATCAAGTGTTTACTCCAGTTTACCACCCACAAGCCAATCCAGTGGAACGGCAAAAATCGAGATTTAAAATCTCGTCTTGCATTCCTAGTTGGAGACGAACACACAAAATGGTCCAAGAAGCTTCCAGCTATTCTCTTTGTAATGAATACCCATAAAAGTGAAACCACCATCCAGACTGCAGCTTTTTTTCAATTCGGCCAAGAACTTCGGACGGCTAATGACATCAATCACAATATTGGTAGAGTCATACAAAATGATAAATTTGTTGCAGATATTACTCTATATCTAAAAATATTTGCCACGCTGACAATACAAATAAAGGAGCATGTAGAATCTAAACAAGATTATCGTAAACAATACGCCGATAAAAGTCGTATGCCTAGCTACAAATTCAGGGTAGGTGACTGGGTTTGGGTTAATAAGCATCCTTTGAGTACCTCTGCGAGACAAAGAATATCAAAGTTTATGCCACGCAGAGATGGTCCCTTGCTATTCTCAGCCAACGACCTCCTTCTACATTTAAGGTGGCCAATTCTGAGGATTCTAGTGTTCCTGTTGAGATCTATCACACCTCAGCATTACGTCCTCATCAGGGTCCATTAACTAAGCCTCTAACTCCTCTTCGTAAAAGCGGCACCTTCCTGGAAAAACTCTTCCTGGCTCCTCGCTGAGGCGTGTCAAAGCCAGAGGGTGAGACTGTAACAGTTCCCATAACTTTAACTTTAACTGGACTACTAACGCCACCTGTGGTGACGGTGAGAAACAGAGACTTTCCTCCTTCCTTTAATTGTTGCTGTGCGTTTGTATGCGTGTTGTGTGTGAAAATGTCTTATATTTCTTATAAGTAATAGTGGGATATATCCGTGAGCTGTGAATCCAAAAATAAAACCAAATCGAAATCAAAGATTTAATCAACCAAATGACAAGATCTTCATTCAAATGCCTAAAAACCATCTCACTCACACATGCGAAACCACATACTTACAATAATGATTTACATAATTTATACAAGAAAAAATTGTTTTCCATTCATCAATGTCATATTTACTTTATATAGAATTGAAACTCTTTACTATTTTACGCAAACTAAATATTAATTAGAATTTTAAAACATATTAGTAAGCTTGGTAATTTCGGAAAACCTTTATTATTGTATAGTCAAGTCTCCTATAACGCGGTGCTTTCATAACGTGATTTACATACAACGTGATACGAAAACTGCAACAGCTCTTCAAAACGCGTTTTTCGTAAAAGAACATTCTAACAATCTAACAACTCAAATGGCTTGAAAAATTTATCTATTACAGCACTTATTAGATGTATCAAATTTTTGTAGTTGACATATGTATCAGGTATTCACCTGTTTATAAACTCCGGTTATAAGGGAATTTCCCTAAAAATTAGAAAACAGTAAAACTTTGCTACCTTTTAATTTATTCTAAGATTATCTTTAAATGTGGTCAGATGTGTGCGTAATAAAGTTTTCCCGATTTGTTTGATTTACGGTATTGGATGTGTTCTCTATAGTAATAGAGAACACGTCTAGGTAAAATGTTTTTTTTTTTATTTGCCGTAATATTTACCTGAAAAAAAATTATGTGTAGTTTTGTAAATTACATGGCTGAAATATATTAAAGCATAAAACGCAGTCAAAAAGAAAAGATATATATATCTTGTAGACGAAATCTAAATTATAAATCGTTTGAAGAATGGGGAAAAATGCCGTGTGTTGAAAAAAAAATTTTTTTTTTGTTTATTATTCATTATTATGTGAACTAGATATTATATTCAATAAACCTAATCGTAAATTCAAATAAGCAAAAATCTACGTATTTATTGCCATTTTTACAATAAAATTTTATTTATTAACCATATCAATCATATCAATAATCAACTCAGTCCTGGCGTCATCTGTAGGAGACACTAAACAACACTCAAAAAATGCTGCCAAGTTAAATAAAAGGCGCCAGAAATAATTAATTTTCTTGTTAATAGATGGTAGTTTTAAAAAAAATTATTTTTAGTGAATATTTTTCATTCGTATTTATGGTAAAATGAAAATGGTGTTTTCCGGGGAAAAGAAAATTATACGCTTGCGCAACTTTAAGTGTTCATATTTTTTTTTAATTCTTATTTGTATAGTAAAAAAATACTAAACACACTGTTGAATTCCTTAAACTTGCTATTTTATATATAACATTATTAATTTCTTACTCAAATCTTCCCACTTTTGATTTAGAACTCTGTTATTTCAGTATCGCCTGCAGGAGACATTGGGTCAAGATCAATGGCTATCAAAATCACTCGATTTGAAACTCTAATTATGGCATATATTTCTGCTCGGAATAATATTCTTTAATTGCTAACTGAATTCACCAAATGTAGATATTTAAGGGATACAGGAAAGAATCTGTATCTGTCATAAAATGAAATGAAACAGCTTCTAGCGATCCTTGTAATTATGCCTAATTTAAAATCTTCCAGAATTCGAATGTATTTGCCAGAAAAACTAAAACTTCCTTGCTCGCCGACAACATTTCTTAGAAATCATAAGTTGTCAATAACAATCAACTAAAAATTGAGAAATTATTCAATAGTAAGATAAAGTGAGAGAAAAAAAACGAATGATACATTTTGGAAATTAGGACTCTTCTGCAAACAATTCGGACAGGAATAATTCGTGATTCAAGTTTTACATTATGCTCATTATGTTAGTTATTATGAATTACTAATTAAATTAGAATTAAAGAAAGATTTTAAATTTACATGATGATGTCACTTTGACCCAATGTCTCCTCCAGGAAACACTTAATTTCTCAAAAATTAAAATTGAAATAATTTTTTTAATATTTTTTGGGTACTTTTTCATATATTTAGAACCAATTGATGCAAATTATTCTAAGATTTATGGTTCAAAGGTGACCTTGGGTCTGAGGAGGTTAAAGATGTAAACAGGTCTGATTTATGTACAATTTATTCATTTTTGATGTTTTATGAAACGAGGTATGAGTACATTTTATTGATATAAATTCTGAGTATCTTATAACATGGTTTTCTTGTATATATAGTGTGGAAATGATTTCCGTATAACGCGGTATAAATTAATCTGAATTGCCGTATTTCTCATAACGCTGTTTCCATAATTCTGAGTTTCATTTGCCGTATTTCTGATAACGCTGTTACTATAATTCTGAGTTTTGTATAACATAGTTTCCATATAACACTGTGCGAACTAGTTGTATTATAAGAGAATTGACCGCGTAAGTATGGTTGAACCTAGCATTTAAGTAAACCTACCTGTTCAGTCCGTAAAATATCAAAATGTACCCGTTAATAATGATAATTTATTAACATGTTAAGAATGAGAGCAATATTAAAATTTAAACTGGACTTTAATTTAATAATAATTTAAACTTTAAAAATTTATACTTTATAATTATTTGATGACAATATTTCATAAGTATTATATTTAGAACAAAAATAATACTAGTAAATAAATAATAACGCAAATCATTTTAACTCAAATTTTTATCATTTTAAATTATATAATAATAACTCAGCATCGCATCCTAGCTTACATTGTAATTGAAGCATCTAATTCAGTTTTGATAAACGTTTTTAATCCAAGTATGTCGTATTCGGTTAACTTTAAATCCTCCTCTTACTTCCCAACTAGGCTAGATGCGTCTCCCCCGAACACAGAGGGGGTGTCAGCGGAAGAAGTCGCTTAGTCACTCGGGGTCAGAGTTCAGGATCAAACGCAGTGACGACATTATTAAGAGCGGCTGATGGCGCCTAAAGCCCCGACCCTGGGATCAACCCCCCGGTGGCTACTTTGTGTCACTCTCTGTCGCTCCTAGGAATAACAATTTCCGCGAGGGTTGCACCACCCTCCCGCGCCAGTTGGCGATCGCTCGCCATCCTCCCATTTCTCTTCCAGTTAAGTAGGAGGATTTGTAAAGTATTTATGGCCCGCTTCCTTACTTTCGCCTTAATAAAGAACGAGAAGACAGATCGAAAGTTGTTCGAGGTGCTGTTACTTTTAGTGTTCTTTTCGCAAAAGAAAAATTCACCGCGAAATTTGTTGGGGGAGTTCTGGAATCTAATCTGCGATTTAGGTTTTTGATGCTGATCAGAAATTTTTTGTTCCAGTAAAATTAAAAGAAAATATTACACCACAGTAGAGTTTTTGGATTTCAACAGAATGGATTTTTCACAGTAGAGTTTTTAGAGATTGTGTGTGTGAGTGTGTGTGCAATGATTTCACTTAAATGAAAGTTAATTTCCTAATTTTTCCTATTCTTTAACTATCATGGTAAAGAGTTATTTCTTATTTCCTGATACCATTCCAATATAGTTATTAATTTGTGCACTGACGAATTTTTAAAATTTGCAATGTTTACTTTGCACAAGGATTCAGTCCAAGGGATAATCCCTACAGGGAATATATCGCTCTTCTATCAGTCGATATATTCCCTGAAAATCTCTCCATCCAATACCTTTGCTGATGTGTGGATGAAGGAGTAATCATGTTTCCACCAAAAAAAAAACTTCAAATTTTCTTTCAGTGATATTTTTCGAGTCCTACTCCCCTTTCACAATTTCTCCTTATTTTCTAGAAATTTTTAGCTATTTTTTCTCGAATTTTTTCTGCCCAAATGATGCGAGTTTCAATGAGTTTTTTTTAAAAAAAATATTATATGATTTTTTTTAATATTAAAAAAATAACAGAGCTACATCAGTTAATAAAATAATAGT
This sequence comes from Nephila pilipes, assembly GCA_019974015.1. Taxonomy (NCBI): domain Eukaryota; kingdom Metazoa; phylum Arthropoda; class Arachnida; order Araneae; family Nephilidae; genus Nephila; species Nephila pilipes. The sequence goes on from BMAW01116638.1 coordinate 294,009, forward strand.
TCTGAGTATATATATGTGTGTGTGTGGAATTCGGTGCCCTAAAATTATATGCTATGACGCCATATACCTCAAAGAGGGTTTTAGGGTTTTTTTTAATTCATTGCATAGAAGAATAGGCAAGAATTTTCGGCATTGCGCTTAAGTCTGACACATATTACTTCACATGATGTCATGGAACTAATTTGCTTCACAAAATTGATATTTAATGGATTTATTGTGGTTTATTGTTTATCCTTTGGATCAAAATTATGTTTATTTCCCAATTAATCATAAGAAAAGTGTATTGTTTTACCGAGTTAATTTTAGTTTTGGCAACATGCTTTATGTGTTATGTTTACCTTTCGTCAAGCGCTGCAGCTAGAGCTGATAAAATTACTGTAACATTAAACACGTGGTGAGTGAGTGAGTAAAAGTGAATGTTATTAGCGCAAGAGCCAGATGTGGCTATGCTGTGCCAAACAAGATTTAAGTGTCGTCTAGACGTGTAAAAATCGAAGAAAAGACAAAATTTGGTAGACAAGAAGGAGGTCGAAAATAGAGATGGATCGCTAGGGTATCCCGGGAGTGCGTCACCCGTGTTTACCAATGATAGTAAACCCCATAGGAAACAAAAAAGATCACTAGGGTATCTCGAGGTCATGATTCCCGTACTTACATAAAGAAGGCATTTGCTTGAAGTCCCCTGATATAATCCCCAGTGGCAGAGTGCCCGGCTATACCCCCAGACGCTGGGTACCCATTTTAGTCGCCTCTTACGAAATGCATGAGCAACTGTGAGATTATTCAGTCATTCCCGGTCACCACAAGTGGCACTAAACATGTGTATTCATGGAAAGTATTATAAATAATAAAATCGGGAAAGGCCTTTCACAAGCTGTGTTTACTGGCCTCAGCCCTGAAAATTTTTACATTGTTGCTTTGATTCGAAAGAGATTTTACAAGTTTATCAAGAATTTCTTCAGATTGCTTATTAATATTTCTTCAAGGTTTACTGTTGTAATTATTTGTTACTTTCGGATCTAAATTATTCTTTTATTGGAGAATATATTTTGCGTCTTTTGATTATCCATTTAGGACAATTTATTGATTATGTATGGCTTAAAAGCTATTATCTGGAATTATCTTAACTTATCACTACATTAATTTGCACTATCAGAAACAAAAATAATTTCTGCATGACATTTTAAAATATGTATGTTCATAATTATCTTAAGTAATGTACCTATTTTTGTAATAAAAAGATATGCTACGTTTTTCCTAACGTATAGTATCCGAAAAGTTATTTCTTTAACACTGAAGTTTTAAAAGATTATTTATATGGTCCAGCAGGACAGGTAAAATAACAAAAACCTTTTATAGCGTTTTAATATTATTCATTAGAATACATTATTTAAACTTTTAAACCTCTGTATTTTTTTATTAAACGGAAGATATTTAAAATTCTAATATGTGTATTTATGACTTTAATTGCTTCAAAATGATATTTGAATGTAACGAAAAATATGAACTTCAAATATGAAAAAGCCTTTGGTGAAAATTAAAAGCTAATTTTTATGTGATTTGAATTATTATATTTATATTATTTAATACAAATGTTAAAATAGAAGATAAATGAATTTAATTTGAGTTAAATTTTTTTTCAATCATAAATTGAACTAAAAATTATATTTCTATGTGTGATGTAATATGATAGTTAACAAGACGAATGACACGAAGACGTAAGGAAGAGCATGAGGCATTTTTTGCGATATATATTGTTACGAAAATGTTTCTTCCCTAGGCGTTTGTGGGAGAGAAAATCGCCCAACTCGAGGGATAATGACAAATGACGCTTATAATGAAGTATACAGGAGAACACACTGGTAAGAAAGCTAGGACAATAGCCGCGCAAACAGAAAATACAGAACTTGTAATCATCAATAACACAAACACATACAAAACAGCACTTATAATAACGTACACAGTTATAACAGCAACGTTCAGTTGACCAGCTTATTAGTCCTTACGGCAGATAACCTTCGCAGTAATGTTCAGCACTTCCAGTGCGGGATCCAACAATATCCGGCAGATACCCGCTGCTTCTCTGCAAATTCACCCTACACGCTTCACTTCAAGTACCGACAGCTAACAATATATTCCCCAATCTACCTTCCGCTAGATTCAGACCGAATCTCCAGCAAGTTCAATCGGCCACACTTTCCTCAGCATATCCGCTCAATCGATTCTCCGATCGTTCTCCAAAGCAGTTTCCATAAACAAGCTGATTCCGTACACAGACTGGTTCCTCCCTTTACTATAGCTCTTGACGATTTCATACCTTTTCCGGAAAGGTGGGACATCACATGGAAAAATTCCTGAACAGTCTGCAACTTTCTTCTCTACCGATACTTCGTCTAGGTTCCAGCACCTTCGGTTATGTTTTATTTGTCGCCAAAGTCACCAAGTTTCTCACCAAGTCGCCAAATGGTCACCAAATCTGCCCCAAAGGTTTTTTTTTTTTTTTTTTTTTTTTGAAACTCTCTTTTGCTAACTAGTAACATCTATTTTAATGCATCTTTTACTTCACAAGAGAACCGCCGCAAGGAAGAGCCGTCTCATGTTCGTCACAATATTTAGTATGTAGCTTGGACAAAACAAACTCTAATATACAAAAGCAAAAATATGAACATATGATAAATATGCATATTTGAATATATAAACACAAATAAAAAAAATATGACGCACAAACATAAAAGACAACGATATGACACATAACAAGATCTTTTTTTAAGATTTTTTGGACAATGCTAATTTTATTAACTAAAACAATAAGGTATAATTATATTCAAATTACTTTATATTAAAGTATTTACGATAAATCCTTTCTTTCTTTCCCCCTTTTTTAAATATTTTTTTAAAAATTTATAACCCTTTTCCCTTCCTAATATTTTATTAAATAATTTTTAGTTTTTGTTACATTCTTTTAAACTTTTATTGTAATTGATGATTTTTCAACCTTTTTATTCATTCCATTGTTATTCTTTATTTTATTTATTTTGAGGGGTTTTTTTAAGGGGGAGGGTAAAAATATCGTTTTTCCCCTTTTTCCCCTCAATCAAATATTAGTATCGATTTTTTTAAACTTTTAAATACATATATTTTTATGTTCTACTTTATTCACTTTTCAGGATATGATACCCAGGAAGATTTGTACTATCTATTTATACCGGAGGGATATTTTCCTAGCATTTTACACAATATCAATTTTTCTAATTTGAAAAAAAATTCTCCAGCTTGTTTTCTGTGGGAATTTAGCGATGCTTTTTTTCTTGTTTTATTGTTATAAGTTTCGATATTTCTGCGTAACAAATTTTAAATTCTTTCAGTCTTCATTTTTTTAAAGGATTTTTGTAATGACTTCTTATTCTACATTCTTACACCAGACCTTCATTATAACTTTTCATGCATCTATTTTAATATCATGTCAATCAATTGCTTTTCTCTGTTATCTTTTACGGAATTATTTTTTCTCTCGATTATTTCGAGATCCAAAAACTGCAATAGAGGTATTTTTCTTGAAAGTTTTGTAATGTGATTGAATAAAACTGTAGTAGGTAGGATGAAGACTGTTGCAAAGACATTGAAAATGAGAAATATCACCACATACACATCAAAACAAGAAGAATGGTTAGTTTGATAATTTTGGTATCCATTTTTTCTTGTAAAATTTGAACGTTGCAGAAACATTAAGTGATATGAAGAAATTTTTAGAATAAAAGAATAAATCCCAAGTCAAAAAGTTGAAAATTAACCATTTCAAAAGCGATATTATGATAAAATGTAGAACAATATTTTTAGCAAACGATTTTTTCAAACGTAATTTACTGTCTGAATCGTTGTTGAAGTTGGAGACCATGAACATTTTAAATGATGTTGACCATTGCTATTCAATCTTTCACACATGCGGGACGGTGAAAATAGAAAAAAAATCTTTAATGGTCGGAATCAGCCAAAAAAAAATTTTTTTTTTAAATAGATATTTTATTTATTAAGCTTTAAGTTATACAAATATAATTTTCCGTTTACTACAGCTCCTTTTCTTTTTTTTTTTTTATTTCTATTGTACATTCTTAAATATCGATATATTACTTTTCTTTTTTTTCCTTCTAAACTTACAGTTTTATTAATTGTCACACAAAAGGGTTCTAAAAAGAATTATAGAGGCTCAACTGCTAACCCTTGTAACAATACAATGCGACTAAATTTTGGTTGCTTTCTGTTGGTTTTCGCACTTCATTTGTTTTGGTGGGATTTGGCGGCATTTTTTACTTCCGTTACACAGGTGAGAGCTAAAATAGGATTTTACTCATTACAGAATACAACATACATAGTATAATGACAAGTCTGTAAATTTCAAGCACTAGTTAGTCGAAGAGAACATCACCTGAGTGGTATCCTCTCATTGAAATTGCACTTCTTACAAGGAGAACAGTTCGAAAACTAGTTCAATTTAACATGCAAGGATATTTGTTCAACTTGGTTTTCTGTGAAAATCCTATTAAACCCCACTGTTTGACTCAACTCTTATAAATTTAAAAATTACAGCAATATTCATCATGTTAACGCCAATCCTTATACTAAATGGAAAAAAAGAACAGAAGGGAAAGAAAACCTTAGAATTTGTGCAAATCTAAATGAAGCACATTTTCATAGAGGTATCTAGAACAAGAATGTGAAATAGAAATTTTTTATTATTATTTTATATAACAATAAAATAATTATAAATCTAATTGTGAAAGTAAATGTTTATTTTACTTTTATACAATTACACGTAATATGTATATCTTGGCAATTATTTTTGAATATTTTTAAAATTTCTCATAACCTTGAATATATGAATACATAAAAAACTACATATTCATATATTTAGATATATAAACGTTAAATACCCTACCTAGAGACATACTTATAAATATGTAATGACTATGAAAATTAATATTTTAGATATTCAATATTTGAAGGAATTGATTAAAAAAAGTTTTACATTTTTTGAAACTCTTTTTATTAAAGTTTCTTTACCATAAATGGAATGAAAACTATCTCTCACATATAGAATAAACATTTATTAATTTGAGATACGAACACTACATGTGTTAATCAACTCAATTTGAAAGTTTTCCATGTCATTTTCATAAAATACAGTAGCGGAAGTTCGAATAAACGTTTTCTTTTTCCGAATGAAAAAAAAAATTAATAAATATTTTATTGGAAATATAAAATTATTTTACCAAATGATATTTTTAGAGAGCGATTATTCATTGGAATTAAGTCTAATAAAACTTGTGCTTTCATATTTATTTCCATTTATGTCTGCTATGGAAAAAATTATAAGTATAGTTATTTTATGAATTATGAGTGATTATTATAATAATAATATAGATAAAATGAATAGAAAAAAATATAGTTAATGCAAGAAATTATTCCTTTTTCACGTATGTACCGTTAGATATATAGCAGAAATAAATTGGAAATATCAAATTGGAATGTATTTTTGGGAAAAGTTAGTTAAAAAATCATGTCTGCATATTTCAACAATATCTCATACATTGAGTGTTCTCAGATCGATGAATATAAAACTGGACTTTCATAACAATTTCATTTATATATAAATATCAATACACATTGCAGAAATTGTTTTATGTATTTTTAGATATCTTGACAATTCCCAGCCTTACTTTTAACTTTATTAATAGGAATGTACTTCTATTTTTATGATTCCTCTTCTTAGCAATAACGTCAAATACACGCAGAGACAGAGAGAAAAATCTGAAAATTTGGACTAGAAAAAGTGTATCCAGGAAATATAATTGACTATCGGTTTCTTCAGAATATATTGCATTAACAAATATATACATATAGGAAAGATTAAAATTATTAATTGTTAGAGGAAAATTACAAATAAATTCTTGGCAGGGAAAACTATTAAGCTAGTCTATTGTATATTAAAGAGTTTAATTTTATTTTATGATTTTCAGATTTGTTGTATACAGATATCTGAAAATTTGTTTACTCGTATTTGAGCGCTATTTAAATCCACAGCATAGATCGTAGCACTCCAAAATATTTAGATTACTTCTCTTTTGTGTGGAAGAAGCAACAAACATATTCTCTTCAAAAAAACGTTCAAATTCACAAGTGGTGTAAGTACCGTTTATAAATATGGCAACTATAACATTATCGTCGACATTCCAAGAGGATGCATTGAGTACTTAACTACATTTGTTGGTTAATAATAACCACCAGATCTCCATGTTTAAGTTTGTGCGCATTTAAAATGCCTCACCCAATTGAAAATGCAGCTGATTATGAAATACACACTGCGATTCGCTTTCTGCATGCAAAAGTAGTGAAAGCTACCGACAATCATTTGCAGATTTATGGAACATGAGATTCACGTGACACTGGAACAAAACAGTTATAGAACGGCGGCATTCAACATCACCCAAAAAATTGAAGCTCTAGAAAACCATTTCAGAAAGCAAAATTATGTGCGCTGTGTTTTGGGATTGGCAAGAGATGTTTGTGGATTTTTTGCCGTGGTGGGACACAATAAATTCCGAGGTGTATTATGATACTTTAGCTCCTGGATTAGACTATTTTAAGCCATGATCAATGATCATACCGATAATTTTAATTAATATCTCTCTTTTAAGTCCTAGACCCTTTTCAGGTGGATTTTGAAATTCCAATGAAAAAGTAAAATAACAGCAATTTTCGGAGTAATAGGGAGCAAGACTCGATATTGCTTATTTAGAATTAATATTAGCGTAGAGCTATATACAATGTTCTAATGCCAATGTGGCCGCGGTAGCCTAGAAGTCATGGTTTCGGATACGTGACCGGCGATTTTTGTTCAGTCGCGGGTTTGATCCTTGGTTGCCAAAGACCCACCATGTAGCCGGATCTGATGTACGTTAAATCTTTCGGGGCCCAAAGTCATCCCATTGGCGTGGTGTGGAAGTCAGGAGAAGGGGATGCCAGCTCAGGTGTCATCCTCGTCACTTGACCGAGGTTCAAAATTACGAGGTTCGTAGCCAATAGCGCCCGTGTTGCTTCTCAGTGTGACTTAAAAAACTAAACAAAACAAAATATACAAAGTACTAATGTCAAAGGATCACGGATCTCGTAATTTTGAATCTTTGTAGTATGGCGTAGACGACACTTGGGCTGAAAACGTGACGGAGATTGGAGCAAAAGGTATTAGTAAACAACGCTTATAGTACTTAAAAAATGCTTATTTCACAATTCAATTCACCACTCGAGAGGCTTTCGTTTTCGTTAACGTATAGATTGGTCGCTAATAAAGAGTAGATTTTTCGCAGATCATTTTTCAAAATATATCGTAAAAGTCTTTGCACGCGCATTTGATGCCTGTTTATAGCATTAATGAGCTTTGTTTTCAAAAATATATCAAAATAATAAATTTTTCTTAAGTTTCTTAATGGATTGAAATAAAACATGTATGTAAATTAAGTATTTTATTACTTATACATTTTCGTTTTACCTTAATTCATATAAATTAAGAATCCAAGAAATGACAGAAAAAGCAGTAGAACTATATGATAGTTGTAGGGCTGTCATTTTGCGTCGAGATTTTTAAATTATTGCTTTTTAATTTGGTTTCTTTTTCTTTCTTTTTTAAATATTTTGTGGTCAAGGATTTTAATATCGATTTCCTAATATTAGTTACCAAGAATGACATTTGTTTTCGATAACGAATAAATTACTGTGATCACTTTTCAGAATTAATTCATATTTTTTTTTCTTTACAAGTTTCAAAATACATATAAATGCCAATTACAGATAATTTGTACATTAGATAACTTATTTGAAGCCCATGAGATTCCCGACTCGGTAATCTCCATGCCTTGTATTTTGTTGGAGCTGCATTTTGGTTTCATTTGTCAAGAACTGCGTTTTATTTCATAGAAATTTTAAAAATAGTGGTAGTTAATTTAAGAAAATATACTTTATGAATTTAAAAACTGCATTAAAAGTTTTAAAAGAGGACTGAATTTAATAATAATCAGAAAAAATTATAAGGACGAAGAGTTTTCAAGTTAAAAGTAGCAGTTACTATGGGAGGTTTAGTCATGATTGTTATCGTATCTGTAAGGTTCTTATCCACATATACTCTTGGTTTTTAATTATTATTAACTAGAATATCACTTAAATAATTTTAGTGTTTGGTCCTTATTGTTAATACAAGAGAATACGCTCAACTATCAATACTATTTTAAAGCTATCCTTTAAACTTGTTTTCCAGTTTCTGGCGTCATGGGATAATTTAAGAAACACAACTGAGATTAAAAAAAAAAAATAAGTAACTCTTGTTTAAAATTTTTTACCACAGTTGTAAAATATATTTTAAATAGTTAAAAAAAAAAAACTTCTCTGTAAATGTTTTATATGTACCTCTTCCCCTAATTATTCAGAATTTTAGTGAATATAAGAACGTTTCTTGATAGTAAAGATAGTATCCATACAATTCACCTGAATTTTGAATAAAAGAATTAAAAATAACTTAAATATTTGATAATTATTGTCATTGTTTAGTTCTAAATATTTTTCATTGAGTCTATACATTATTATAAGACATTTTTTAAAAACACCTCCATGCAATGCGTTGCAAAAAAACATAATCATTTTGGTGGAGAAATCTGTTCTTAGGAACGTATTGCATGGAATAAATTTTTGGAGGGGAATTATTAGTGTTTAAATATATTTTCGTTGCGCGAAAGGAAAAATGTTATTTTGTTTTTAATTATAACCATTTTATATCAAAAATAAATATTATCCGGATAAACAAATACTTATAAAAGATCAAAATAATATCAATAATTTTTAGATATTATATAATATATATATATATATATGTATATATAACACATCGATCAATAACTCCCGAGTCTAACATTGAAAACAACATCTTTTTTGCAAATTTTTTTTTTATTCATCAACATAACACCTTTTGTTAATCACCTTTTAGGGTGATACAATTGTTCCAACGCTTTTCCAAATCTTTTTTTTTTTTTTTTTCCCGCCCCCAATTTTTCCTGAAATAATTTTGTTGCAGTAAATAGCGATAAACAGCTTTCTGAATCATCGACTCGTTGCTGTTTTTGTTCCATCGAAAGCAATCGCGGCACCCACTTGGAAAAAACCTTTTTCACTTCACTTCAAAAAACCTTTTTCCTGGTCCGATCGACTTAAAATTTTGACACGTTTCAAGCAAAGGTTAGTACTGGTTTAAGAAACCAGAAAGACCTGGTTACTGGTTTACTACGAGCGCCATCTCTGGGTTAGTCTCGGGAGTTATTGATCGATGTATTATATATATATATAATCAGAAAAGTAGAGAAATTAATAAAATATCAAAAGTTTGAAATAATTTCTTAAAAAAAATCTTAATATTTTTTTGAAAATACAAAAATTGAGAGTAATATATTTAATGTTGTATGTTGTAATAGACATTATATAGACTGTTAAGCTGGGTTATTCGAGAATTGTGTGCTTAACTATCTCTTTCAATTAATTAGAAATTGTTATAAAACGAAAATTACAAATTGAAAATTTTTTGAAAATTTAAGTCCAAAAAATTAAATTAAAAAGAAAAACCCACAAAAAGCAAAAAAAAAAAAAAAATCTTTGAAACCAAAATATTAAGAATTCAAAAACTAAATTAAGTAAAAGACTATCTTCCTTCTCTTTTTTCATCTATTAAATCAGAATTTAACAAGAAATTAAATGCTAAGAGCATTAACGAATTTGCCATAAGACGTTTAACAAATACAGCATACATTTTGCTTAATTTAGTTACACATACACACATATATATATGTGTGTGTGTTTGTATAAATTAATGTGATTTTGAATTAATATCTGAGTTTAGTTCTTAATTCTGCAAATTAACATCTTTTTTTTATTTGTAAATAATTTATTGGATATCGTTATGCTTAAATTATAATGGTTCCCAATAAGGGCAGTATAGTTAAAACATTTTGACTCCTAACTTTTTTATCGAAAATGAATACCATCGCATTGATTTTCAATTCATTTTTTGTGTATAAGATAACAAATTTTCATTTTTTAGGATATATTTATTTTAGTTGATTCTAAAAGTTGAATAAAGAGCTAATGCAGATCTGAGCTTCGTTTTATATGATAGTGGAATTATGTGATTTACGGTATATTATATAGAAATAATTAGAATATTCAATTGAATGTACTGTGACAACTACAAATAAGAGCAGAAGTTTACAAAACTACAATAATGCAAAAATAGTAACTTCAGAAGGAAGTAACAATTACTTTTCAAATAATTTTTCAATGAACATTAGCTAAGATGTCATGGTATCGAAATCACGGTCAACATTGTTTCTGTCAAATCATTAAATGAAGTCCTCGTGTTATTAAATACCATCGTGTTGAGGGGTTGATTTATGTTATCTCTGTCAAAGTTCAGTGTCCTCATATGGGCATATAGAGATTAGGATTGTGGGATACCAGATTAGATGTCGTCCTCGTCACTTGACCGTGGTTCAAAAGGACCAGACCCATCGCCAATAGCATTCGTATTGCTTCCAAATATGTTCTTAATAACTAATCGAGTGAATGAGTGAATGAAAGTTTAGGTTTGTGGCGCATGAGCCAAATCTAGCAATGTTGCGCCAAATAGTGTTTGCCTGTGATCTTGACAAAAGGAGAAAAAATGGAAAAATAACTGATTGGCAAGAAGGGTCTAAAATAGAGGGGGATCACAAGGTTACCCTGTGACTGAGTCAAAGAAAACAAACAATTAAATAAAAAAAATCTATCTATGTTAAAAATTTCATTAATTATATCAAGATTAATTTAATCGAAGTCACCCTCATTTAAATATGTAATTTTTTAAATTTCTAGTCTGTAAAGTTTTGATTTCCTTTGCTATAAATATTTAAATTTTATATTACATAAGTTATGCGTGAGTAGCAAATCATTAAAATTATAAAATTTCGGTTCCTAATTTTTTTTCAAAAGCTTGCCAAAAGTGCTGTATCGCCAACTCTAGCAACCTTTCCTTGTCTATCTTCCATTTCATCCTGATCAGATAGAGCTTGATGGATGAGATCCGTAACCGAAGTCGAGGATGAAAAGAGAGTTTGGGAATGAAAAGAAAAGCAGAGGCCAAAAGAAGCGATTGTTGGCGACATACTGGGATTACACGTGATAATGTGGGGAGGAGTGAAAAAATTAATAGCGGGGCGGTTTATTGGAGGTTTTCAAAAGTCCACGTGAAAATTTAATTAAGCTTGGAATAATGATTCAAACGGTAATTTTCTTTTCTTTCTTTTTTTAAATCCCCAAATAGACTTTGATGCGCTATGCAATAACCTGAAAAGATGATGAATGGTTTTAAGTGAACACAATTTATTTTGTGGTGTTCTAATCTGAATGAGAATCGGTGGAATTTAGTCCGTATATTTCTAAAACAACAGAGGATGGTGGTCGTGAAAAGGTTCTTTTTCGATTTGGATGCATTCTTCTGTATCTGTTTTTGTGATATATCTCGCGTATTCTTTAATGGTGTACATGGAAATTTCTGAAAGAATTTTTTTTTTCCTCAAAAAGAAAGTAATTGTTTTCATTTAGTGTTTATTTAATGTGTAGTAATGAGTAATAGATGGCAAAGAATTCCTACGAATGATAAGAATTCAATTAAAAATACATTCTTATAGTTATAGAGAATCGTTCTTAATGTGTGTGATCCCTTCTTGAAGAATTATATTTAAATAATTACTAAATTTCATCTCGCAAAAAGCTGCTTCGGCAATTTAAGAAAAACTTAAGACATGTTCTTTAATTTTGAGACATTTTTTTAAATCAGTCTATCTCACGTACATAGCATTTTTTTTTTTATAAATTTAACAGAAATAGAAAAAATATGCAACACATTTGGTTACAGATACATACATTTATATTAATATCATTTTACAATTCTATGAATGATTTTGAGCATTTTTTTAAATTAAAGTTTAAATAAATTTAGCTATCCTCATTAATTCTTTATTTTCTAAAGGGTAATCGGTCTTTATCTTTCCTGACTTTCTATCAGAAATCAATGTCAATATTGATTGTGAATATGAATATCAAATAATAAAAGTTTGCAGCATATTTACGAATAGTTATTACAGATATGCTGACTGAGATGAGTGTTACATGCATAATTGGCACAATTGATTCATATTTTGATCGCTTAGATTTATTGTTGCTTAGTGTGAGGGGTTAAAAGCATGCTTGATTTGGTTGTTTCGTTTTATTAACGTTACACTGAGAAGCAACACAAAGGCTATTGGCAACAGATAGCGTAATTTTGAGCCTCAGTCAAATGACAAGGACGGCACCTGAACTAGCATCTCCTTCTGCAAATTTCCATCCCACAAGAATGGGAGTATTTGGTACCTCGACCAAAGCCGTGTGCATCAGCGCCGGCTACATGGTGGGTCTTTAATGTCATCAGGAGTCGGAACCTACGACTCGACGAAAGCAAAAGTGGCAGTGAATCCGCAAACATGACCAATAAGCTACCAAGGCTACTTAGTTTTTTCTCTATAAATATTGAAGCTTTGGTAGAAATCGTTAAAAAGGTAGTACTAAAATATTCAAACACAGATAGGACTTTAACACATCTGTTTTCCAAAAATCGAAGATTTTGAAGTTAAATAGTCCTTAGAACCTAAAGAGAAGTTAAAGTTAAGAAGTTAAATGGTCCTTAATGAGTGAAATATGTTTTCAACTCCAACAAAGTTCAAAGTGCTATTAAACATTGGACAAATTATACGTATGGATTTTTAGGTATAAAAAGCTCTTCGCTCGTATCTTTGATTGTATAGTGAAGGAAGGCTACTAGGTCGAAAAATAATTTTTGAAATAATTATACAAATTTGCAAATTTTTCAAAAATACAATTTGATTTTCAAGAAAATAAATTCTCTTCCTTTGGAACAATGCTTTCATTAATCGATACAAATATACTTAAATCATAAATTTATTTGCCAATGTATTTCTCATTCTATGAATTGTATTTGTATATATAATTTTTAAGTTTAATTTTTGAAGAAATATTCAAAGGGGGAAAATAATTGTACTTTAAATCTTAAAATTGCCACTCCGATGAATTTTATAGAAAGGCAGGCTAATTTTATTTTAAGAGAAATGAACTTTTAATTTTAGGAAATGTGTATTTATTAAATGATCTAAACCACTAGTTCATAATATATGGAACGTGTACTCTTAGGGGTACATGAATGTTTTCTAAGAGAGTCACCAGCAAATAATAAGTGACGATGTGCATAGAATACATCTATAAATATAATTAACGAATATTCTTCCCTGGGAATTGAAACCAAAATAATAAACTTTAATATCAAAAAAATATTTATAAAAATAAAGTTAAATAAAAATAATAAATTAGTCTTTATCAAAATAAAAAGTAAAACTTCATGAAAATAAAAAATGATTAAACTTAATTAAAATTTAAAAACTAATAAACCTTAATTAAAGTTTTAAAAAAAATTCTTTACAACGCATTATATAGAGCAATTTTTTCCATCATATATTGTACCTTATCTTTAATGTACATTTATGAATTTGTTCTATTATATCTTTATGAAATAAAATAGTGAATGTAAATAACTCAAATAAATTTCATTGACATTTTTAAATACGGCATTATGGGGTAGTGTCCTTTGTTCTCCCCTCTTTCCTGTGGCGGTAATTTATTCCCAAGAAACCGATGAGATAGTTCTAAGCCCTTTCAGTGAGCTCGATCTCATGGGATCATTGCCAATAGCCCTCGTGTTTCTCTTCTGAGAGCGATATTAATAAACAATCAATCAAGTTATTGACATTACCACAGCACACATTTTCATTAGTTTATAATTTTAAAAAAGTTATTTACAGTACTTGCAATTTCCTCTTGAATTTATCCATAGAGGTTTAAGCAATATTTAAAAAAATACCACGCATTTAGAAAAGCGCGTATAAAATATTTAAAAAAGACATTTGTTACAAATTTATCAAAACATTTAATAGAAATAATACAGAAAAAAAAATAGTTTTTCAGAAAGAGAAATAGTAAAGAGATGATGGATTTGCGTATTAATCATTTCAATATTTTTCAAAACCCACAACACCTAAAATTTCTTTAGCGTGAACTATTTACAATAAACCACCCAGGGTCTTCTTTTAATACATAACCTGTACATATACTCTCTTTTATCCGTCAGAAGAAAGACGTTCTTTATCAATTTTCTGCTTAAAGTATCATCAAAAAGAGCGGGACTTAAAACATGATTGATGCTAGGCTTCTCTCCAGTCCCAGGTAACCGCGAACACCTCTTTTCACAAACGACTTTAATAAAGGAACACTTTACAATGAAGGGGGTAAGGCGACGCAAAGAAAGAAAGAAAAAAAATCGTTTGTGCTTCTTTTTAGTAAAACTTCACATATTCAGCTCTTAAAAGGTATCTAACACCCATCGCATTTACCTCACAAATAAAGCTAAGCTCACAGTTAATAGCTTCAGCCTTTGAATTGCCAACACAAAGTGGTATCCATTACTGCTTACGGGGTGGAAGCGCCCCCTCCCCATAAACCATTGTACTCGATCGGGATATTAATTGCCTCCCCCCTTGTCATCGTCACAGGAAGTGGCATACAACAATACGTCACTTCCTGTAGAAGGGGGTTGGATTGCAGCCGATAGCCAATCAATGGGAACATATTGCGTGCAGATCTCTTTTAAATGCTCCGGTTCCCTTAATTGGTGCTGGTGAAACTAAAGAGGAGGGGGTGGGGGAGTGAAGTGAGCCGGCACGGAGACAGACAGGCAAGTGTACCGTGGCTAATTTATTAAATTGCGTCAGTTTTCTGGTTTTGGTTTCGTCGGGGGTGATTAAATCTGGTGTCTGCATGGTTTTCGGGTTTGTTTGGGAAGAGAGGGGGTGCAGGGGAGCTTTTGTGAGCTTTTATCGGTAAAAGAGATTCGAGGGGTGATAAAGGATTGTGAAGGAAGGGATTATATATTAAAAATTAAGTTCGTATGTGTAGTATTTGTATGAATTATCTTCGTTTTGTTGTGAATTCATAATAGTGTCTTCTATGTTTGAAGAAAACGAACGAAATTTGTATCAGTAAAGATAACTTAATTTCCAAATTTAAAATTATATGGAAAATAATTTTAAATTTGGAAAAATAAATACTCTAAAAATAAATACTCCCTTAAATAAATACTCTAAATATTAAAATATCAATATTTTTTATGAAAGGAATGATAGTCATATAAAAAATTGCTGAGAGTATTAGTAAGGCATATCTTTACTTCCGTATTATCCAGACTGAAGCAAGTCGTGCAACATATGGATAATGGCATAATGTCCTTATAACTATAATATTGAGTTTTAATGTAATCTAATTCTCATAATACTTCATACATTTCTTCAGAGTATATATTCTTGAAATTATTCCCGCTAATTAAATTCGTTTTTTAAATGTTATTTAATTGCTATTTTTATGGAATATTGTTTGGTTATTCTTTAAAAGATATTCAAATTGAAAAGAGAAGAAAAAACGCTGTTCTGCATTTGAGAAGTAGTTTTAATTTTATTAGGAAAAGTGCTAAAAAGGGGTAAAAATGTATAATACAAAGAATCTAATAACCCCCTCCCCCTTCATTTCAACGAAATTTAAAATTTCAATGAAATGATACAATTTTTTTAATAGGATGATTTATACATTATGCTTTTATCAGCTACTTTTAAATATTCATAAAATTTTTAAATAGTTAGTAACATATTGCTTAATAGTAACGTTTAGTTTTTATAATATTTAATGTTATATTGATTTGCGCATACATGTGGGCCGCGGTAGCCGAGTGGTCAAGGTCGTGGACTCGCAGCCGGCGGTTTTCGTACAGTCGCGGGTTCGATCCTTGGCCGCCAAAGACCTGCCGTGTAGCCGGGGCTGATGCACGTTAAATCTGTTCGGTGCCCAAAGTCCTCCCGTTGGCGTGGTGTGGATGTTAGGAGAGGGGGGGGTACCAGCTCAGGTGTCGTCCTCGTCACTTGACCGTGGTTCAAAATTACGAGGTTCGTCGCCAATAGCCCTCGTGTTGCTTCTAGTGCGACGTTAATAAAAACTAAACTAAATTGCGCACACATATTATGGTATATTCAGATTTCTGGATCATACATATTTTCGCACAAAATATGTATGATCCAGATTGATTTTATTTCAAATTACCCAAAATACTATGATATTATAACTTTGAGATTTTCGTAAAGTTTCCTTGAATATTTTTTACATTACCTTGCACGAAATGAGGAAAAAATCATGTCTTGAGAAAATGAACTTTGAATTAAAAAAATTCCGTAACATAAAGTTGACCAGAAGTAAGCATGTACATTTTTAATCCTATCTCGAGAAATAATTTGAATACGTTTATCATATCTTAAAATATTTATGGGCCTTCTTCAATTAATTACATACTTTTTTCAGGTTAAAAGGTCGTGAGACCCTTTATATAAATAACAAACATAATAATTTACTTATAAAATGTATGTTTTGATGAATTTCCTCAAATATTTGTTCAGCTTGAAATGTTCCATTTATTGTAACTTAATTTGTTTATCGTACTCTCACTTCTCTCAACAATACACTATATTCAATTAAACATTCAAATACTATGTTTTAACTTAGTCAACGCTCGTTTTTGTGATCTCATCCTAATGGGAACTAACTATTTCAGCAGTTATACAGTAATAATAGAAGCACATTATCACTCTTCAAAATATTTAACAAATTTTCCCGTAGTAAGAATATTTTTAAAACTACTAAATAGATACTCACTATTTTTCTATGTTCTTTAGTTTCTGTATTCCAGTCAATAATAATTGAGAAAATATTCATTCGAGCCCATCATACACATTGATATTCGATCCAGAATGTTCACTTAAAAGGTCTTTCACACTAAGTCCACATCACCATATCTCAAGTACAAAATCGTTACTTAATATAGCGCGGATTCGAAGAATCACTAAACGTTTGTTCTTGTTTCTAAAATCATTAAGAACTAACTTTTATTTCTATTATGTATCCCCTTATTAAATTCTTAAAACAAAATACTCAAATATAATGTTCCTTTTTCTATTCTACGAACGAAAAGTTAAAAACAATGTTATGTTATTCATTTTCAACAAGTAACTGCATCTTACAAAAATAGTTAAACATCTGAAAATCAATTTAAAATAAATATCGTCTGCATCTTATAGAAATATTAAACATATGAAAATCTATTCAAAATAAATATCGTCTGTATCTTACAAAAATTATTAAGCAATACATCTGTCCTGAATTACTCTAGTAGAGGTTTAACATATTCTATTAAATATTCAGATTCATATTTCTTTTTAGAATTTGTCAAATTTTTCAGTGTAGATAAGTAAATATGTACGTATATATATATATATCATTCATCGTTTGATTACTTTTAATATTTAACAGAGTACCTTAAATAATTGCCTTTAAAAAGTTAGCACCTTTTTAAACTGAAAAACTGTGCCTAGAACAATTCTTTTTTTTTTTTCATAATTATAATATTTTCTCAAAATTAAAAAAAAAAATGTTGAGAAAATCTACAAGATGAAAATATACCGTGTTTTTACGATAAAAAACAGCTATAAAATAATATACCGTATTCTAACTATATATTCGAAACGATGTTATTTTAGCAGCTGAGTAATTTTAAATTGTGACTGATTTTTGCATTAACAATGAAAAACGTTTCTAGTACAAAATAGATTAAAACGAATCGGATTTGACCATTCAATGAAAGAGATAGTGTCATTCCATAACTATGCCATCTCTAAAAATAATCGCAAGAAACTCCCTTTATCTTGAGAAATAAAGACAAATGAACAGTGCATAATTTTAATCAATCAATTAATTTTTTCTTGGATAAAATACTGTATAAGAATTTAACAAATTTCCAAATAAGCAAATTTACTATGAAATTTGAGAGGCAGGAATTGGTAATTTGGCTGCACATCATGGTTTTGAAACATTCAATAAAAGTTAGATTTAAATACATGTAATAGTTTACAATCGTTTTATATCTTAATTTTAAACATCATTAGCCCTGCAAATATATAAATACCATTTGAATACATTTATTATGGAACTATTACAAAAACAAAACAGACGAAATGAAATTCCTAAGTCTTAAAATTGTTTAGTACAATTAAATTCTGCAAGCGAATTCCTCCAAAGCGAATTTTCTAGCAGTTCCCCCATACCGCAAATATCTCTCAAACGGCAAAGCGTATGTGCTAACTTATCTCTCATCGTCTGACTGAAACCACAGAGCAACTCCCCTTCCCCCCATCATCATCAACGATTCTCGAATATTATCCACCCACAAAAACCATTCCGTGTGAACTCATCAATAGCTCTTTTGACAACTCTGAAAGGAAACATAATTCCTCACATCTTTTTCTCTCTCTTCTGTACGGGGGCCGATTTGCTGCTTTTGAAAAAAGGGAGCCTTTTCTGATATTAATGATTTTTGTCGCACAGTCAGGGAATGCTACTGAATGAGGAGTTGAGTTGAGATAAACGTAATCTTCTTCTGGTTCTTTTGCTCAATACTTCTTTCCGCTACTCCATCACCTCGTTGTGTTGCCATTTCATCAGATGTAACTTTTTTTTTCTCCCTCGAATGGAGAAAATATGTTTGGTGTTTTCATTAGCTTTGTGTTCTCTCTATCTGATATTTTTGGAGTAGATATTTAATAATATCTAAAAATCTAATATAATCGATGCATGTATTTTTATACTGTTAAAAAGGTAATAACTGATTGATTGTCGGATAATTACTGTCCTGAATTTTAATATAAAGGTTATTCAAAATGATCTATCCGATTTCAGAATTCTTTATTTTTATAAATAAATGACACAGAAGGTTAAGTAATACATGAAAGCAAAGGGAAATTTTAGAAGTTCAACAAACGTATACTTGTCTTGTCAAAAGGAACGATATGAATGACGATTTATCGATCCATTCACTTTCTTTCTCACATTGTTCAAACAATTTTTATGAAATAAAACTTAATAGACCATTGCGTTGATTGACAATGTTTAATCAAACTTAAGAAAACGCTTAGGATTCCCATTAGGCAAAAGGGACCATGACCATGACCAGTGATATACCCGCTATGGCGCATGCGTCAAACAGACCCATCATCTCAACTAGAGACCTCCGATGACGTCAAATGGAAACCGATGAAACGAAACACAATATAAGAGGAAGAGGATGTTATATCACTAGTAGCAATGGCTGGAAAAACAACTTCAACTTTTAAAAAAATACTCAGAAAGCTACTCTTCGTATAATCACAATGATATTGGAAGGGGAGTATGCTGATGCTGCGGCTCTTAATAACTCCAGTGACATAAGTTAAAACATAATTCTAACTGGCTCAAATGGGAATCCTTTTTGGCATAGTTCATAAAAACACTGCAAAAAGGAACCAGGCAAGCTTTCTCTGGGCCGATAGATAGAGGACTCAAATTATCCCTGTCGCTCAAGGTCAACCAACCTTCTCCCATGACAAAGTGGAAAAAACATGGATCTTGCCTAAGTTTTATGTCATCCTGTTGAGTTAGAAGTGAAATGGCATGGAAGAATGCAAGTTCAAGTCAAACGCATTTCTTCATTTTCTAAGTCAAAAATAGCTATTTTCTTGTAAATTTAATCAATTGTGGATTCTAAAGAATGAGGGCGAATCTATTTTATTTTTGTACGAAATTCGTTTTTAAAGTCGATCATTCATTGATGTCATCTAAAGCATCAACACGTAGAAAGCTTTCTCAGGAAAAGAAACTTTTCACATTTCTTATCAAATATAACCATTTGCGCCATCTAGTTATTAGCTATTTCAAATACTAATACTTGCTTGTTATTCCTTTAAATTTATGAATATTATTCCCTCTGACTCTTAAATATTTAAAGAATTTAATGTTTGATTGTCATTCATTCTGCATCACGCATTCAACGCATAGAACAACCTATTTCATACAGGGATTCATATTCAATCTTGTTGGTTTCATACGCATGCAAGAATACGTACAAAAGTTATCTTTTTATCATATTTATACATTACATAACTAGCATTTTTAAAATAATGCATCCTGTCACTCCCGTAAGTTCTTTTAGTTAGTTCCATTAGTCTAATAAATAATGCTTATATATAGTAAATCTGACTATTTGTCTTTAAAATCCTTATAGCTATATAAATTTTATAAATAGAAACTATGACTAATTCACCTGGCAATTCTGTTTTTTCTCAAGTTTTTCGATCAATCCTATACTTGTATATGTAATTATAAATAAAACTAAGTTAGAGTAATTTATTGAAAATATTTATAAGAAACCGAAAAGTTGACGATTGTGGATTCCTGTTTTTGACGTCAGATGGCATTGCTAATGAAAGATGAAATTACTTCTGTGTGCTGTCATCTGTTACGCGACGCCAAAAAAGATTTGGCAGAGATTGAGGGTAATTTTTGATTGTTGCCGCTTTGAGTTATTGTCATCATTTTACGTTCGAGTTGTTACTCTCGATGGATGGATGTTACCAGATTCATCATTATACACTAGAAAACAAGCACAGTAAAAACAATAGGTTACTTCCGGTGAATCTGCTCCAAAGAAAACGAAGACAATCAGAAAAGCTATGTAGACGATATTATGGGATGTGAAGGTTAGATTCATACTCATGGACTTCAAAAAAAAAAAACGATCAGTGACCAATACAGCTGGAAATTATCCCATTTCCATTCTCCATTCCTAATACCCTGTTTCTAATTTCTAACACTAGTACCTTTTAAAACACTCTAATAATTAACCACCTTCAGAAATATGGAAATAAAAACGAATAGTTGATTTCCTCTCATCCTAGTTAACAGACGTTCCGAAGTTTCTTTTGCTCTCGAAGATACGGAAAAATGGTATCAATTCAAACTTCCAATTCATTAGCTCTAATTGGTGTAAAAATAGTAGCTTATAACTGCGTGGCGAATTAATCAAATCACAATCGTGAAGATAAAACGAACTTTAAAAACCTCATGGCAAACTCTAAAATTCAAAACGAGTTGAAATCATTAAGGACAAAGTGAAGTCATTTCTTCTCTCAGATTCCATCGGAAAAATATCTCTTGTGTCTCCATCCTGTTATGCAAATGCCGTTCTTTTGACTCTTCTCCATTCGAATGTTAAGGGAATTTGCATGCGCACGTCAATTATTTAATGGTCTGTGAGAAGGCAAATGTTCTGACCTCCTCCTGCCTGCCCCCCCCCCTCTTGCGTGCGCAAGAGAACTCGTGACGGATGGCGGATCCATCAGCATAATGAAACCATCAAAACAGTCCCTAAGTGATTTCGGGGATCACTAGATAGAAAGATTCATTGCCCGCTTTGGCATGAGGCCTAAATCACAGCAGGAAAAATTTTGTTACTCTATTTCCGAAATTTATTTTTGAATTCGCAGTAATTCTTAATAGTCTAAAAAGTCAGTCATATTCACAGATAACTACTTTCTATGTTATCGGCAAGTAATTAAAATCCTTGAAGCTGTAGAGATCAGCCTATTGGTTATAAAATGTAGAAATTCAAAGTAAAATATTGTTTTACCATTATTACTAACATAGTTGTTGTTCGGTTCTTATTATGTTCTATAATATTTTTAATTATATGTATCACATTAACAATAGTTTTTAGTATTTATAACTCCAATCCTCGGGGACATTCATCGAGTTCAATTGCATAAAAATGAAATCTCTTTAGAATCAAAATGAAACGTGTTTAGGTAAATTAGAGGAGGGTAAAAATAAAGGGAAGTGATTTAGACATTATAATATGTAAATAATATGCAATTAAAAAAATGATAGAGAGATAGAGGATAAGGTTTGTCAGTCAGAGAACATGAGCTTGAAACAACATGAGCTTGAAATTATTCTGTAAGCAGTGTGGATAGAAGTGATTTCTAATAACAGTATTAATCTACGTGGTTAATGTCGAAGAAATTTGTGAAATCAATAACGAATGGACTGGCAAGGGCTTTCCTGTTTAAATCATAAATTAAGACTTTAAGTTACGTTTAAATTCTGGAAAGAGAGACCTTGGATATTCCGCAGTGATACAAAATAATTTCGTTTGTTCAGTCTTGTGTGCCCTCAGCTCGAGTTTAGTAGTTTTTGTTTAATACATTCGATTGAGAGGTGGCACAAGAACTGAATAATGACGGAGTATCGCCACAATTTTCCAAAGAACTCTTTTGGAAAGTTGTGGACAACACACACTGTGGAGATCCAGTGTGTATCTGATTGAAATATAGAAATTCAATGATCATTTTATTAGCCACCAAAGGGGCTTTTGTTTTTGTACAACGCAAAATGGTCGTTCCAAACAAAATAAAGTGCACGTGACTTGTTTAATCTAATTTAATTCCTGCCAACCGATTTACAATAGTTGTCATTAAAATTATAGTCGCCTAACTGAAGTATTACTGTTAAGTACAGATATTCTTACGCAAAGATATATATTTATTTCATTTTACGGCAGGAATGATTACATTTAGCGTAAAATGTATTCAGTTTATTAAACAATTTGCATTCGTTTTGGTCGGTAGAAGCTATATTCTCTACAAAAGTCTTAAAACTGTAAATTAAATTGTGTGAAGTGAATGATAGTGGATTCAGTTATCACAAATATTTGTATGGAGAATTTAAACAAATATTATTTTTAAAAAGTTAGGGGACTAAATCTACTCAGAGCAAAACTTTGTACAGAACAATTTTTTATGACTTATTGTAACTCTACTTGTTGCTATTTTGAAAAAATTATTATAAATTAATTTAATGCTACTTTATATAGATTTAAATTATTTTTATAATTAAATTTTCTGCATTAAAGATGGAATTAACTGAGAAAAGCAGGTTGAATTATATATATATATATAGGGGGTAACGTTAAACTTTTTTTTAAAAAAACAATTTTTATCTTTAAAAATAACATAGCAAAGAATAATAAAATAATAACAAAAAAGATTTAAATTATTGCACAGTTCTTATCTCTGAAGCAATAATGAAAATTTTTTACATGATATAAAATAATGATTTGTCCTTTTTTTAAATTTTTTTAGTAATCTTAGGTTAGAAAACACACACATTTAATTTTAAGAGTATAGAATTAAAGTTATTTTATTTTTATAAAATGTAAAAAATTAAGACCTGATAATAGAAACTCATACATTGTAAAAAATATGCAGTATAAATTTATAAACTTTATCCAAACTCTCTGTATATCGTAAGATGCTAACTCGCCTAACGAAAATGTCTTGGCGAAAGAGTTTGGCGACGGGAAAGTGAACTTTCCAAGATTCAGCCAAGTAAAACCGAGGTTGTCCGGAGACCGGAATTTCCGGTTCTCATCAAGACCTCTCCTTAGCTCCCGGATGAAGGCTTCCAGATGCTCATCAACCATCCGGCTCTGACATTATCATTTTTATAACATTCATATTTGTCTGGTCACTTACAATTTGTTGCAGAAAAAAAATGGACTAATGGCGCTTAGAATTATTCTGGTTAGATAGGTTATGGGATGATACACCTTGACCTTTAAGTGGGAGTCATCGGATTGAACAAACAAGTTTGGATGGCTGGACAAAGAAAAATCCTTTTGGATCAAATATAAAAGAGACTTTTTAAGCAGCTACAGACGATTTGTATATATTTAGCCATCGCAGCTGTGATAAGTGATTTAATGTTTGAATAATCATTTGGTATCATTCTATTTCTTCATATGCTCATCTATTTCCACTAAAGGGACTAATGATTGTGTCAATGTATAAATTGATTAAGCTGATAGTTTTTCAAAATTTTATTACAATAAGTTTCTGCATAAATATTTGACGCCTGCTTTCACCAGTAATGAATTTAATTTTTTTAAAAAATATGTCATAATAAATTTCTATATAAAATGTTTTATTGTACTGAAATAAAACATGCATATATGTTTGATGCCTGTTTTCATCTGTAATTGAATGTATTACTTTAAGTCATAATTAATAAGGAATCAAGAAAGGATTGGAGAATAAAATTATTCTGAATCAGTTGTGAAGTAGCCTTTTTTTTATTCTAGATTTTTATCTACTGTTTTTTAAAAAAATTCGCTTCCTTCTTGGAATATTTTGGATCAAAGGCTTTTAATGTTAATTTTCCATTCTTATAGTAGCCAATATAGGGGCTTCTGCAATACATCCTGTAATATAATAAATTAAAAAGGCATTATTTAATGTTTTACAAAGTAAGGAGTCCCTTTGGTGGTGAAATCTATTCTTCAAAACGCACTGCATAGAACAATTTTATTTTATATTGAAATTGTATATTTTATATAATTATTAGTTTATAAGCGATAAGAAACAAAACAATACAGTATGGACGTGGTATGCAAAAAGAGAAACTGCTCCATTAAAAGCAAAATTCGATTACTGAGTGGAAAATTCTTTCTACTGTTTTCTAGTATCAACAGAGTACTGTATAAACGCCAATTTTCTTTTTTTATGACCAAAGTATAAATGATGCAATACTCTACTGTGAACTTTTAGGAAAGGTTAAAACTGCTTATCTACCCATAAGATGCTTCATTGCAATCCACAATGGACTCCTTGTCCAGAACAATGAGGCTGTAATAGTCGAATGGTTATGATCGCGTACTCGCAGATGGTATTGTTTCCGTCTAATCGTGGGTTCGAGCGCTATGTTACTAAAAGTCCACCGTGTAGTGGGGCCACTACACGTTCAATCTGGTCGAAGTGCCAAGTCCTCCCTTTGACGTTATGTGGAAATTTGGAGAAAATGTTTTCAGCTCTGGTGTCGTCTTGGTCACTTGACCGATATTCACAATCATCAGATCCGTCGCCAATAACCCTAGTGTTGTTCCTAAGTGCAACGATATTAAACAATCAATCAAATCTGGAGAATAATACAAAACCATCACACAGCTGGTGTCACGCAAGAAAAATCAAATAAATTTAACTGGGCAACAACGTGTATCACCCTCGCCATACAGCGGGTTTTTAATGACATTAAGGTTCGAACCCACGACTCAAAGTAAACAATGCCATCCGCGAATCTGCGACCATAACCACTAAGCTACCACCACCTTTGCCTGAAGTAAAAGCACCAAAAGTTGTTTCAATAAAAGCAAAGAAAAGTATGAATGTTAAATATGAAAAATTCTGAACTGCTCTAAATCTATTCACTAAAACCGCTATTCATTAAAGTGTACAATAGAATTAGATGGAACACACACGCAAATTTAGCAGTAAAAAGAATTTATCAAGCATAACAGGCAAAGTTTCAAGCTAGCAAAGGAATAATACCATTTGACACGCAAAATATCGCATCAGGCAAGTAAGTAAACTCATGTAATTGCGTGGTGAGTTTTAAAGTCGAATGTTTTTGTGTTAATCTTCGGAAACTAAGAGGAAAATCACAGCTGCTAAAATACCATAAAGAATCATGTATGAAGTGGGAAAAGAATGGTTTATATTGGAATTGTATATGGAAGAAAGTTTCGCACGAGAAAAAATGGGGACTTGATGGTAAGGATGGCAATAACTAATGTAACGGCCTTCCTTCATTAATTAATTAATTCTACAGCGTATTGACTTACAATAGATATATTGCGTTACAGCCTAATTTAATAAAAAATATTTTTCCTTATTCTTAATAGTATTTCATTCATAAGTACAATTTTATGATATTTATGAAAATACATATGTACAATAATTTATTCATCACCAACTTTATACAATTCACATACATGCTTTCATTACTCATAATTTTTTTCATTATTATTATTCATAAAATATATCGTTACTTCATTTACAAGAACATTTTTCTTTCTCATTATTCATAAATACACTTTCAGTATTTTTAAAAGTTTTCACCCTTCATGCATTCTCTTTCGATATTAATCAATTGGATGTTAAAGTATTCATTATAATATGCTTTTAAAATATTTATTAATACAATTTTACATCTTTTGTAAGTAAAATTAGGTTATTTATAAATATGTATTCTCATCATTCTCAGTAAATATTTTACATTGTTCAAAAATATGGGTTTCCTTATTCATAAATGCTGATTATATTATCCACGGTTTTGAAAAAAAATTGGCATTTATAAGCACTATTACACGTTCAAAAATCAATGAAATTACGTTAAAAATCGATTATTCATAATATCCTTTATTATTTGTAAATGCTAAGATGAGTTATTTATAAGTGCAAGATCATGTTTCTAAAGATTATTACACATTTAAAAATCAATAAAGTTAAATTTTTATTACTCATAATGTCCTTCATCATTCTTTATTCATAAATATTTCTTTATATCATTCATGAAAACAAGATAACGCATCCAAAGATTGTTACTCATACAAAAATTAATAAAATGGCATTTCATTTTAATTAATCACTATACTAATGGTTATTTATCATTCATTACGCACAAACACTACTTTATATTGTTCATAAAAATAAGATCGCATATCTACCGATTACTACACATTCAAAAATCAATACAGCTACATCACAGCGTAAAGTTTCAATCATTACTAAGAAATGACCAAGAAATCTTATCTTATAAAAAATTTTATTCTTCAAATTAATTTATCCTTATTCATAAATTGCTGTAAATTACAGCTATTAATCATTATTTGTGTGATTCAAGGAAGTCGTAGATTCAAGTAACCCGCAGTATAGATAAAATACACCTCAATCTGCTAAGTTCTACAATAACGGCCGGTGAATGGTTCAGAAATGTATAACATTTAAAATGAAGACTATGAACAAAGGGAAGATTTAAGAATAATAAATAAAAATTAATTTTTTTACCTGATCGTATTTTAGTAATAATTAAAACTTAACGATACTGCGTATTACCTCAATCTATGGTTTCCCGAAAGCAAACAAATTAACATTAATACCTGTAATTCACAACATTATGTACATGAGGATCAATTAACATACAGAATAAATTTCATCCAGACATCTCGGTTATTTCTCAGTAATAATTAAAACTTTACAATACCGCTCTCGTAGAATCGAATTTTACACATGATACAACGTAAAACGCAAAACCGAGTCAATAACTTATAATCTTCGGAAACCTCAAAGGCGCATAAATTTTCAATTCTTTCCACTGAGTGACTTCAAAACAGACCCAATTAAACAAAACTACTCCTCGATCCAAAACAAGAGACCCTCTAGAAGCGAAAACTTCCTGGGACAACGAACTTAAGCATCCATAAATTCCACGTTGATAAATTTGAAGCCATTTGGGTGACTCGCATCATGGACTTTGTAATTTAATTGATGTCCACAGTAAGTAGGGAGACAGAGACCTCGCTATCGCGAGACATGTGTTCACTGGGGGTCAGCCGAGCGTGAGGGGTGGAGAGAATAAGTTCTTTTGTTCTAAGAGGAGGGGCATTTAAACGAGTTGGCAAACTTTAGAGCGATCTTTTGCGCAACTGATTTATTATGTAGTGCTTTGGGTAGTTTATTGTAAGAGACTGGTGTGCATAAGTATTGTATTTCCTCTCGTGAACATAAGAGTTAGTTATTATTTTTAAAGGTTTCTCAAAGTATATTTAACAGCTTATTTTTAATAACAGTAAAATAATAAATACAGAAGAATCTCTATATATTGATTTTAAAAGTCCCTGAAAAATTATAAACAGAAATTTGGCATGTAGAAATACATGCTGATAATTTTTCATCAGTTCTTTTCAAAAAACAATTGTATAGCTTATTTTGTTAAAAATAATGAAGACTAAAAACGTTAAGATATCTTAGAAATGTATTTTTACAAATCTGTACAAATTTGTATGTACTTTACAAACTTTTAAAGATACGCCTTGCAGTTGAACGATGCTCGTTAAATCTGTTAGAGCTCAAAATCCTTTCTTTGGCATAGTGTGGAAGTTTGGAGAGGAGCCAGCTCAGTTGTTATCCTCGTCATATTTGACTGAAGCTCAGAAGTACGAAGTCGGTCACCTATAGCCCTCGTGTTGTTTCTCAGTGTGATGTTAATAAAATAATGACATATTTCTCTCTATCTATCTATCTCTATCTCTATCTGTTTCAGGAATATTTATTATTAGCAACTCCCCAAATAAAACGTAGTTTTCTAATACTCATTAACAACGCATTGGAATCAATTGTTATTCTGCTGATCTTTACTATAAGCCCGTGGCCATTTTAATATTTACTTTTTTTAATGAAAAAAGTATTTTTAATGCATTATACCCACCTTCCTTTAATAAATTTTCCCTAGAAATAATCCCATCTATCAAATATGCTAAAATCCAAATATTTTTCTTTGTTTGGAAGATATAACCTCGAGTCCAAATCAATGACCTCAATCTGAGCCCCCCGAGGGGTGAAGGTCTCAGGTGTAGCGACAATGCAGCGATCTCCCCTTTATTGCCACAGAATCCATTTAGTGCACCCCTTGACCAACAAAAGAAGGCGCCGCTCTATTGATGTCTGACCAGTGCTATGACCCGATATTGACCAACGCTCCAATGGTCACTCTTCTAAATATTAGGCCAGAGAATCATAAAAGAGGAACTAGAGAGTTTTTCATTGTAGACATGGTTGTTGGAAAGGATTTGAATTAACCCCTTATTTCCTCTATGAAATCTGATGCATATATAACTTTACTACCAATATGGCATTGAGATAATTTCTTTTATCCTTTTGAATTATTTTTTTTTATCCTACAACAATATAACTTTTCGTGATTCAAGTCGCTTGTGTGAATCCTTTTGTGCTGTTTTTATTCATAATGTCTTCAATTTATTTTTATCAAAAGCTTTGTAGGAGATTTTGAGGCTGTGGTAAACGAAATCCATGACTTGATGATAGCAACGCAAAATTGTGGCTGGCGCTGGTGTCGTCAAGTCATGGGTTCGAACCCCGATGTCACTGAAAACCCTCCGAGTAGCGACATTGATGCACGTTAAATCTATCGAGACTCTAAGTTCCCCTCCCTGTTAGCGTGGGGTAGAAGTTTGGTGAGGTGGGTTTGAACTGAATCTATTATGAAACGTAAATGCTGATATTACAACCGTCAAGCGTGTAAACTTCCATCATTTAACTATTTTATTGCAACGCAACTTCAAACCAAAATACTCATTTAATTCATTTCAAAGATGGAATTCATATTAAATGAAATCGCTTAGCTTTAAAATAACATTGTATTTAATATTTTTAATGTTTGTATTATATTACATTTAAATTTAATCTGACTCCATTTTTTTCATTGAAGAATTACATCATGTAACTTCTCAGAGTGACATTAATAAACAATCACTAATTCACATAAGGATAAATTATTATGCAGAATAAATTTATCCAGACATCTCGATTACTCCTTAATAATAATTAAAAAGTACGATACCCTCTCGTAACAGGAAGTAGAAACAGATGTTATGTTTTTATTTCCTTTTTTGCATTTTTCCGTGTCAGACATCAGATAAACACCCATTCATTTCCACGTTCAAAGTAAGTGGAAAGAAAAGGTTCATTTTATTTTAATCTCATATTCCAAAATGGCAAAAAATCACTTGTAAGTATTTTATGTATTACAACATGCCATCTTATTTATCAGCGCAGAGAACGTTTAGAAGAAAATATGGATCTCCATACGCCATGTCATCATATTATTCTGCATTTGTTTCGTCACTTCCAGAATACTATTAGTATAAAAAAAGGAGACTTGGTGGATCAATTGCTTCCCTTGATGTAATGGATAGATTTTCAATCCATACACCACAACTAGCCCTCAGTAATCAACTCATTTTTCAATTTTTGGAAGATTTTACATCAGTAATTACGTCCGAAACCACACAGCATTCTATTATAAATACATCTTCCCGATGGTTTTTTTCCCTTTGTGTATATATATTCCACTAAAATGGGCTTCACTACCCGTGTTGAGTGTGAATTGATATCCAAGTCACAAAATACACTTAAATAAGCAGAACGAACACTCGTTTGAATTAGTACAAAAACATACTTAGGTACTAATTTACAAAGTTATAGATAATGGCTTTATTTTATTTACATTTTAATGTCGTCTTTGTCGCATGACCGAATGTGTATGTATTACTGAGAGCTCCTTCTCGAGTCCTAGCTTTACATTACATTCATAAAAGATAAAAAAGATAGCAAAATATTACTATCGCCATGAGGGCAACTTTGATGTGAACTTGGTTCTGTTGGCGCGCTCATTCTCTCTTTTGGGCTTTTGAGAACTGTATGCGACACCTATTATGAGCATCGATAATGACATGCTCCAGCGTCTCTGAGGAGAATTGTTCTCTTGGTAAATGCCAGTCGTGTGATGAAAGAAGAATATTTGTAGCGAATTGAAAGAAAAAATTTGAAAATTTTTCTTTATTTTTTATGAGGTTTTAACGCTGGCTATTTGCGTACCTTTCTATGATTATTCTGTCGGATTAATTTCTGATTTTATATTTAAGTTTTCCCACGCTTTTCCATTCAAATTAAACGTGATCGAAGCAAATTATATATAAGAAATGTAATGAATTGTTTTTAGGATAGTGATGCATATGTGAAATAGATGAAAGGTTAACAAGATGCGCAAACATATACCTCTCTTCAATCGACTCAAATCGGTACATGCGAATGGTCCTGGATAAATTAAATTTTAATACCATCAATATTTATTTATCATATTAAATCTTGTAATGTAAGAATATCACTCTGTCAGATAGAGTAAAAATAAGAAAGGAAGTTAGTTTAAATGTTTAAAAAATAATTGCTAATGGATAACTGAGAAAATACAATTTGTATAAGAAAGTTATCATGATAATAATGGTGATAGTGAAAAACACAAGTGTCAAGTAATCTCGTAGATATTCGTGAAATCAATATTTGAGCATCCATAAAGCAAATACAGAGAACTCAGGCATGTTGCGTAGCTAGAACAACGAATTTACCAGTTCAAAATGTCTTCTACTCATCCAAGATGAGCTCAGCAGATCAAAGGCGTCGAAGGAAACTCAGGAGAGAAGACACGTTCGATGGCTGCAGATGACAGTAGTGGAATCACCAAGGCAAAATATTTTCTTCCCCTTCTGTTGTAGTCTTCTGATGCTGCGTGAGTATAATTATCAACACCACAGGTGTGCACATACACGAAATTTACACATATGGGAGCACGCAGAAATCGATTGTTCTAACGTGCCGCCTCAAGGCATGGTGAGAATATTACGAGTGGTTTGAGGATGGCCGCCATTTAGAATTGAAAGTGTTGATGGATAGTTGATTGTGAGTAGTCAAAGGATGCTTCAATGTTAGAAATAGAAATGATTATAGTAGCTGATCTTTTGTGATTAAATTCAATAAAAAATATTCCTTGTTAGAATAAGTAGTAAAACTTCAGTATTTGAAAAAAATAACTCGCTAGGCACTGATGAGTTGGTAAGCTATTGTTTTATTGTTTGATTCTAAACTAAGATTCAGGCATGATGAGAAAAAGTAAACGTAAAGAGAGAGAGAGAGAGAGAGAGCATTAATTATAATAATTATTAATGAAATTATTTTTAAAGTTCTTTGCTATCGTCTTTTTATTAAATTGTGAAGAAATAATGCTGAATATCTCTATCTATAGATGTAATACCGTAAAGATTTTAAAGTACAACTAACGCCAACAAAAATCAAGAAAATTCGATTAGATTTTTGAAAACAGTCCTTTTTATAGTTTTTCGGATCAAGATCGACTTCAAGCATTTGCTAGCAACAAAATAGAATTCTTGAAGTTCATTGTTAATCAAATGAGCAACCGAAAACTAGTTCTCTGCTCTTGTATATTAATAAAACTTCTTTCAAAAAGTATTCTCTGAAGATACTAGAATGTATCTCTTCTTTTTCAACCGAAAATGAAGTAGAACTTTAAGAAGCACCATCTGTTTATGTCCTCTCCATCTTCACATCGCCAACCGATCATTTAGTCATAAAAACCACATTATAAATTCGACGACTAAAAGAACTTTTTTTTCTCCTTTTCCCCACTCCTTCTCAAAAACCCACACTGCTCTTCGACACGAGATTTCCTCATGGCCTATTAATTCAAATGAGGCACCAGGATATAATCCATAAGTTCTCTTTTCAAAAGAGAGACCCATTCCACTTTCTCAGGGTTCACGGCGCCCTGATCTTTAAGACCCTGTTTTGCCTAATCTCGAGATTCCGAATCTTCAAAGCGTGCGCCCCGTTATGCTAATGCGCCCCTCGCTCTCATAATATAAATAATAATCACTTGTAACTCAAGAAGGGAAGCGACTCTGCGGGGGACGCCCTACACGCCACTAAATTCATTCCCCAAGTGGCGTAAGTCATTCCTTTTTTGCTGCGAAGAATGGAATGAGTTGTAAGAGTATGGTTATTGAATGGGTCTAGTGTTATTAAGTTTTCGAGATATGGGCCTTGGCTTTATGAAAAGCTGCGATATTAAGGTTTTAGATCCTTTGTTCTGGAGTTCTAAGAACACCTTTTATGTCTAGTACCTCGGCATCTTGAAAAGATTAAGAAGATATTCGAGTTTGGGTCTTTTTATGAGTGTATTGCACAAAGAACGGTCGAATATATATTAAGTGAAAAAGCAGCCTACAATTTTAGGGTAAATTTGAAGGAATGTAATTAAAGTTTATGGATATCATTATATCTTTCTTAGAAACGGTTTCTAAAAGTTCCTTCTTGACATTTGTACTCACCATCTTGATTTAAAGGTAAACTGCTTTTTCTCAGTAATATCTCTCTCAATGGATTTTCTCTTTTTGTTCTTCTTTTTAAGTAATTAACCATAAATAATTTAATAATTTAAGATATTTAATGCTGTTAGATATATCTCTTGCAGTTCTTTTGTGTTGATTTTCATCATTGTAATATCCTTTCTGGGCTTTTTTACTAATCTTTGAATGAACATTAGGTAGAAATATTTTTTCCCCTTTTTAAGGTGATCTTGGTAGCCTAGTGGACATGATCACCAATTCGCAGCTGGCATTGCTTTGGTCAAATCGTGGTTTTGAACCCTGATGTCAATAATGATCCACCGTGTAGCAGGGCTGAGGCAAATTTAATCTGATCGAGGTCCCATTCCTCCCATTGGCATGGTGTGGAAGTTTTGGAAAGGGGGGTGGCAGCTAGAGTGTGTCTTCATAACTTGACCAGAGTTCATAATTACGAGATACTCCACCATTTAACCTCATGTTGCTTCTCAGATCATCGTTAATAAACGATCACATTCTCTTTTCAAGAACATAAAAGTTAGTTTTTAGGTATGACTTTTAAAGGTATGAAGCTATTTTCTGAGTTTGTGAAAGTAATATATAATACAATCAAATTATCTTATACAATCAAATTTGGATAATTTGAAAGCTAAAGGGACTAGAAAAATAATTCGATTTGCAGATGTTTTCCCTAAAAAGAAAAGGTAAATTTAAAAAAAAAAATGTTAATTTTGTAATCAATTATTTAACACGTTTAACTTTATGAAATATGAATAAATGTCAAAAAAAAAGACAATAAGGATGTAACTAAATCTACGTTTTTTCAAAATCAGGGAAATAATTTCAGTATACAACATCATAGGCAATGTAGTGCTCATGAACCACAGAACATAAAGCAATCAAGTGTTAAGCAACACGAGAATTATCCCAATAGTTAATGCAATTTTCATCAAACTCCAATATTTTTAAATTCGACATCGGTGCAACAATCGGAGAATATCGATAATATGTTATTGAAGAGTTCTAAATTATTATCAAAAACTTCAAACGCCAGTAACAAATTTCCCGAATAAGGTCGGGAAAATTTCTAAAACAGATCTGTGTTTTGTTGAATATCCAAATTGGGTCAGTGAAAACTTTGCACCACCACCTTTTAGTTATTACAGCTTCTCCAAGCAAAATAGAAGAGGTTCGAATAATCAATTGTATCAAGCATTACCCAACGCAATAAATCAAACCAGGCTATCAAAATTCACCGAAAAGTTTCCAGCCAATCGGATCTTGGAATCTGAGAGCAACGATGGATAGATCGCAAGGGAGACAATCTTATAATTCAACAGAAGAAAGGTCTCGACTAACGATGCGGCAGTCTAGGAAGAAATTCTGCTAATACGTTCTTTTCAACCAGATGTTCAAGGCTACTCCACAAGGTTGCATTGTTCTTTATCTCTTACAAGACGTTCAGATATTTTGCCATTGCAAGTCGTTGGTTTTGGACGTAAATTGAACTTTTTCAACAAATCACCAAGTTGGTGATCTTCCAAGTATAAAGTAATAACTTTTAGTTTAAAATTACAATTTCAAAATTTTAACTTGTGTTAAAGTATTACAATTGCTTACCCATTGACTTGTTTTGTAGAATTAGCTGTTTTGTTATCAACTGTATATAAAATTGTGCATTATCTGTATATCGTCATTTCATAACTTTTTTTTGTATCATTCTTCTAGTCATCAGCCGAACAGAAAGAGATCAAAATTAACAATTAGCGCTACATTAAGTTCGCATTTTATCCTGTTATCAGTATTTTCCTCAGGACACGATTTAGTTCATAAGATGTTTGTGAAAATATATTATGTGGTTTGGACATTCTGCGTTCTTGTGAAAATATATATACATGTAAGTGGTGGTTTGAAGGACGTTTAAATAGGGGTTCGGCATAGATAACGATCACCATGAATTTCAGGGTTCTTAAACCCCGATGATTAACAGAACGATTAAAGTATAGATGGAATTTATAGAAAGTAGACTATTCAAAAGTTCATTGAATGAACCCAAATGTAGAAAGATGGAACGTTGATGTTAATATAAAGAAATTGTTGTTGCTATAATTGTGTGTGTGTTATTGTTAATTATTATTCGGAATGTATTACTTGGGGTTTTTTTCCATGGGGAAAAAAGGGAGTAGCAGAAAGTGCCTGTTATTGTCCGAATGAGTTGAATTCCACATCTTTGTAAGCTTTCTCTGAATTTCTCTTTAGGTTATCAAGTTTATTACGCTATTCATTACTTATGGAGAGTTTAATAAGTTGAAATAAACGAATTAATACAAACTTAAGAATAAACAGGATGTTTAAAACTTGTGAAATTACTCTAATGCAGTTCGTCATTGAATGTAACCAGTGATATTGGCCGTTATATTAATCCATATCTTAACCGTAATTTCTCACAGGGTTATCAAACCCAACAATCATGACCCTCACTTTTCATTTCTAGGAAGTTGTAACGTTTGGCTATTATCTATTTTTCTTCGTTATCATCGGGACTTTATAATAATGTGAACTGCATAAAATCATAATTTCTTTCCAACAAAAATGAAGTGTGACTGATTAAATTAAATGATAGTAGAAGTGAAGTGAATTAAATTAAAGATAATATATATTTATAACAAAACCTCTAAGCTTCTATACCACACTTATGGGAGAACTTAGGACCTAAACCAGATTTACTGTGCATTATCCAAGCAACACCGTAGGTTTTCAGTGGCATGAGGACTCGAACCCACGACTCAACAAAATAATGCTGACCACGAGTTCGCGACCGTGATCACTAAGTTACTGCAGCCAAAATTAGAATTTAAAATTTAGATTAATTTTAAGAGGGCAAAATTAGGTTTGAGGGGAAAAAATCAAATTCCATTGCTAAAAATTATGTTTCAGCAAATAGATAACTATGTTAAGTCTCCCATCTACCAGTCATTTCGATTTAGTGAACGTAATGTTAATCTAATGGAATGTATACTTTCTTCTTTAAATCTAGACAGTATTTGAAGGCAATCAAGTGCTTCTGAAAGAGCAAAAAATGATGAATATTTCTTCGGAAATATTCCTCATTCTTACATTTTCTCCCCAATTTAAAAAAGTGATTAAAAATATTTTTGCTCGTAAAGTTCAGAAAACTCACAGACGTCACTAAAATAAGTGTAAAAAGATTTTTAAGAATTGGAAAAACTAATTATTTTTAGAAGCAGAAACCTTCATTAAGTTTTGCTCTTTAGGATTTATCCCTCCTTTTGCATTCAAATGGATAAATTACTCTAGTTAGAAGTGGAACGTAGAAATTTTGTAGGATTAACATTACGTTCACGAAATCAAAATAGCTAGTTGACGGAAGCCTAATTATGGCAATTAATTAATCCACTTATAACGTTTGGCTTTTCGCGAAGTTTTTTCATTGACCGAGGGAACCTTTTATGAAGTTAATTGCATAAAATAAAACCTATACCCAATCGAATGAAATGTGATCTATGCAAATTATTTATTTAAAGAATTGTTGATTTATTAGAAGAAACTTATAAGTAAGAAAAGTCAAATTAAATATCAGAGAGGTTGTAAATTTATAAGTAAGATATTAGAAGTTAATGGTTAGAAGATGGTTATTAATTCAGCGCAGATGTAGATGACGTGTGTGTATCTAGATATATTGTTTTCAAACAAGGATTAAAGATCTCTTAGAGTGAGTATAAGAGCTCAGAAAACTGCTGGAACTCCTAACATCGCTAACTAACTCATTCAGACCCGAGTACGCTGGTAAGACAGGACTTTAATATTAATGCTGGATTAGATTACAAACGCGTTGAGGTAGAATAGACAAAGAGAAAGAGAACATTCATGATTTAAAAAATATAAATAAACAGATAGAGGTAATTATCTATCCCCGCATTTATCATCGATGGTTCTTTTCCATACCATGCTGGTGCATCAGGTCACAACAGCTGCTCGCCATTTCATTCGATCAAACGTTACCTCCCGGGTACTTCCTCTACTCGGTCATTCAAATATCTCATTATTGTTTGACCATTATATTTTTTCTGCCTTTAAACTTTAATTTAGTAAGTATTTAGCTGATAAACAATGACATTGCAAACGAGTAACAGGTGGGCGTTACACACACACACACAAATTTAGATCTTCTTTAGTCAACGATGTTACTTGCAATTTCGTCAAGTTTTGGTGCTAATAACGGAAGTAATTAAGAACATCCTTCTTTTTTTTATGACAATACAAAATCCAAATCGTTATGTTATTATAAGAAAAAAAACAGCCACTTCCTTCAAGTTTTATGGAGTAGGACTATATGATTAAAATGAAATACATAGGTTACTGATTAGCGATTCAGTGAAAAACTTGGCGAGTTAGAAAATAGGTCGTCAAAGTAGTGATACTTAAGAAATTGCGTCGTGGGTTCTAAAATATGCAGTTACGCAAATACGAGGTTCTAATATAAGTTTGGATAAGCACAACGAGTTTAAATACACATTAATTCCTTGTTTATCTTTAAATGTAAAATAGCTAATGTCTTCTTTTATTTTAGTTATTTTACAAATAAATATGATTTAATTGAATTTTAACGATTGTTTTCCTTCCATCGGTACCACGCTTATTTCCAAAAAGGCCTTGCAAATATATTTACAGTTGAAGAGAACTGCATTTTCTATATGAATATTTAAAGGCCTTCATGAAAGCAGTGAAGCCATTAATTTGTTGAAGGACACTACCTCTATTCTGCGATATATATCGCAAATCCCCATTACAGCTCAGTATAAATACAACAACCTAAAACTTTAATAATTTACGACTTCACCATATAGTTGCAAATTAATAATCTTGACATGTTCTAGGTTATTTTATTACTGAATTTATCTTAAGCTGAGGTATACTGACTGTTACTTCAGCTCTCTATTTGAGAAGATCGTGATATTATCTTGTTTAATAAAATAGTTATTTTAGTTCTTTACACGCCTTGTTTGAGTTTAGAAATGCAACAAAAGTTTCAAAACTGTACAATTGCTACAAATTAAATTCACTTCTCTGTGTCCTTCTTTGTAATTGAAACAATCAATTAATATCCTAATATTCGGATAGAAAATTTTTCCGTTCATTGTTGCTGAAACGATTTAAATTTTCCAAGATAATAAAAGTCAAAAACAAAATATTTACTTTTTATGTTAAGAATTGACTCTTACCACTTTTCTGTTGGTCGTAACTTTCCTTAGGTAAAATGAAAATGCAAAACAACCCGAATAATAATACATGGAGATTTTCGATCAAAAGGAAAGAGAGTAGAGGGCGGGGGACTTTTGAAAAACGGCTGTCCATTGTCCGGGACAGCCCCCCTCCGACCCCTAGGGGGCCACGCTTCATTAGATGACAAGACGCTCATGCAAATAGCGAGGATGGGGGGCTAGTAATGAAGGACGTAATACAACCTAAATGGATGTTTATGAGTATTTCTTCCCTACTCCACCCCGGTCGGAAGTTCCAGGACAATCCTTTGGGGTCGTCCGAGTCGAAGGAAGACGACAGTAATTTTCTCTGGGAAATTCCGGAAAGTCGGGATCAGGAGTTTAAGCTTCCGAGGCGACTCCTGGAAATTGTCGGAAGGAAATTAGTTCGAAAGGATTGGTCCATTTATAGGGGTGGGATGGAAAGGAGTGAGGATTAAAGGGTTATTTAAATGATGCCGGTGTTTGAAAAAGAACGCATTAATTTCCTGGTGAAGGGATGCAAAGGATTTGATTTTATGTGATGTCCACAAGAGATGCAAGTATGAAGAAGGAAATGACTTGTCGACTCAGTAGGAATTAAACGTGTTGAAAATGTGATTAACATGTGTATAAATCTCTCTCTTTCTCTTTCTCTCTGTATGTGTATATATATATATATATATATATATATATACACACAATGCTTCAGTATTTTTAAATTATTACATTGAAACAATTTGTACTTAAGTCGTAGCAGACATGGCACAAAAAGCCATGTCTGCTATGACTTTAAATCAATTAATTATGAATTTATTGATATTCACGAGAGGAAGGCAGATACATTGGAATGGTAACGGACAGCACATACCTACTCACTATGGAAATTAGGTAAAAAGTGACAGCGTTTTTTCCCTAGATGTTTCTCCAGGGGAGGAAAATTAAGGATTATATAGATCACATTGTAACAGGTGTAGGTTTCTCAGGTATTTTACAAGGAGTCTAAGTGAAGGTGGAGGAATATCCCTATTAGCTCAGAGCATGGAAAATTCTGAACATAACATTTCTGGAAATCTCATGATTGCATAAATTAAAAGATTAAAAGGAAATGGATCACTAAATGATTAATATGGTAGATAAAATTTAGGATAAATAAAGAAATTAAATTTAAAGGAAATAGAAAAGTTTTCTCCCCTCCATAAGACGCTGGTGCGTATTAGGCCTTTTCATACAGCCGTATCTTACAGGTACCTAAGTATGAAATTTAAATTTAGACAAGAGTTATACCTAAAAATCTCTTCCCATTTACAAACACTTGCAAGGAATTTCTATCAAAGAGATCAAAAATATTGAACGATAATATACATAAAATCTTCGTGTTATGTATGGTGAAAATTTTAACATTGGTTGTTGCTGTGTGACACTATGATTAAAAATCTAACAATATGTGTTCAGTAGTATAATTTTATATCTTGACATGAATTATCGAACCTAAAAAGAAGTAAAATAACAAATTGTAAGTATGGCATTTTGTTAATTTAAGAATTTACATAGTACAATAACATTCAATATTTACATACATGAAATTTTTTATTGCAAACAAAACATTTTATTGATTATTTAATTATGTTACAGTGTTTGATGGCAAACGCAACACAATACCGTAATTACATTTGTTACAATAATTTATCAATGAAATGCAAAATTATTTTAAAAACATGTTTGCATTTTAATCCTTCTATGATCTATCCAACGACAATTTTTCAATAATATATTATTCCAATTCTAATTAAAGAACTGTGGTCTTTTGCGACAAAACACACACATTATCACACTTGTCTTCAAATCAAACTTTACCCAATTTTCTTGTTTGTTTACTTATTTATATTGTATCATTTATATTTATTCATCTTAACCTTCAAATACCGTACATCATAAATTACCGAGGCCAAACTTTCCTTCATTGTACTCGTAATGCAAAACATTTTTTAAAACTCAAATTACTATTGAAAATTACTCTGTTCAAAAATATACTTTCATTTCTAAGCAAAACACGATATTTATCATTTCTCGTTTAATTATTTTAATAAAAGAATATGTTTCATTTGACTCAAAAAATTCATAAAATAAAAAATATTTCTAATAAATAATTTAAATTATTAATTATAAAAATATTTCTAATCAATAATTTAAATTATTAATTATAAAAATATTTCTAATCAATAATTTAAATTATTCATTATAAAAATATTTCTAATAAATAATTTAAATTATTAATTATAAAAATATTTCTAATCAATAATTTAAATTATTAATTATAAAAATATTTCTAATAAATAATTTAAATTATTCATTATAAAAATATTTCTAATAAATAATTTAAATTATTCATTATAAAAATATTTCTGATAAATAATTGATTTCTAATAATTATAAATTTCATTTAAATTGCTCAGATACATATCAAAATAAAACACTGAGACAATCATTTTCCAAATATTGCACAAATATTAGAAATCAAATTATTTTCATTTTCAATTATACGACACATAATATCAAGCTCTTTACATTAAAGAAATTTTAAAACCCACACGCATTTCATACTGAATGGTTTCAGAATTTTAAAATTATTCACAATTTACTTTTAAAACCTTATGATCAATGAATTAAATTATAAAATATAATTATGTTAACTTTTTCATTTCGTGTATCTACTGCATCATCCCTGTTTATCAATATGTCTAATCACAAATGTTTAAATTATACTAAAATTATATCATAAAAATCATCAAATTCTAAATTACACAAATGCAATTCTATTTTATGTACAAATATATCAAATATAGGATATATTTAGAAAATGTTTAAAATCTCATCAGAATTAATTTATATACATTTCAATTAAATAAAGCAAACTTATCACACAAATTGCCATTTTAAATATATATTTATGTATATAATAATGATTTTCCGAGTAGAAATAATCGAAATGTATATCGTAAATAAATCAAAACACCCTACAATAATTTTTTTTTTAAATTTTCATATTAAAATAGAAATTTATTCAAAATTTGGAATAATACACAACATATTTCTAGTTTTACAACACTATACTTAATCATGATAGAATGAATTTAAATTTAGACTATACGACCTAACTCAGCATGCTATGCAATCCTTTTCAAACTTTATCAAATTAAAATTTAATGTAAGAAATAGTATATGTTCACAAAATAAGTTTAAAATTAATAAAAAAAGTTGAGCTCTTACATTTTTTTTATTCTAAATTTACTGATGAATTTTAAATATAATTTTGCAAATAATCTATGTCTTAGAGTCCGCTTTCGAAAACTTTTCCATTTTATTTTTAAAATCCAATTGCCCAAGTCCATCTTTCATGGTTGGTTTTGGTTCTTTGGATAGGATTAGTTCGATTTCTTTCTTTGGCAGTATTCTTGATTTTTCGGAGAATTTTGGAATTTGTGTAGATACAGGAGCCCTTCTCTG
Organism: Nephila pilipes; assembly: GCA_019974015.1. Classification (NCBI taxonomy): domain Eukaryota; kingdom Metazoa; phylum Arthropoda; class Arachnida; order Araneae; family Nephilidae; genus Nephila; species Nephila pilipes. The sequence goes on from BMAW01116638.1 coordinate 335,739, forward strand.
ATTTCTCCCTTGTATTTTTGTGACGGTTCTTGAGACGCTGTAGTACTGGCTTGGATATATATTTTAAATATCAGGAACACCACATTCACTAACATAAGAGATACGATCATAGCAGAACACTGATTTCTGACACATTTTCTAAAGATTGAATGTAGATATTTTTGTAAGAATTTATGGCTGTTTTTTTTTTTTTTTTTTTTTTGGATAGTCGCTGTTGGCTAATGCCACTGCATAGAGTCACGATCCCGATCCTGTCGAATATTAAAATAATACTTCAGTATTTCGGAAGTATTTCATTAAAATCATTTTGTACTTAAGTCGTGGCAGCCTTGGTCTAAAACGGAAAATTTAAAGTTTTGAATTACTAATTTATTCATGTTCACGTGAGAGGGAGGCAGGTATATCGGGATTAATGGCGGACAACACATTCCCACTCACTCTCGTAATTAGGTATAAAATCCCAGAATTTTTCCCCTTTTTGTTTCTCCAAGAAAAGGAAATTAAGGATTATTCAGATCCTATAGTAATAGATGTAGGATTCCTTAGATATTTCACAAGGAGTTAAAGTGATGGTAGAAATATCTCTATTAGTTCAGAGAGTAGAAAATGCTGATCTTAGCATATTTCGGAAAAATTGATTGTATATATTAAAGATTAAGAAGAGTAGGATCACGAAATAACGATTAATGAATAACTGTGGTAATGAAAATATAGGATCAGATTTAAGGAAAATCATTATATATATATATATATATATATATATATATATATATATATATATATGCAGGTAGTTATCAAAATAATAGAAACACCTTAGATTTATAAAGAATCCTTTATCAGTGTAGTGTAAGGCAGCATTTGGCCTATAATACAGCTTGGAATTGCCTAGGAATCGATTCATACATAGCTGAATAGTGTTTAGATGAATATTCTACCCTTCTTCTTGGAGATATTGTGAAAGTTCAGGGAGAGATGTTGGTGGAAGATATCTATTCCTTATTGAACGCTCTAAAATAGACCCTAACGGTTCAATTATATTGAGATCGGGTGACTGTGAGGGCGAAGGTAAATGTTTAAATTCATCCTCGTGTTCATCAAACCACAATTGGACCCGCTGCATAGATAGATGCATTATCATCCTTGAAAATTCTATCTCCTGCAGGAAACAAAGTCTGCATCATAGAATGGACCTGTTCATCTAAAATTTTTCTATACTTCTCACCAATGATCCTTCCATTTTGGGTTACCATGGTCCAGCAGCAGACTACGACACAGCTTCCAATATCATGATAGATCCACCTCCATGCTTGACAGTTGGAAAAAGAAAATCACCATCATACTCTTGAGCAAGTGTCCTCCAAACGTGCACACGTCCTGTTGTAGGGAAAAGTGTGAAAGATGATTCGTCAGACCTTATTACTGCCTTCCACTTATCAATTGACCAGGTTTTGTGACACTACTGCAAAAGACGTTTGGCATTAACATCTGTGACAAGTGGCTTGGGAATTCTTACCCTGCCGTAAATGTTCTGTTTATGAAAATGCCTTCTAATTATAAGCATTGACTCTGAAGAATCCAGATGCTGATTGAATTCCGTGGTCACTTTTGCTGCAGTTGTTCGGTTTTTAGACATTAACATACAATCCGCTTCAATACTCGTCGGTCGCTTTAACTGAACTTATCTTTCCGTCCACTATTTTGCTTTTCCGAGCTTGTCTTGTCGCCCTGTATGTATACTGTCATTAATTTAGACACCGTACCTTTAGAAAAGGGTAAAAATTGGGTTGTTTCGGTACTTGCTCCAGCTAGACAGGCTCCTACAATTTGGTCTTTTTGAAAATCTGAGAGGTTCGTCCTTTTACCCGTTTGAAAAAATAGTCCAAGACTTACAGAACTTCAATAAAGCTAACATATTACCAGAAAGTATACATTTCTATTTATTAAAAAACCTGGTAACTATTTTTACATTTTAATGCTTACAAAATGCATTCAGAAATGTCACTTTTATTCACAGGTATTTCCATTATTTTAATAAACACAGGTATATATATATATATATCAGGGGGTTTAGCGGTAAGTTCTATCCGATTGTGAAGTAAAAGAAAAGAATAGATTTTCATACATTTAATAATATTTATTGTACAATATAATTTCCGTCGTTACTAGGATTGGGTTATAAATATTCTAAATGGATGCCTCATGAGTTAAGTGAAAAAAATTTGCTCAATCAAATCGTTATATGCAAATCTCTGTTCACTCGGAACAAAAACAAAACCACTTTGGTCTGGTTGATAACTGGTGATGAAACAAGGATTATTTTCGAATTCATTATAAAGGTAAGAGCATATTTGCCTAATGGATTATCTGTCCCCTCCTTTTTTAAATTCAGAGTAAACCTGAATATGATTACAATGTGCACATGGTAAGAGGGCCAAGACCTTTAGCAAGAATCCTAAGAAATGCTAACTTTGGAGAGATACTGTCATCAAAGGGATTACTTAAATAAAGCACTCAAAGAAAAGAAGCCGATGATGTACAAAATGAAGCACATTATATTGCCTCGTGATTATGCCAAACCACATGCTGCTTTCGAGATTCAACAAAAAATCATAGAGCTAGGCTGGGAATTTCTTTCGCATCCACCATACCCCTCAGACCTAGCATCGTCTAATGATCACTTGATTATCTCCCTGCAAAATGTTTTGAAAGAAAAAAAAAACGCTCAAAACTTAAGGTGATGCCACTGAAGCATTAGTTAAGCTCTTTGAATCTTAAAGACAAGACGCTTTTCAAAAAAGATATTCACAAATTACCATCACTATGGCAAGAGGTACTAAGAAAATACCTCCTATTTTTAAACTTTTGCTTTTTATTACTTTTCCTTGTTTTAAATTATTTTGATCTTAAATACTTCGTTAAAGTAATTTAGGGTATTACAGTTATAAATTTTAGATATAGTTTCATTACTTAAGTAAGTTTTTGAAGGATTTTGATAAGTATCTCTTAATTTGATTGTTAGTTATTTCTCTCTCTCTCTCTCTTTAACTATTTGGTTTTTCTTTTGCTTGTTTTTGATTTAAATTTCTCAAAATTTTTTGCGCTTATAAAATGTACTCTTGAGGTCTTGTATATACACACAGTTATATATATAACACATCGATCAATAACTCCAGAGACTAACCCAGAGATGGCGCTCGTAGTAAACCAGTAACCAGGTCTTTCTAGAGTACTAACCTTTGCTTGAAACGTGTCAAAATTTTAAGTCGATTGGACCAGGAAAAAGGTTTTTTGAAGTGAAGTGAAAAAGGTTTTTTCCAAGTGGGTGCCGCGATTGCTTTCGATGGAACAAAAACAGCAACGAGTCGATGATTCAGAAAGCTGTTTATCGCTATTTACTCGCAACAAAAAAGAGTCGTTATTGCCTCTTGCAACAAAAAGATTTTTGTGGAAAAAAAAAAACAGAAAACAAAAGATTTGAAAAGTTGAACGATTGATCAACCCAAGTGATAACAAAAGGTGTTATGTTGATGAATAAAAATTTGCAAAAAATGTTGTTTGCAATTTAGACTGGGAGTTATTGATCGATGTATTTTTATTATATATATATTATATATATATATATCTTTAGTCTCAATAAAATAAACAAGTGATTTTGAAACTAGGTGGGCGTTTGCTTTTGATTTTTGGTAGAGGAACTGCCTTTTGACAAAACATTTCAAACTCCTGGTCAGTTAGTTTTCCATCTTTATGCATAATTCAAAGTGAGGAATTGTGCGTTGAAATCAGAAATTTGTGCTGAAATCAGTGTTTTTGATGAAATTGTATAATTTTGAGTCACACAAAATTGGCAAAATGTCATGGTTCTTATATATTAAACGAATACAATTAATTTTTACGTATGGAATGGCAGAGAAACCATAAAGAAAACCGATTTTTCGTCCTGATATTTCAACTCGATGGGGTACAAATGAAGGTAAAAAAAAATAACGATAACCAACAATATGGAGCTAAATGTCCACTTTCTCTTCCAAAAGAAGAATATTTGTTTGCATGTTGTTCATGAACTTGTGACATTGGGCTATTCACGTTTTCTCTTCACTAACCTTGGGGACTCTTAATTGAGATTAATTGCTTTTGCTGAACAACCTTTGTCCAACCAAAAATGAAACGTGATTATGTAAAGCAGTTAGAAATGAAGTGAAGCGGGTGAGTTAGGAAATATATAAACTCCGAATGAAAGTAGCGAGAGAGGCTGAAGGAGAAGTGAAGCTGAAGGTGAAGTTACAGATAAGCGGAAGGAGGAGGAGAAGAAAGAGAGGTTGAAATAGAGGGTTAAATTAAAGATAGTTGCAAGAAGTTTAATTACCACTGTTTTCAACAGTTGATCTAGAGTCTGAGTTGCAGTCGAGGAAGGATTAGTGGTAAGAGCCTGTTAGATTACTATTGGTGGGTTGAATTGAGGTTAATAGAAATATTCCCCGGGAGAGCATAGTGAGTTGTTGTCATAGTAAATATATGTTAATAAATTCCGTAAAGATTGTTCTAATGTCTCTTTGATTATTGTATCATTATTGTACTAGATTCAATTATTAAACACAAGTTTAATAATTGAATCTAGTGATGGCACAAGATGAAGCCCGGGTCGGGTGGGCGTCACAAACTATGTTCATTTGAATCGTTATTAGAAAATCTAATAACATGTTTCGGACAATATACGTAAAATTATTTAAATATTTTCGTTCAATATATCTACAAGTTTAGCAGAAAATCGAGTAATTTAAGATTGATGGCGTCGAAAATATTTTATTTCGCAAGCAATCGAGTAATACACACAAAATATTTTTTCCCTCCTCAGAATTCTTTTACACGTTTTTCATTGCGTGTTCTTTTCAAAATAGCAGGGATTATTCAGAATATGATTTGATTAATAAGTCAATGGGCATAATTCATCTTACTATTCTCTATTCAGTAATCCCAAGCATGAACCAGCTATTTCAAATACTATGATATCCATTTTTGGCTTTCGTTATTCTTGATATATTTCTGACTGGTTTTATTTTACCGTTATCCCATAATATGAAATTATAATTGACCTTTTAATTATGATTGAGATTTTACAATCATTAGTTCAACTTATTTAATTTCTATAATTAATTTATTTAAACACCATAAATCTTTCTCAATGTATGCGACAGAGAAACAAAATGTAAAGGCATATGAAATGCAGAATATGAAATATGTCAGCTGATAACTCCAATAGACCTGGGCTTCGAGAGTTTGAGTAAAAAAAAAATCCAAGTACATCCTAGTCGCTAAAATAATACGAAGTTAGATGATACCTGGAGCACAAATTGTGACGTTGGGTTAATAGCGATCTTCTCTTCAATAATCTCGGGGACTTTATTGTAATTTCCACTGCCCAAAATTAGAATTTTTCTCAACCAAAATTAAACTGGATTAGGTAAATAAGTTGAAGATAAAAGAGCAGTGAATTGCATTAGAGATAATGATATATAAATAAAATAGACTTGGAAGGAAAAATAGGGGAAATAGTGGATAACTACTGGCTGATAAATATATGAATATTATATTAAAGCTTTGCAGTTAATCTTTGGATTGAAACAAATTTTAACTAAAATACTAAAAAAAATCAGCTGTTTACGAAAAGTAATTGTATCAGAAGGAGAGAATAAGTAATTTAAAACTTTATAAGTCGATAACAATCAAGAATTGACGAATTTAGGAGGATTTGAGAGAGAATGACATTATTTATATATTCTTCGATATTTATTAATAAAATAATTTACCTTGCTCTTACATACCTACAATTGGAGTCTAATAATTATTGACTGCTTCAGTTAGAAGGAAGATGGTTGTAGAATTAAATAATGAAGGGTGATTATCACAAAGTTAATGTTATTGTTGAAAAAATTACATTAATTGTGTAGTAAAAATTTTTTAATAAAAATTACATTACTTTTCTTTAATTATATACACATAAAGTACCTGTAACAAATTGATCTAGTTAAAATATTATTTTAAGATGTATTTTATTCGTTGGGGGGGATAAGGTTCCATGAAAAAACCTAATAGTCTTAAAAATTCTGTTAGTCATCAAGTTTGTAGACCACTGATATAACACGTCGAACTTAATACTCCGAGAAATTCAAGTATTTTTTTAACATGCGAAATTCCGGTTATAAGGAAAAAAAAATCCTTTGAATTTTAAACATAAAAAGCTGAACTCATTTTACCCAGAGCATTTCTACGGCCTTAGAAAAAAATTGATGCAAATATGGCCAAAAAAAGAAATCTCAGGAATAGCCCCTTCCGAAAACTTCTTGCGTCCGTCTGCATTCGGGTCACGTGTGTTTGGGGGGAGGGGGGTTAAAACCCAGTGGCCATATGTCAGAGCCTGATTGCCCGAGTGAGACAGGAGAGTCGTTTGCGAAACCACTGTCTCGCTGTATGAAAGCCTCTCAGGATGTGGATGTGGTCAGAGGGGGGGGGAGGGAAGTACAATGAGCGAAAGATGATGAGGTTCTTAGGATTGGCGAGAAATTGCTCTTTTGGTGCCAGGGGACGAATAATGGTAGTAACAAAAAATTCTGAAGCAGCTGCAAAATTTCACCTTTTCAATTTTTTTTTTCATTGTAAGAAAGGAATTAGTTTTCATAATCGTGATATTTAAGCATGACACATTTTTTTCTGTTCAAATAATTAGTGTTACTTTTATTTTTATTTTCGCATTTGTGTGCTCATGGAAATCATCCCTGCAAATGACTTTTTTTGCAGTAGCACTGTAATTGATAAAAAACAACTTTTACAGATGCAGAAT
>BMAW01116638.1:363658-408363 GCA_019974015.1 Nephila pilipes
TTTTTTTTTTTTTTTTGCAAAAGCCCCTTAGTAGTCTAAAGGTCATGATCATGAATTTGCGAACGATCTTGTTACCATCGTGTTGTAGGTTCAAGTCATTGACACCGCTAAAGACCCACAGTGATGTCGCACGTTAAATATCAAGGTCCTAAGTTCTCCTGTTGGCGAGGTGTAGAAATATAGATAGAGAAGTGCCAATTCAGGTGTCGTCCTCGTCACTTCACCAAGGTTCAAAATTACGATATCCATCACCAATAGCACTTGTGTTGCTTCTAAGAACGTCGTTAATGAACAGAAAATCAATTACTGTAAAATATTCAATATTGATATATTAAGAAAGCAACTCTCAACAACGTTAATAAATAATCAGTCAATCAATCTTTGTAAAATATTCAGTATTGATTTATTAAAAATGACACTTTAACAAAAATGAAAAGAGATTCAAAGAACATAAAAAGATTAAAAGATTTCTTTAAAAAATAAAGAAGGAGCCCACATTTCTCCTACCGGATTCTTAAAAGTTTTGAACTCCTGATTGATGAACTCGATAGTAAATAAACTATATACCCTCAATTAAGATGAGTTATTTCCGGAAGAACTGCACTTTATAAAACGAAACTTTACCGAAGTTGTTTACACCAATTTCCTTTTCTCCAGAGCTGTAGGCTTTTTTTTTTTTTTTTTCATCTTTCTTTTCAAGAATCTCGAACTCTTCTCATAGATCATACTTTTTTTGTAGGTTTATCTATTGTCTTCAAAGAGACCACGGGCAGGAAATTGCTCATAAGAAAGTTTGTGACATTTTTAGAAAGTTTTTGAAAATATTGTATCTTTTTTTTACTTGAGTTGTTTTTATGAAGTTTCAAGACAACAACTACAAAAAAAATATATCAAAGTCGTATGAAAAATTCAGCTGGCTAAGAATTTTTGAAAACATTAAATCCCCTTTGTCGGCATATAATGTACTGGCAATTCTTTAATATGATCATTTGTTATTTTAGAGGCATACAGTGAGTAAATTTTATTATTTATAAGTAAAGGTTATACTACTACATATATAAACGCTCATATTTTTTAAAAAGATTTTTTCTTCCAATTTTTAGAAGTCTTTCTCGAGTTTTTGTGTATGGGTTCGGGTGTACTAGTGTACAATGACTTTTTCTCTATCATACACTACGAAAAACAGTAAAAAACAGCTACATCTAATTTTTTTTGTTTTCTTACAAAAATTAACTATTTATATCTAAATTCGTATTCCCTGCTGAGAAGTTTTATACAAAAGAAACAGAAAAAATTCAAAACTTTATATTGATTACTAACAAAAGAGCCTAAGCATTTTAAATACTTGACCAATATAAAAATCTAAAAGATGAGGCAAAATAGTTTAAAGTTTCAAAGGTCAATGAAATGATTTAGCACAGTGTTAAAAATTTTAAATAACTCATTAAATAATGTAGCAAGAGCTATGAAACACTTAGAAATATCTTACAACTAAAATAAAATAAATATTTTTTTCGATACTTTGGTGATCTTTACGATAACGTGTCCATTTGAGAATATAATATCAGAATGAAACAAACTTGTATGTTTCATCTTTATTAAGAACTGATTTTTAAAACAAATTATTTTTGGAGGATTATGTTTGATAGTTGGCAAACATCTCATTTAATTCTTGAGGAAAGTAGCCTGCAATACGATAAAAGTACAACACAATTTTAATAACTTAAATTTTCCTTTAATTTTAGAATCTAAGGGCACGATAATCCAATGTTTCCAACTACATGGCCAGGGCCGTTCCAATGGAGTTCTGAGTTCAAGTCTGGATTTTTATAAAATACAACCGTGAGGAAAAATGGGGCTTTTACTCAAAGTTCTTGCGAGGTGAGAACTGAAAGTCAGGAGAGTAAAATATCAACGTGGTAACTTACACATCTTTTGACCATTTCTTAATAATTACGTATGTGTCTAATAATTTCCTTGTTCTAAAGAGAAGTTAGTGGTCGCAGAAACCGAATGGTCATGGTCACGAGCTCGTCGTTGCTTCCCTCATGGTCTTACTTTCTTGAAGTATGTAAGAGTGCCATGACCCCGCAGCCCCATAGTGGCCCTTTTCTTTCCCATGGGATTTACAAACATTGATAAAAAACGGGTGAGAGGGCATTCGTAAAAGTGAAATAAAATATAAAAGGCTTAGGGAGATATATATATATTTTTCTACGTTTTATCTTTTTTAAATATGTCTTGCGTCTGTTTTAGTGATTAATTTGTGAGTTTTTCCGATATTTAAAAACATTAATAAATGTTTTTGTAATTTGGAGGACAAATTTAATTCTGTTGAAATAATTATTATTTTTGATGTTTCGAAGGAACTTTACTACATTCAAATGAATGCGTCTTTATTTAAGATACCTAGAAATTCTTAATGAGGAACATTACGTTCTCGAAGAGTCATAAAAGCAAAATTTATTCCTTAATTTACAGAGGTTAAATATTAAGATGCAGATATTTACTTGAAATACAAATAAACAAATTTACCGAAATATTTATAAGCTAATAACTTTTATTTTATTTATAAAATTTATTTAACATTTATGGTTATCAGCTTTTTCATGACTGTAACGAAAAGCAGCTCTGTTATAAAGATACCTGTAAGCAATTCAGCCAGTGGCTGTAATGCAATCTCCTTTGAAAGTTTAAACTTTAATTTTAAAGTTAACCAACAATTGACTCTACTACTTTTAAAAAACATTTAAGAAGAAACTATAGTAGTGGGCTGAGCGGAATCTCTTGAACAATCTTTCCAAATGACAAGGTTCATCGTTTTCACCGCTCACCAAGACCACCGGGGTTATTTTAATCTGGTAAGCTTATATTTTTTCGAGGGGGGGGGAGATTGCAAAGGAATCGGAGAAATATAATGCTCTGTTGATTCTATTAGGCGATTTGATTATTTTCAATGACACGTGATGAAGTTTCTCAAATTGCTTATGATTTGTGCATGAAACTGTAATACCAGCATGCGACTCTTTTTTGTTTCATATGTTTATTACATTTAATATCAGGCATATTCTGCTCTTTTTAATTATACATACACACACACATATATATATATATATTCTTTGTCTCTTTTGTGACATGTTGATCAGTCTGCAGAATAGGTACTTGACTTCTTTTCTTGTTTACGTTCACGCATTTCAAATAGAAATAAAGTTGTATTCATAAAAATGATACGCTGTATATTTCCGTTATTGCTCCTCTTACTCAAGCTAAATAAAACTTGGTATGATTGTGTTTCGAGAAGAAAAAATAGGAAAAAACTGGCTCATTTACATTCATTGGCTATATTGCTTGCAAAAGAAGTAATTTTGCAAAATTTTAAATTTGAAAGTGAAACTCTAAAATTGAAACCAAAACTCTTTTAAAGACTTTAAGATGTAAAATAGGATTAATATTGGTTCGTTCATTTGTATGATTTTCTAGCATTGAATTCTCGTGAGACATGTGCTAAATTCAAAGTAAAATATTTTTATAAAATCAAGTAAAACAGTTTAAAATAATGAACAGAATACAGAATTTAAGTCATGCAAATATTAAAATAAATTTGCTTAGGGATTTTCCCCAACAATCTTCAATTAGAGATAAACAAAAAGGTCACACATGGGGAATACTCTCCAAGTAAAAGATACGTTTACTTCCGTGTCCGATTAGTAAACGTGTTAAAGTTACGTTTTTTTTCTTCTAAATGATAGTGATTTCTAATTAGAAATTATAGGTTTAACTTGATTTAGTTTGTTATTTATTCCATGATTCCATTGATCTCACCAATAATTATATGAAAAGCTGATTTAGCAAATTTCATGATATAGCAATATGGAATGATAGGAAAGGTTTCGCGGAATGTAGATTTAGCAACACTATCGACAACTTCATTTCCCTCGGTACCCATAAGAGAGGATATCCAACAAAAAATTAATTAGATGTTGTTTGATTTTAAGTTATGAATTTTCGTGAATGTATCAATAATCAATGCGTGTGAAGAATGATTCCGATGATTTAAAGATTCCAGTGCATTCACAGACTAAGTGAAGACAACAAAATTTTCATTGAGTCGACTGGAGACACTTTCTAACGCCCTGAGTAGCGGAAATCTCTGTTAAAACAGAATATGAAGAATGAAATTTAAAATGACGACGTCAATTATCAATAAGAAATTCGATCTCTAAGAACCAGTGTAGATGTGAATAAATTCAAGACATTTATTTGTAAAGTCATTAAAAAAGCTGAGTAAAAATATTTTGTGCAATGTTTGATTTCTTAAAATGTTGCGAAAGATTTATAAAATTAAAACTCTGTTCTCGGTCAAAAAACTTTTTAAAATCAAAACACAATAATGAGGGAACAAAATCCTCGTTTACTTTCATAGCAGACGTTAGATAACCCAAAGCCTTCTATTAAGATATGTACTCTTCTATAAAATTGAGGTATGGATAGGTCTTTTGTCCAATAGAGTGTGTCAAAAAAAATTTTTTTTTTGTGAGGATGATAAAGCCTTTGATGATGATGATTCAGTTCTAAAACGATATTGAAGAAACAAAAGTTGTCTCCTGAAGTCTAAGGAAGATCCAAAGCAATCAATGTATAAACTTTTGAGGGGGAAAGTTCGGAAGGCACCAGAACAAATTCGAAGGACTAAGAGTCATGTTTTTTTCCTAAGTTTATCGCAGCTTTCGTAATTTCAGTCTGAAATAAGATTTTCCGTGTTACTCTCAGGTACCTTACTCTTTATTTTTATTTCCTCGTTAAATACTAATCACGGAATTTTTCTTACATATCCAGTTTTTATAAACTTTAATTTAACTTACTATGTTTATACTGTTACAAACATGAGATGACGCTTCCCTGCGACGGTCCTCTTATGAAAGAAAAGATATATAACGGAGAGGTCACCCGTAAGCCAAAGGAAGCTTAAGGAATGACCTCTTAATCTTGGCGACAGATTTAGCAACCATTTTGGTGACTTGGCGAGAAATTTGGTGCTTTGGCGACAAATAGAAAAAGCCAGAAAGACTGGAATCGAGTCGATATCTCCACGGGAAGAATTTTTCAGAGTTTTCCTGAATTTTCGCATGGGATATCATACCTGGCCGGAAAAGGTATAAATACGCGGTGAATCTGATAGAGAGTCATTAAGTCTGCCTTGAATATCGATAGGGAAATGACAGAAAGTCATCTGCACTCATGGAAGTGGAACTGCCGGTAGCGTAGCCGAATGAATGTGTGGACAAGCAGCGTGTATCTGTCGAAAAATTGGTTGGAGCCTGCCCTGGATTATTACTGCGGAGAATTTTCTGTTGTGTAAATTCGTAAGCTGATGAGCTGAATGTAGCTGAGATGCAGTTGTGACTACCTTTACAAGTGCTGTTTTGTTCTTGTATCTGTGTCGCTAATCTGTGCAAGTGCTCAGTTTCCAAACTGAGCTGTTATCGTCCATATTCTGCTACCTGTGTCGTTCTTGTCCAGAATTTCTGAATAAAGTACAATTTGTCTTTAACCTCCGTGTCGTACTGGTTTTCTCTCCCATACACTCAGAAGTTTTTATAACAATACGTATATGTGTCTTTCTAGATACTATAAAATTTATACATTACATTTCTAAACTCAAGCAAATTTCCTATTATCCGATCGAAGTCAAATTTTGCATATACCTATATCTCCGATGGTAATACAATATTATGGTAAATTTCAGTAAAGACGGACTTAGGGTGGACCTGAAGGCTAGGACCTAGCATTTAACATCCAACTGAGTTGAAATGTTGCACACACATATAGATGACGTAATATTTTTTTAGTCTTAAATTTACAGACTAAAAAGAATTAAATAAATATATGAAAAAACATCATTAAAGGAATGTTTTATTCAAAAGTTGAACTAAAAGGTGTAATAACAGTTTTTAAATGAAAAATTTTATATAATTTTTAAAAGCTTGTGACATGCTCTATTCGTGATTTATTTCCCTTCTACTGGGTTTTTTTGCTGATTTTATATTTATGTTCCTAGTTTCTTCCAAATTAAATGACACTTGATGCAAATTAAGTAAACTTTGGAAGTTGAATTAATCGATATAATAAAGTCGTATAAAAGTGACGGAGAATTGGATATAATTAAGGTTATGCTAGTAAAAGGAGAGTTGGTGTGATGTAACGATAATCTTCTGGCCTCTATAGAGGATTTGGTAAGATTAGAACTCAACGCTGTTGGAGCAATAGAAGAAGGTAATCGAACCCTATCCCGGTAAGCGTATTATTTGATAGATTGTAAAAGTTATCAATACTCGCGAAGGGAGACTTAACTGTGAAAAGCCTCCCTCTTATTTGATAAAGATATTTTAGATAGAACTGGTAATTTTAATTAATTGGTCTGCGTTTAGAAATAAACCTTGTGATTAAACTTTTAGAGGACAGATGGGATGGGTACGCTTGAGACGGACGCCGTTACGAGCTTCAGGTGTAAATACTTATTTTGACCGCAGATATAAGTAAGTAGCTACAGTATTTAATTTATCGGTAATTACTTTTATCTTAGAGAGGGGCCACAAATTTCTATAAATTATACATTATTTTATTTTTAAAAAAATAATTTTTATACCTTTTAATCCACCTTTAAGTAAAATCTCGATTAAATTTTTAAACCTATAATTAGTTTAAGATAAAATTTAATTCTACTCTTATTTAAAAGCTACGACATCTTAAGTTTTCGGTACCTAGTGATTAAGTAATATGTATCTCTCTTTTTTTTTTTACATGAATGCGTTTCCAGTACCGCGTCACTGCTGCAAAAGGTACCCAAAAGTGTACCACTTTTCTCCCGCGCCCACCTCAATTATTGATCAAACAGGGCCGTAAATGCACAAAAGAAAGGCCCGCTTACAGTCGTATTGTTCGCCAGCCAATAGATCATTAGGCGCAAATTTCATGACCCAAAGGCAGAATGAACAATGCTCTTATTGAAACTTTATCTGCCGTAATTTTGCTCACCTCGCCATTATCCCGCCACCGCCCATTGTCGCACTTATCCATTTCGGGAACGTTATCTGCGCCGCCACCAAACGGTGTTGTAATGTTCCCGCTCAAGAAATGGGGGGAAGAAGAATTCTCTATGTGTTTTGAATTTTCAAAACTACCGATGTTACTAGATTTAGGACAAAGAAACAATAGCGGCAAATGTTCCAATTTTTTTTCACCTTTTTTTCGAATCATTATTATTTTGGGGGGATGCGTCTTTCACTCCTTTTCGTTTAAATTATCGTTATTTTTTTTCTCTGCCGTAGAATGTTTTTTTTTTTGTGGAGGAATTTTTTGAGATAAATTTCTCCGGCGCCATTTTGGATTGCCGTACCGTTTTATTGTTGGAACACATGTTTAATACAGAATGAAGCACAATATATGATAAGAGAACTGTCGATACTGCTTCGAATAAGTCTGCTTTCAAATCTTTTGTGAATCGTCTGAGGTTCAGGTAAAAGGAGAGGATGCAAAGTTTCATTGAATTTTATATACCTCACGCGCCCTTTTGTGTTCTCTTTTTCTCAGGCTCAGAAAAAAGGAAAGTCGTTGCAAATAATCGGACAAATCAATGTTTCTCTTCATTTTCAACTGCATGACTGCTTTTAAAATTACATTAAAAGGTTATCAATAAGTAGATATTAGTTTTTAATTTTTTTTTCTTTAAATTTTTACTTTTGAATGAATAATAACTCTTTAAAAAAACACAAAACCAAGAAATTGTAATGTTAAAATTTTGAAAAGCTTGAAAAAAAAGTCGTTTTTGATATGATAAGGATGCTTTTACCTGATTTCAAAGAAAACTAATATCCTCCCTTCATAGATATCATATTTTGACTTCACAATCAAACAGAAAATGCCTCATTTTGTCTTTATTCCTTTCTGTTTGAGTCGCTATCATTTTCCTAGATACTTAGACGTTCCATATTTCAGTTATATATACTTATATCAAAAATATTTTAAACTTTTCATATTTCGAGGGTGGATCAAAAAGTACCTGTGTTTGAAGACAAAAAAATCGTGTTACCATTGTGGGCTGTCATCTGTTATATGACACCACAACAAATGAGATACTGATATATTGTTTTGTTTTGTTTAGGCAGCTATTTTCCGACGAATCAAAATTCGATTGCTGCCGCATCCAGTTATCACCGTTAATAAGAGTTGGATTCGTTCTCATCCATTGGAAACCAAGCAAACAATCAAAACAATGGGTGGCTTTCGGTGAACTACTAGAAAGAAGACGAAAAGGTTTCAAATTTACTAGGGTGATTTCTTGGGGGGCGAAGTGCTTCGTACTCATGTACTTATCCAAAAAAAAAAAAAAAAAAAAAAAAAAAACGATAAATGAGCAATAACTACAGTGAATCACCCGATGCAATTCTCCCTTTTTCAACACAGGTACATTTTGAATCGTCCTCGTACATTTAAGGGTATCAGAACAAATGAGGAATTGCGGAATTACAATATTTGAGATTCCTTGTTTTTGTGATATTCTCGTAAATCGTAATATAAAAAATATTAGTAGTAGAGCTCAGATTTTTTTTGTGTGCCTAATAAGGAATTTTAATCATTCTATGGAAATATAAAAGTAAATTTTTTGTCAAAAAATGTTTTTTTTTTTTTTTTCTCCTTCTTAGCTGCATATGGACATGAATTGTGAGAATGAACATATATACGTTTAGGTACCATTTTAAAGAAAAAAGGGTACTTATGCATACAGTAAACCAAATTATTTTTCTCTCGGAAATAGCTAAATTTTAAGAAGTAACTTTTATGTAAAAAAAAGAAAAAGAAAATAAAGTAACCAAAATTACAAAGTTCTATAATTTTAACCGAAGAAAATATACAGTGATATTAATAAAACAGTTGGTTTACTACTTTTGTGTATTGTTTTTAATTTACGGAGTAAAATATTTTATTATGTTTATGGAATATTATTTTTAAAAATTGCACCTAAATGCAGTTATATCTAAAACTCATTTTGATATTCAACTCAAAGAGAAAGAAAAACTGACTAAAAAATATTTATATAAGCTCTACAAATAATTTTAAAACCTAAATATCATCAAAAAGTAAGGGTCTTAAGTTCGGTATCTTATTTTCCCACATATGTCCTGGTACCCTTAAATCTGCATATTAAAATGCCTCAGACACTAAATTGACCAACATATCAAAAAAAAGAATTTGTTACTATATTTTAATTGTATGACTTTTATAAATATTTGTGCAAAGTTTCATAAGTTTAGTTACATTATTTAATGAGTTATTTTTATTTTCTTTGAGAGTGCGACAAATCATTTCAGTGATGATCGAAACTTTAAACTGTTTTTCCCCAGATTTTTAGTTTTTCATAAAGGTTGTGTATTTAAAATTCTAAGGTAGTTTCGCGCGCGTGTGTGTGTGTGTGCGTGATCAATATCAAGTTTTGAAATTTGTGCTATTTGTTTTGTGCAAATTGTTTGATGACTTTGTCTTTGGAATAAATATTAGTTAGATAGTTATTGGTAAGAAAGTCTGCAAATTTAGATTTAGTCTGATGTCTTAATTATTTTTCGCAGTGTTTAATAGAAAAAAAATTGCAAAACCTATAAATAACATTAATACAATAAACTGCGTACCCATAGAAAGGAAATGTGTGAAGGCATTTTAAGAAATTGTGAAAAAATAATTTAAAAATATTAAAACTCGTAACTGTGGGAATTCGGAAATATTAATACAGTTTGAAAAAATAAATTAAATATTAAAGAACAGTTTGTTGGAAATTGATTTTCTTTTTCAAAAATGCATTATTCACGTGTGTTCAATTACGGTAAATATAAACTACATTTTATAAATATTCCACTGCAAAAATTGTGTAAAGGGTACGGTGTCTCATAAAAGATTAATTTCAAAATTTCAAGCATGGTCGAGGTACTCTAGTGGTCATGGTCGCGGACTCACTGCCGGCGTTGTTTTCGTCTTGTCGTGAGTTCAAATCCTGATACCATATAAGACCCGCCATGTACCGGGGCAGATAAACGTAATCCTGATACCATAAGAGACCTGCCATATACCAGGGCAGATAAACGTTAAATCTGGTTCAAATCTTCCCGTTGGTGAGGTGCAGAAGTTTGAAGTAGGAGGTACCAGCTCAGGTGTCGTTCTTGTCACTTGAGAGAGGTTCAAAATTACAAGGTAGCCTTCGTGTTGCTTATAAATGCTATGTTAATAAGCAATCGTCATTATTATTTCTCCCTACCAATTAAATTAATGATTGACAATCCTTCATAAAAGAATAAATTGATAACCCACCGTTCAATTATGCTCCTTGAGACAAACTTTTAGTCAAGAAAATATAAAAACTACAAATATATAATTTGTTATTCTAATGAAACTAAGGGTGAAGTTGAGCACTAATGAATTAAAATAGTTGTGCATACATACAAAGAGGAACCAGAAGATTATATGTATGTTTATTCTACGATATAACTGCACTGGCTTTTATAACTCCCATCGTTAATTTTTTGCACTCAAATATATCGTACAATCAAAATAAGCTATACAAAATATGTCTCTTTTTAAAAAAAGGAGCTTGGAAAACGACTCACTAAATCTCACAGACATATTAGGAGGGAAAATACCCCCCAGAACTACAAAGAAGTAACTGGTAGTTGCTGCAGGTGAAAAATCTCAAAATATCAGCACATCTAAAAGAGGAAATTGCAAAAAAAAAAAAAAAAAAAAAAAAAAATCGTTGCAGGGAGAGATCGTAAAACTCAAACGAGAAGTACTTTATGCTTAGCAGTTCTTTGTCAAGGTCATATAAATAAGTACTGTAAGTCAAGTTCCTCATTAACCAAAATGTATCAAGAATTATAGGTGTAAAAGAATAAAAAAAAATGTTATTAAAAAATTCTAATATTTTTCTAGATTTTACATACTTAAACCCACTTACATAAAAAAGAGGGAAGGAAAGCAAAACAAGTAATATATATATATATATATATATATATATATATAAAATTAAGTCAATTCCTACTTCAGTCAACAAAAAAAAAATTTTTTTAACAAATTTTTTATTAAGTTATTTAGCGGTATTTTGCCAAATGTGGCTATCCTGGTCCGCTTAGTAGACTTAACGTTCAGCCAAAAAAAAAAAAAAAAAAAATCGCCAAGTTTGGCAATTTTTGAAATCGCGCCAAATAGGTTGGGCTAAACTACATTTTCACCAATTAAATTTAATTAACTGAATTAATATTTGAAAAAACTGTATTTAACATCAAGTGTCATCCACTACAAGTTTAAATAAATGTATTTGAACTTGAGTGGATGAATAAAAAGTATTTTATTAACGATGAAAATTTGAACAAGATATATATAGGGAGAGTGTGAGCTTATAGTAGGAATTTAAAAAGGTGAGAGGAGGTATAAAAGACATAAAATGTGCTGTCTATTTTAATAAATTTAAAAATAAATGAAATAAAGTTACATCAAAATGTTGTTATGACCTAGAATAAACATAAACAAAATGGTTGGATCGCCACCATACCGCTAAAAAGCACCTTTTTACAACAAGGTACAAAGATTATAAATGGAGTCTCTCGCGTATTTCTCCTCAATTAACCTTTTGATGGTTTCCATATAATCTTTTCCAGTAAATAAACCGTGATTACATAAATTCAATTAAAAATATTGAAGGATAATAAATGAGATTGATGTGATAACATTTGTAAATAACAAGGAATTGTAATAAAAAGGTAATAGATTGGAAAATTAGATCAATTGAGACAAACATGCGCTTGTGCTGATAAGAAAAAAGAGATTAGATTATTTGAAGTTAGTGTGCAGCAATCATCTATGAATGGACGTGTGGTAAAATTCATCCTACAAACTTAGTACAGACTCGGATCCAGTAAGGCAGTGTAAGATAAATAATAATTAAAAATATTGATCTTTAGGCGTGAACTCGTGTGAGGACCTGTTCCACATTCATAGTAATATAGATAATGAGTTTTGAATATTCTAAGATTTGAATAAAACTAATTACATTTCCTTCATCGTCTGAATATTTAATTAGAGGCAGAACTTTATTGATTAGTGATCGTATAATTAAAAAAAGAGAAGAGAAACTAGGGCTTTATAAGGTTAAACAGAAAAATCAATTAATTAAATGTAATACATTGATTTTAATAATTAATATATCAACTGTAATGTAATTCACTGTTTAGTATTTGTCTGTTCAAAAGCCAAAGAACAGGTATTGGGAAAATTCTGTTTGCTGTTTGGAAAATTCCTCTGAATTCGGTTTAATTTCTTCAAATTAAGTCGACTCAAGGACGAATAACTTCCATTAAGCCTAATTGAAAAGAATTTTAAATAAATTAATTAGGCATGCTTTAAAATGAATTGCTTTTGCTCTCGCGATAGCCATTTAACACGAACCTTGTTAAAATAAGGTTACTTTTCGCTAAGCCTTAATGCATTAGCGCAAATCCTAAATCAACGCAGCGCACCAAAATTAGAAGTCTAATTTTCAGAATCTCACCTATAAATCTTTCTGTTAACACTCCATTCGGAGTCCACTCTACAAGCTGTAATAATACAGAGCGGCAGATAAAACGTCGCCTGTCTCACAATGCCGTTCAAGATAAACGCTAATGCATGCATTTAGGAACGACGCGTAATTCAATTTAATTTAACGCTGTCTACCGCAACGGGAGCCCTCGATTTGTTGAGCTAAGCCGATTTATTGTTTGTTGAGGTGTCAGAGCACTTAACGATAATCGATGGAATGTATAGCGGAATACGTGTGTTTTTGAAGGATAGAGTATAGTTGACTGTTTTAATTTGTAAGTAAATATCCTCTTTTGTCACGCGATACTGGATTTACGGCGTTTACTTAGCGTGGAAAGTGTTCCTATTGTTTAAAAATGATTCGAATATTCGTTGGAATACTTTCAATAAAAAAAACACAGGTAAGCAAATTAAATATTATAATAGGAATGTAAAGTATTCGGTCACAATTATACATCTCTCCCCATCGATGATAAGTACCCTTATATGTTATGTATTCATATAAGTTAAACGTCATTTTAAAATTAGGCTTAATAACGTCGATAATTATAATGATGAATGAATGTAAATATAATGATGTGAAGAATTCAGTTATAACAAAAAAAAAACATCAATAATAATGAATCACTCGTAATGTTTTCGCATAAAATAAAAAAAATTTAATTGAGGCTTAGTTATTTTAATAGAAAATGCAGGAATGGGAAGTGGGTGAACAATTCTTTATCACACAAGTTCATGCTAATAGAGTTGCTTTTAAAAAATATGTTTTTTTATCGCAATCACAAGCAAATTTAGACACTTATAATTCTATACTTGAATATTAAATGAAAATAAATATTTATATAATTTTAATTTATTTTTAATATGTGTTATAATATACAATACATACCTAAACACATGTATAAAAATTAGTTTTAATGAGGTTTACGTAAAGAATAATTTAGAAAGCTTTACACATCAATAAAAACGTTAACCGTTTTAGTAAAAAGATTTTATATACTTGGAATTTAAAACTCTCAAAAATGTGTACACATTTTTTAGCTTAAAACAAATCTGTTAAAATAAAACGTCCTTGGAGATGTTAATATAGATCAGTTCCTTTATTACTTTAATGCATGAAAAAGATGGATAGAAGCCTTTTGGAGCTTGTATTTTGGACAAAACGCGTCTTGCATTCAAAAGTACATTATTGTAACATTGAATATATATATATATATATAGTCAGATTGCGATAAAAACTGAGGGATGTGCAGAACATACATTGAAAAAAAATCACTAAAATTTCAGAACAATTCCATGATTTATTTTAAAGTTTGGCCGCTACAAACGGAGGAACTCAATAAGGTGTCGGTCCACTTCGGCCTGGATACAAGTTGTCACCCGGTGTGGCATATAAAGTTCCCGGATGGTATCCAGCAGAATTTCGTGCAAATGGTCTCCAGCTGCTGCGCTAAATCGTGAACATTTCGGGTGCAATCACCTTCTGCAACAATCCCGAAGCCGCAGCCTAATGTAGAAGATTGTAGAGTGACAATGAAGAGATAAGTTAAACTATGAAAGAGATCAAATATTCAAAACATGAAATAAAGATGTTTTAAAGTGCTGTTTCTGGCTTTGGTTAGAAACGCATGGATATGCTAAT
The DNA here is from genome assembly GCA_019974015.1 of Nephila pilipes. NCBI lineage: Eukaryota > Metazoa > Arthropoda > Arachnida > Araneae > Nephilidae > Nephila > Nephila pilipes. Next base: position 377,919 of record BMAW01116638.1, read on the forward strand.
ATTAAGGATCCATAAATTCTACACAACATATTTTTTTATAAATAGTAAAAACCAAATTCAAAACAAGAACTCAAAAAATTAATTAAACTAAAGAAATATAAAAAAAAAAAAACCCTCAAGAGATCAAAATCCATTCTAACTAAATTAAAGTAATTCACTAAACATCAAGCATTCACGGTTTAAACATAAATGGAGAAATAAAACTTTTACCTACCTCCTTCTATTGTTCTGTTCAAACCCAGCAACTATCAAAAGTAGCGTTTAAGTACAATTTAACTCGTCTTTTCTACTTCTTTCTACTTGATTGATTTATTGTTTGACTTTGGAATAAAGACCTAACAATTTTTTTAAAAACTTATATTACCAATAAAACGTAATTAAAAAAACATTAATCCCAACATATTTTAAATGTTAATTATTTAACATATTTTATCTAATTTTCTAATTAAATTTATTCCTATAATACAAATTATTTAATGAAGAATATACATATCTAAGATAGTATCACCATCACTTGGAATTTGGTATTGAATAAAGTTAATGTTTCTATAGAAATCTAAAATTATTCTAATCATAATTAATAAAGTAAAAAAAACTTATCATTATTTTAAATTACACAAATTAACTTTTAAATGCGACTTTAAAAATTAATAGGATAATTTTTCTTGGCTCAACTTATGAAAAACTTTTTATAGTTATCATTTTTCGTAAAAACATGGTTCTAAATAGTTTTAATTATTGTTTCGTATAATATGTTTGAAAATGGAAATAAGTGTACTACTATTCCAGAAAGCAACCTGATTAAAAATTATCTCATGATAAATATTACTAATAATTTTATTACCTATAATTTTCAAACTTGCGTCTGAATATTCTGATATTATTATTACTAAAGGAAAACATAAACTTCTTAAATTATATATATAGAGAGTAACTCAATAAAAACTATTCATAAAAGTTAAACTAAAGACATTTAGTTGAAAATTAAAGGAGGCAACAAGTCAAAAAATGAAATCAAGTAATTTAATTTGCTATATAAATATAATATAAAGTAATAATGTGGAAGGAAACATAATTAACATGTATATAAGCTAATAATAAATTTTACCTAACCATGTCAATATAAAAATTAAACTATAAATAAAACGCAAAACTAAAACTAGTAATTTGAAAATATTACATTATTACATTTTGGTCTTAAAAAACAAAAAAATTACTAAAACTTACAAAGCAGAAATCACAAAGAATAAGATAGTCAAGTCAAAAATGGAGACAAAGTAACTTAAAAGGTTGTTTCAGGCTTGAAACTTTGAATAGGTGATTTTACTGAAATTATGTATTCAATTCATCCCACTCAACATAACTACTGTATAGTAAAATTGTAAAAAATGGAATACAAACAAAAGTCCATACTCAGAACAATAATTAAACTAAAGAAGTTAAATAAAGAATTTGCATAAAGAATAAAAAATAAATTTTTTATTACTATTTATTTGGTACAAGAAAAAAACATTTTTGTACTTCAGTCGTGTAATAGATGTAGGGACCTTTAGATATTTTATAGGAAGTCTGAAAGGCTAATAGAAAATATTCCTATTAGTTGAGAGTGGGGCACGTCGATCTAAGTTTTGCGGGGAAAACACACACACATGTTTGTACACTGATGTGCAAAACTTAAGCAACAGGTTTTTTTTTTTTTTTTTTTTTTTTTTTTGCCATAATTCCACGAGAAATCGTCTGAGAGACATGAAATTCAGAAATGCGAGATAGCATTTTGTACTTAAGCAATGACGGAAGCATAGTTGAGCAAAAATGAATACAATGCATATAGTATGGAATCAGACAAAAAAGGCTTTATGGAACTCATAGTATCATTATACATGATTGTTTGTCCAAGTGTCTAAGAGGAAGAATAATTAGCAGAGGTTCCTTAGTATGGGAGATGTCTTCTTTTCTGCAGTTTCATGGCTAACTGCTTAAAATGTACTTTATTGCTTAAGTTTTGCACACTAGTGTATATATATATGGTTTTTCCCATAAGTATCAGGATAGATTTTCCCCCATCGATGGGAGGGTGTATAAGATGGTCTCTAAGGGTGGAATGATGGGTGACGGGGTTTTAATGTAAGTTCATTTGCTTCCGAGTAGTTTGAGTGTGTAATCGCTCGATGTGAAAAGTGTTTAGTGCTTGCGTCGAGCTTGAAAAAGCCACGAGCCATCAAACAGTGTTGTGCTACTATATGGTTCGTTATAATGAGTGGATCCATTGTGAAGATTTTCGATATTAACTTAGACCTGCTAGGAGAAACTCATGTCTGGAATGCGTGTTTTTAAATGACATAAGAAAAGCAAAGATGGCAGGGAAGAGATCGATACTCTTGTCTTATTCGTTACGAGAGATGTTGTCCACAAGGAGTTAAGGCTTGAGGAACAAACAGAGTACAGAACATTTTTAACATTTAATGATTTGGATCCGGCGCATCCGAAGAAATTCGTTGATTCTTGAAAGCTCCACCATAACACTGAGTCCGGTCGCACATCGTGAATTGTGAGGAAGGTACTCACCAAACACAACACTACCCCTCTACTCAGATCTGGATCTCACCGATCTTTTTTTTACCTCAGATCAACAAGATCCTAAAAGGACATTGTTTTAAGACAAATAATGCGTTTCAGACATCTTAGAGGGAGTTCCTGAACAGTCTTGCAGTTATCGACCTTCAGGGTACATAAGACTAGAAAAAAAGAACTTCCATACCATGCAACCCGGCGGACTTGGAGGTTCGACTGATTTATGGTACATTAGCCCCACTACACGCCGTGTCTTTAGAGGCATCAGAATTCGAACACACAACTCAAAGGGGAAAACATTAACCGCGAGTTCGCCACCATGACCACTACTACCGCGGCCACAAGGAACAAATGAAGAGGTACTCTGGTCACTGTACCACAAAATTGTGTAGCGGTAAAAATTAGTAGCAAAAAAAATTGTTTTACGTTGAAATTATACTCTAAGCAAAATTTTAACAATTTAAAGGTAAAAGATTTAATAATGTATTGCCCATGTTGTTAAAGCATAACACAAATCTTCTTAATTTAGTACTCAAAGTGATTTGAGAAAATGTTGGGAATCGAGATATATTGGTAAAAAATTAGAAAAAAAAAATATTTCTTTTTTATTTTGCAAAAAAAAAATATTGAGTATTCTATATTAAAATAGAATACTTATTTTATTTTTTTCTGGTTTTGTTTCATCGTAGGTTACCATTTTTAATTTAATTTCATAATATATTGAAATTTTAGTGTTTTGTTTTGTTCATACAGATTTCTGATTCTTTAAACAGAAACAAATATAATCAGAAGATTAAAAACTAATCAAAACCACAAAGTCAAACAACTAAAAAAAGAATGGAATTTCTTGAAATATATCCTATCTTATAACTTGCATGAATTATTAATTGTTACATTAGTATGTAGTTCATTATCATTTATGACATAATTTAATAATTTAATTTTGTTAATGTACATCACGGGTGTCAAACCATGGGCTAATGGGCCAAATTAACAAGGTTTAAGCTTATGTGGGCCAACAAACTTTTAAAATAATTTATTGAAAATAAAAGGCTTGTTTAAAAAAATATGTTGAAAGAAAAAGAAGAAAGGTAATTTTATCATCTTTTTTGACACACACATCACATACTTGACATTTCTTTTTTTCTACATTCTTTTCTACTTCTGGGGATATTTTGTTTGTGGCGATTACTTTCAAAACTGACAAAAGATGATGGTCAGAAAATTTATATCAGATAGAAGACTTATTTTCTTTCATAAAGGAATATAACTGACCGCAGTGATAAGTACTTCCAAGCATAGAAATTATCTTATAATATGCAAGTTCTTGAGTGTTTTCAAACTTGGTATGTAAATAATTGTGAGAAATCCTGGTACACCAACTTCACTTAATTTTACCTATTATTCTAAATCCCATTGTACTCCAAATACCTCGATTTGCATCTCATTAAGTACTGTTTCTATATTTATTGAAAATTAAAGAGTTACTCTCTAGTAATTTAAAATCAGCAACTATTGTATGGAATTAATTTATATTAAATAAGGCTTAGTATTTTTTTTTCTGCATATTTTGTAGACGAACGGTTTTACCTCAAGTTATTTTGTTGAATGTGTACGTCGAAAAGTGCATCAAATTTCAAATGCCTTTCCCATAGAACTAGCTTACATTTAAAGGTTTTAACTTGATCTTACATATTTTTAATGATCTGATCCTTTCCTTACAGTTATAGGTTAAATCATATATGTGTTTTGCTATATCAACCATGAAGGATAAATCTTGTAACCATATTGTATCAGGCTTGTATCTTGGTTTTTTTTATAAGGAACTGGAATATTTCCTCTTTCATATCTCAGAATTATTTAAGAACCTTTAAGGAGGATAGCCAACGTATCTTGATATAATATAACAGACCAGAATAATGTTAGATTTACTTAGAAATGCAGACAATTAGATCTGGTTTAAACCTCGAGATCTTAAGAAATTATTTTTATAGACATTTACATGTGTACCATGTCCATTACCTTCGCATATATTTCTTGGAAATGTGAATAATGAATCTTGGATCCAACATAAATTTTATTTATTTATTATTACTGTAATGCGAAGAAACTCTATTCTCACACCAAAACAGCATCTTAGTAGTTTTCGTCACTCACTTCGCCAAGCAACCAATAGTAGCTTAACACTACTCCAGCAACAACCAATAGAAAACCAGCTTCTCCAAACACCCTATGCAACAAGCTCTAAATCCATCTTCACCAAGCTACATCACAGTTTTTCAAGATCCAGGCTAGAAGAGTGATTCACGCTCTAGGCGTCCGTAGATTAACATCGTCAATAAACCACACTTTTTCCGATCATCGAAGGAATTCTATCGGTAGCTACATAAATTAATTTTAACAAAAGTAAATTGTACTGTTTCAGAAGATCAAAAACACAATTAAATATGTCTTACATATGGATTCACCAGACAGCTCAGTGAGGTAACACAATCGTTGGGCAACATTTTTCTAGCGTGGTTAAAAGGATTGGCGGAGTTTAACGTCGCTTAACGAACACCTATCGTAACGAGTAATTCATGTAGCAAGCAAAACAAATTGTAAACATATGACTCTATGAACAATCGATGTTTCTCGTAACGAGTGACGAGGAAGGGAGATGTCTAAGATTACGTGCATACTATATCAGTCTGTATTAAGCACATGTTCAACAAACATCTTAGCGTAGTTTGTGATCACACATTTTTTCCAAGCTTTTGCTCAAGCATGTAGTCGAAAAGATTGTGTCTTTGGTCAAGGTTATGGGACTGGAGGCTCATAGATATAGTCTAAGGTTTTGGGACTATATCTATGAGCTTGTGGAAGAGTCATCTAAGAGCAGTTTACCGAAGAGCTAAAAGAATTGCATTGTATTGCACAGAAAGAAGTTATTGAGGAAAATTTGTCAAAGAAGAAAATACCAGTAAAGCAATAATCTTCTGAAGCAATAAGAGAAATGCTGTAAACATGGGAAATCGTTGAATTCGCACTTTGAGAAGCATCACCTTAGTGCAGTGTCTATGCATGCTACAAATTTATTGAATGGTAATGTTGTATCGCATTTCGCCAGTTTTTGAACGTTGGCAAAAACAAATGTCTCTAAACAGCTTTGTGTTAAAAATAAAATTAGATATTTATCATAAATAATAAACTCGTTATTTAATTTTTTTTCACTGCATATCGAATTCGCATTCCGAATAGCTTCATTCTGTGACAGAAGAAAAGATGACGGTTCAAGCTTCTTAAGGCTGTCTTCGCCAAATGATAAAAAGTCTGATCCAAACACTGAATATATTTTCTGGTAAAAAGTGATAAATTTTCAAATAAATTTGTTACGTTGCAACACATATATCAGTTTATTAATACAGTGTATATATTTTTAAAATTTAGAACGTTATAAAAATGCATAATTTTTCGCTTGAATACTCAAATCCCATCCACCATTACAGTATAGGAAACAAGTTTAGAGCACATTTTAACCCGGTAAAAATAGACTGACTCATACATATATGAAAAATATTATAAAATACAATATTTTTTTTAAAGGAATGAGCGAAAGTTAACTAATGGAGCACACAAACAAGAGCCAAATATGACTATGCTGCGCCAAACCATAAGCAACTATGATCCAGAAGCAGGAAAGATGAGGGGGTGGAAGGGAGAAAGAGCTTACAAGAGGGAGGGTTTAAAAAACAGATGAGGATCACTAGGATATCCCGGGGGGATGTTACCTGTGTTTATCAAAGACAGTAAGTCCGATGAAAAGGAAAAGATCATTAGGGTACCTCGAGGACACTATGATTCCAGGAATTAGTTACAAGACAAGCCATGGGGGATACTTTTTAAATGATAGCTAAGTTGAAAAAAAATGTTTATATTATCAAATTTTACATTAATTTATTTGAAAAAAATTGTTTCTCTTAGCGAATATTTTGCATTACGATTACAATTCTGAAACGAGTTGTGCTCGTTAAAGCGAGGTTCCATTGAACCTATTTTTTAACATCTCTAAGAAAGAAGTTTAAGGAGAATCTGTATTCTTTCCTTGACACAAAACGAAAAGTTTTATTAACTTTTCCTTGAATGGGAGGTGGCACCCTCTTGGTCCTTGCGACTGAAAAGGTTTCTTTTAATTAAGAGCCCCGAGGGCTAAAACAACGATCCCCGACTGCCCTTTAATAGTCTCCCGAGCCAACTTTACGATCCCACAATTCAAGCGGAGCGCAGCTGCGCAACTTTTCACCCGGCAGAAAAGAAAGGGCGCACTTAACCTCGGGGCCCAATATCCGGCTGGAGTATCAGTCCTCGTCGCGTAAAAGCCACTCGACCGGACGAGAGCGTCCGGCACACACAAGATTTTTGTGGCCGCGGACCGGATTTACAACCCTCATTATTGTCCGGCAGGCGAGCCTTAATGAAAAGGGGTGAAAGAGTCCTTTATGGTGGTTGTTTGGCTTAGGAAAAGAGTTTCATTTGTGGGGTGAAGATAGGAGAAAATTTGTCACCGGGCTCGATTAATGGCGGCTCAATTTCCACTCGTTTGGTTATTCTTTGGGGCACAAGTTTTGGGGTCGAGATCTTATGTAGTGTTTTTATGAAAGTAGACAGGTGTAGGGAGGAGAATTTCTGTTCTTTTATATGGACTTTTTTCTCTTGTTTTTCTTCACTTATAAAGAATTGTCTTTAACGTGTTCTTTGGTTCACCTACTCCTGGAACAAAATCTCAATTATTTTCAAAATAATTTAACATTGCGGAAGTATTAAATGTATATACATTTGATTTCATATTTGAGGTAAAATCAAATCGGTTAAATTTTCTGAAAAAATATTATTTTTAAAGCATATTATTTTTAAGCAATATTATTTTTAAGCATAATTTTTAAATTTTATCATCACATTGAGAAAATAAAGTATCTTTAGTAGTATATCTAAATAAGAATATTTTATGTACATTTGCATATTGAAAATAAATTAATTATTTGAAATAAATACTGTAATGTGTACAAGCTCGACCATCAGTATTCCAACTATAGAAAAAGGATCGCAAATCATTTGTCAATAAATTCATCCATCTTCTGAGTAACTATTTAATTTTTATTTGTGAATTACTTAATAGATTGCATTTTACCCTCAATGTATTAAATTCTCTATTGTGCAAGAATTTATATCACTAATCACAAAACTGTTATCAAAACTTTTAAAACTCAGCAATACATCTTGTCTTGTTGAGGACTTGTAGTTGCAGCAATCAAAGATCTTTCTTTTCGGATCAGCTTTCAAAAGAAAGTTTAAATATCATAATTTGTTTTAAATTGAAAATTGATAATTAAAATTATGTCGATTAGCCCCAATGGAATATGATGCCCAGCAAGAAATGTAATCACTTACTAGAAGTAAGTCTTAATTTATAGACGAGTAAAACGATAAAAAAAAGGGTGCATATCAAATATTGCAGAAAAGTAGTTACATAAAAATTTTAGTCAAATGAGAGGTTGATTCATTAATTGTTTATTAACATTACCTTAGATGCAATAAACGATTGGGCGACGAACCTCATAATTTGAACCTCAGTCAAATGAGGAAGACGACTTTGAGCTGGCACATCATTGTCCTCACACTAGAGCTTAGGAGGACTGGAGCCAGACAAATGAATGTGCATCAGCCTGGTTACACGGCGAGTCTCAGTGGTATCAGGCTCGAACACAACCTGATGGAAAAAGAATGAGTTCATCCATGACCCTCATGCTACTACATTAACTCCAAGTGGGAGGAATTTCAAGATATCTGGTTCGAGACTTCGAAAACTAGTTTTATTAAATGAGCCACCAACATTTCAATTGACCATTTTTTTAAATAAACTTCACATCAAGATAATTCATACTTAAATAAATTTTCTTTGTAGTCCTATATATAAAAATTTAGCTTTCTTACAGTCTTGTATTACGGTAAAAACAAATTTTTTCGGTTTCGTTGTTTTTCACATTCCATAACATAACTACTTCTCTCAGATTGTTAGATAATACTTCAGATAAAATACATTATACCTGTTATTCATTATTTCATTTATGATTACCTATACGTATTTGTATTTACTTTACTTGAAGCAATAATTAAATGTATTCGTTTAAAATATGTAATCAAAATAGATTAATTAGAAAATTTTAATTGCTTAAATTTCTCTTATGTAGTAAATAGAGTCGTAACGATGTTTTCGGTTTTTCTATAAATTGAATATTTTATAAACATTGGCTCACATATACAACGAAATGAAAGCAACCAATATTTGTAAAAGCCTTCTTAAGAGATATAAGTACTATCCATTAGTCTACTTTTCATGAATATAAGGAACTCAAAAATATTTAAAACAAGATTGAAGGTATGTATGTGTGTGTGTGTTCATGATCGAATCCGGAAGCTTAAAATCGTAGGTCCAATTACAGCGCAAACCATCGCCAGATTGAATTTGGGATAGGATTGAGTAGTTATAGCAATTCTTGCTAACACAGTTCTTTTTACTTAGATTTTAAATAGAGGGTAATGCTTGTGAAACTGTTTGAACAATGACCATAAAAGGAAATGGAATTGGATTGAAATTTTAAGGTTATGTAATCTTTGCTGAGAAAATAACAACTGTTTAACATCGAAATATGTAAGGTAGGAAAACAAAGGTTTGAATGGGAAGAAGTATTTTTGATAAAGTACGCACTAATATTATATATTATATGTGTGTGTGTGTTTATGTTACGAGCTTGCTTCCCTGCAACGTAACTCATATAAGGGGGGGAAAAACACATTTACAGACACTGCATCAGTCAGCCGAAGAAAGCTTAAACAATGACCTCGTAACCTTGGCGACGAATTCGGTGACTTGACGAGAAACTTGGTAACTTCGGCCATAAAAGAAGGCTCTAGAAAATGCTGGAGTCTTGGCGATATCTTTACCGGGAGGAAAGTTATAGACTTTTCCTGAATTGCCCCAGTGACGTCATATCTGGCCGGAACGGCAATAAATACGGAGGAATGCTAAGCCACATAATCAATTGGAATCGGTTGGCATTGGCTAAGTGGATCTGCCGAGGAATTTTCGGTAGCATGACCGAACTAATCGACCAAGGAGTGGCCTATACGGCCTGGACTGTCTGAGTCTACCTTGTAAGTGCATATATTATAACGAAAATTTGTCCATAATGTGAGTAAGCTGGTGAGCTGAACCTGGGAAAAAGCATTTTGATTGTTATTACAATTTTGTCTTTATTTCTGGTATGTCGCTAATCTGTACGAATGCTGTGTTTCCTTTTTGTGCAGTTAATCTGTTCAAGTATTGATACCAGTGTTTTGATGTTGTTTCTGCCATCATACAAAGGACAAAGTGAATTACTTTATCGTAATGTTTTACTTATAATCTCGGGGTATCGTAAAATTTTTAATCCTTACCAAAAATAATTGAGATAGGAACTTTGCTTTATTTTTTATCTTGAGACTTGTCTAGATAGTCACCCTCCAGAGTGATACATTTCTTTCAGGTTTTTCTTGACCTTTCGAAGGTCGTCATTGTAGAACTCAGGAGAATGAATTTCGGGTTATTTTAATCTACTGCTTTCTGAAACCAAACAAATCACCATCAATAGCGGCAATTTACAACATTATGTGCATAAGTATCAATTAATATGCAGAATAAATTTTATCCAGGTATCGCTTAGTGATAATTAAGACACGTGTGGTGACCGGGAATGACAGAATAGTCCCACTGTAGCCCATGCATGACGAAAGAGGCGACTAAAATGGGTACCCAACGTCTGGGGGTATAGCCGGGCACCCTGCTCTTGGGGATTATATTAGGGGAACTCAGAGACTTATCTTCCTCTGGTAAGTACGGGCATCCTGACCTCGAGAACAGCTGGTGATCTTTTTCTTTCCTATGGAGTTTACTGTCTTTGGTAAACACGGGTTACGCTCTCCCGGGATACCCTAGCGATCCTTCTCTATTTTCGATCCTCCTTCTTGACAACCAATTTTCGTCTTTTCTTCAATTTTTTTCACGTCTAGACCACAATTAAATCTTGTTTGTTGCAGCATATCCGCATCTGGATCTTGCGGCAATAACCTATACATTCACTCGCTCACTAATAATAATTAAATCTTTACGATATCAATTTGTAGTAACGGTGGTAGTTTTTCTTCTTTTAATTTACCTTTGTAGAAGGATTGCCTTTGGTTGTGAATATTTATATCATTATGGTCATGTTGTTCTAAATAATAACATTTTACACTACAAAAATTATGAAACACTACATAATAGTATTATTATACACAAAAATCTCAAATATAAGAAAATTGGATAGCTAAAAAATTAATTTGTGGTATAGTGGGTGTTGAACCTCTTAACTTGTTTATAAATTAGAAATGTTCATTGTGACCATCACCAAGTTGCTGAGGTAATCGGGTGGTCAGGGCATTCAGCTGTTTCCTTCGAGAAGAGGGTTCTAATCCTGATTCCACTAAAGACCCGTTATGTAGGATACTGTGTACGCAGTTGACTATAAAGTACTAGAATGAAACAAACTTGTGTGTTTCATTTTTATTGAGAAACTTTTTTTTAAACAAATTTTTTTTATAGATTATGTCTGATCTTTAAGAAATATTTTTTTTTAATTCTTGGAGGAAATAGTTTATGATACGTTAAAAGTATGGATAAAAATAAACTAGCTTAAATTCTCCTTTCATTAGAATCTAAGCACACGATAACTCAATGTCGTCATTTACATAGAAAGCACCATCCAGTAGAGTTCTAAGTTCAAGTCTGGATTTTAAGAAGCACTTCCGTGAGGAAGAATAGGCTACTTCTTAAAATCTTTACATGGTGAGATCGGGAAGTTAAGAAAGTGAACCAGGGTGAGTAACCTACACATCATTTGACCATTGTTTAAAAATAAACGTGGAATATATCTAACACTCCTCTTTTTTTAGATTGACGTTAATGGGCACAGAAGCCAAATGGTCGCGAAATTGTAACCGGCATTTTTCTTTCGAGTCGGGGGTCTGAGTATACCCTTCATGTAACGAAACTGAAACGTTCTAATTCTGTCGAGGCTCCAAATCCTCTTAATGGTGTGGTGGGGATGTTTGGAGAGTACGGTGGCAAATCTGGTGTCGTCCTTGTCACATGACTGAGATTCAAATTACGAGGTTCGTCACCAATATTCACCTTTTGCATCTTTTTGCTATGTTAATCAACAATCAATCCACTACCAGCGGAAACTTGAAAGACGTTCAGTGACACATTACGGAGGATTGGTCGCATAGCGGACGACGGCCTCTTTCGCAATCGGTAGCCCTAAGAAATCTCGCTTTAATACCCTACAATTTTTTTTTCTTTCATTCACTTGAAACAGATGTAACAGAACGAAGTTTTTTTTTTTTTTTTTTCTTAAAAGATAAAATATTTTTTCTCTACCGTCACCGTCGCTGAACATTGACAAACTCAAACCCATGTATAACTAACTAAAGCCGTTCAATCGGTAACACCGAATATGCTGAAAAAAGTGTAAGGTGAACTCTATTATCAACTTGATATCGTTTGTGTTTCTGGTGAGACGATCACATCAAACATTTATAATTTTATAAACTCTAAGGTATTTTAATTTAATTATTTCACAAAAGAGTTGTAGATTTTTTAATTTTGTAAGAGAAACTCTTCAAAGCTGAAATATTCTTTTGTAAACACCTTGTATTAATATCCTCAATCCAAATTCTTTTTTCTGTACTGAAACCAAACACATTCATAAATACATTAATTTTTTCTTCTCACTTACTTTGAGAGCCCAAACTTTCTTGCAAGCATTAATCTTTCTTTAACATATCCTAGAAATACCTCTTCTGCCCTAAAAAACCTTAAGTAAAAAACAAACTAAGCTGAAATAGCTCGAAATAAAAAAAAATAAGCCAGTTGGAAAAAAAGACCAACCAATAGCAACTCGGCATAGGTGCAGCGCAATCGCAATGTTGTTGTTTTTTCTTTCTCTTCTCTGGCGCATCCTGTGAGGGAGGGGAAAGCACAATGCCCGCCCCGCTGAGTGGGGCGTGGTCTGCTGTGAGGGAAAAGCGAAATCGTAGGAGGAATCCTTCCCTTGGAGATTAGAGGAAAAAGTGACTTTACGATAATATTAGATAAAGGGTTTTGTGAGAGTAAATTAGATCATATGTTTTTTCTACGAAAGAAAATAAGTACGAAAACGGATCAGAAAGTAAAGTTATTTTTAGATAAAATTTATTTAAATAATTATTATATTAATTTAATCTAATATTAAATAAATCAAGATACAGATTTTTTAAACTGTTTATATCAATTATTCATTTTTTTTTTTGTTGTTGTTGTATCACAAATATTTGATTTCCTTTTTCATCAAATGAGGACGTTAAAGGAAGAGAATTGGATTATTAATACTGTTCAGTTTTATCCTAACAGTTAAGATCGAGGATTTCATTGCCAATGGTGTCTGAGTCGAGACGCAAGTTGTCTTGATTTCATCAAATACCCATCAGGTAAAACGAGAGGGGCTATAGCATATTAAATTTAATTAGTTAATTAAGCAGAGAGGGGAAGTTGCAACGTTAGCTGTTAGTGAGCCTTCCCTAAACTAACATCTAAGTTGCTTTTTGATTTTATATTAAATTAAATATTATATAAAATTTCCAACTCCTTCCCAATATAATGAAAGTGGTCTTGGTAAATTAAATGAAAATCAGAAGGGTAAGGATAGTGATGTATAAGCGAAATAGAATTGAAAATGAGCATGGTTCGCTGATGATGCATAGTCTATAGATGTTAGTAACTTAGAAATTAGAGTGAATTACAGTAATTGATCTACTGAATTTAAAATCGGTTAAAAGCGATGCCTAGTAGAAAAAAGTAGTAGAAGAAATCGAGCGTAGAGTATTCGAAAAGTAGCTAACTCGAAACGAATGAATTAGTAACCTAGAACTTTAATGTTTAATTCTAAACTAGGATTCTGGCGAGTTGGGTGTTTATTGAGAGAGAACGACATTGCATAATTTGTGGACATTTAATAAACTGTATTTATATTTTCTGGAGACTCTTCAATGGGAATAGTACCTTTATTGATTATTCAATTAAATTTCAGGAGAGAGAGACTTTATTGACTGTACAATTAAACTTCACAAGCTAGTCTTTATTGCTATTCAATTAAACTTCACAAGCTAGTCTTTATTGCTATTCAATTAAACTTCACAAGCTAGTCTTTACTGCTATTCAATTAAACTTCCCAAGAGAGAAACTTTATTGACTATTCAATTAATCTTCTCTCTGTGTGAAGAGTTAAATAATGCGAGGGAGGTGTTACAAAGTTTGTGTGTGGAAATTAATGTTCCAGATCAAGTATTGTATTTGTCATTTGAGCGCGGAATATAATTACTAGATAACCGCTAGCTACTCTCGAGTATTTCTAAAGAAACACTAATTTTAAACCAACTGACCTGACTTAAACGGCAATTTTCTGAAAAAAAAATTTTCAATCGATCATGGGTTTGATGGGTAGTAAATAACTATAGAAAAACTTAGGGTAGTCCATTAGTATACTTATATTTTTCTATTCAAATGCTTGGGAGATCAGGACTTGATGCAACTATCAATTGTTTGTAAAAAGGATGTTTATTGTATTTTAAATGTGGCAGAAAATCTTAAAACTCTTATGCATAATAATGCGAAATTCAAAGAAAAAATTTATTTACAATTAAGGAATTGATTTCAATCTCGAACTATTTATTAATTTTGGACTTGGAATCAAAATGAGTTATTGGTGACGACCCCGTAATTTTGAACCATAGTCAAATAATGAGAACGAAATCTGAGCTGACCTCACTTCCACAGCCCACCAATGGAAGGGCCTAAAATCTCGAAAGACTGAAAGGGGCTCAGCCCCGCTACACTGCGGGTTCATAGTGGCATTGGGACTCGGAAAAACGATTTGACGGATACAACGGTGGCATCAAGTTCGCAACCATGACCTCTAGGCTACCGCGACCCATATAGATTATCGAAAACACGAAGTTTATATGTAATAAATTTCAATCGTCATTTGACCGAGGTTCAAAATTATGAGATCTGTCGCCAATAGATCTCTTGTTGCTTTTAGTGCAACGTTAATAAAACCAATCAACCAATCAATAAATTTGAGAGAAATTCTGTAATTCATGTGATTAAACTGTGGTTCCAGCCTAACCAAGCTTATTTTTTGTCGTATTAAGCAGATTTTAATGTGACAACGAAAAATGTGTCAATGGAATACTTGTGAGATTGTTTTATAAACATCGCCCTTAGAAACTACGTGAGAACTATTGGCGACGACCTCGTAACTTTGAACCTCGATCAAGTGACGACAAATGATCAGGGACCTCCCTCTCCAAATTGCCACACCATACCAGGAGGGTTTGGAGTCTCAAAGGATATAATGTCTTTCAATCCCACTACATTGCGGGTCTTTAGAGGCATTAGGATTCGAACCCACGACTGGATGGAAAGAATGTCAGGTACGAGTTAGTGACCAAGGCAGTTAGGCTAGGGCGGTTACGTGGAGTCTGTATGAAGTTTCCTTTTAAAGGCATTTATTGTTTCCATCATTCCTCTGAACCAGATCCTATAATTAGTCACGTACATCACCGTTCTCAGAGTTCGTCACTTTAACCACTGTCCTACCATAACGATTCTTGGAGTATGAAAAATCTTTATAAATAATTAAGTTTTAATACTATTTATATAAAAAAGTATAACGCAGAAACGAATTATTCAATTGGCTAAAATTTTAAAGTATAACTTTACTAAAAATACTGCATAGATAAAAATAAATAGTTATTAGGTTCGAAATTTCAGAAATATTTAGTGACAAGCAGAACAGTTTCAAAAATCAACTTCGCTAAGTTTTGATAATTAGCATATATTTTACATCCAAAAAGCAAAAAACTATAATTTTAATTTAAAAACTTCAATGTTTTAATTCATTAAAGCAGATATTTAACTACATATTCGGTATATTTAATCAAAAGTTAATTGATTGACTAATTAGTTAATTGTTCGTTACTTTTGCTCTTAGAAGCAACACGAGGACTATTGGAGACGGACATAATTATTTTGATCCATGATCAAGGAGGACTCTTTAGCTGGTACAGCACTCTCCGAATTTTCGCGCTACACCGACGGGAAGACTTGGAGTCTCAATAATCCAATCTTGCTACGCGACGGATCTTTAGTGGCATCAAAACTTGAACCCCCAACTCGGCGGAAACAACGTCGACCATGAGATCGCGATCTTGATCATTCGCTTAATCAAAAATATTGCATAAAGAAAAGAAACTTATTTGTTAATTATTGTTAATGTGATAATTAGCAACTACTTTTTGTATTAGATAAAAAAAATAATTAGTGCTAGAGTGACATAACAACTTCTAATGATACAGATTTTTTTTTAAATATTATTTTGAATAGCTAAGGTGGAAATCATCGCAGTTGGTAAGTCATTTTTTCAAATGCATACTTCCCTCCAAATGATGATATTAAAAAATCATTTGGACTTGATAAATAGAATTCCCTATTATTCATTGGAGTGTCTGCAGAATTTGAAATTCTAATCGAAGATAATTCTTGAATAATCAATTGACACAGTTTCCTCAGTTGTTCGCAATATTGAAATACAGTTTGATTGCTCTTGGAGAATTTATCACAAAATTCAAGTGACCTTTAAATTCCGTAAGTTTTGGCTTCAGTTCTCTTTTTCTTCATCGCTGTCGTCTTCAGCCCCTTCTGTGGAAGTGGTAACCTAGTGGTCATGGTCGCAAACTCGCGGCCAGCGGTTTTCGTCGAGCCCTGGTTTGAGTCCTGATGCCACAAAAGTCCCGCCTTGTAGTGGGACTGATGCGAGTTAAATCTGTCAAGGTCCAACTATTTTCTCACAGTCAAAATCTGCTCTAAAGGCATTTAAAAAATGTGCAATTGCGTACACCCAAAGTGATATACTTAAGCAATTCTACAATAAAGGAAAATCCTATGATCTTTAATGGACTCATGCACATATCTACATAGACGGTAATGCAAGAGCCGAATCCTTAGAAAAGGAAACACAAATATGGAACAGACTTTTTCGGCCATCTCACTGTCTGATGCAAACGCTGTGGCTAAGTGCAGACTTTTCAGGTAACTTTTTAAGAATTCCCTAACTACAGGGTCAAAGTCTCCATATCAATAACATCCACAAATTCGAGTTTCAGAACAAATCACTACAAGGGCATAAAAATATAAATTGACAACATAAGAACCTATATCAATAGCAGAAATAATCCGGATACTCAATTGACACAAGAGAATATTAATAATAGTCCACCCAATACACCGGACCTTTTTTAACGTGCCATTTCTCCTCAATCTGATCTAGCAGCTGCTGTAGTTCATACTATCTAATGTATATGCTGTGTTATCTTTGAATGCGACAACATTATTAAACTATATGTTATATCAGGAATCGAATCTATTCCTTCAATTTACTGATTAATTTTTACGCAACCCCTTATAAATAAATGTCCTGAAGTTCACAGCTTAGATTCTGCTTTATTTAACACGCAAAGTCTTATTTACGCCGTTGCGCTTTAAAAAGGACAACGAAATAACTTTCCAGCCGAAGCAATTTCACCTTATTTATGTTTCCCAAGAGTTTCTTCCCCAATCCTCTGTTCTTACTCCTCTCCGGCGTCAAAGGTATTAAAAGCAAGTACAAAACCCGCATCCTTGTCACAACGATAGATGTGTTGTGTTTCAGGAAATAAATTGAACAATTTACTAGAAACAGAAGAGAAATAAATGTAAAAACTGTTTTGTGCAGTGCATTGCGAAGAACAGGTTTTGTCACCAAAGATGCTAACTTTTTTAAAAAAATAATTATTCAATTATTCAGTTTAACAGTTAGAATTAAAGCAAACGATAAAATATTGAAGTGGGCAATAATATTCTTTTTAGGTATTTTAAAATTAAAACAAACAATAAATTATTAAATTGAATGCATTTTAAGCTAAATTATTGCTACCGTAAGAGAAATTAATTTATGTACATGTTTTATTTCAATCTAATTAAAAAATTTAGGAGAAATTTATCATATATTTTTGAAAATTGAGTTCATTATTGGTGAATTCAGACATCAAATGCATTCGAAAAAATCCTTTTACGATAAAATTTTAAAAAACAGGTCGAGTGACCATTTTGTCATTGACTAAAATAGTTTTTCCTTTAGTAACTAATTATAATTATGATGTAAATATTTCTACTATAGTGAGAAGAGACATTCCTATATATATACATATATATATATATATATAGAGAGAGAGAGAGAGAGAGAGAGAGATCATGTCAAAACGTTTGAAAATATTTAAAGTATTCCAATATGTGAGTATAATCTAATCTCTGCATATTTTACTTAAAAATTACGGGAACAAAATTTGGTGTACAGAAATTTCCATGAATAGAAATTACGTAATGAAAATTTTTCAACATTTTTATATTAAAAAAGTATTTAGATATATGAGTACAAAGTCGACCCTCTATATATCGAACTTAAAGGGGTTATTATATCGAAAAAAATTCAATACGTAGAAATTTCGATGTGCAACATATATATTATTTATCATTTTGTTATTAAAACCTTTGAAGTATTCAGATATATGAGTATACAGTCTCGTACCTCTGTGTATATTTTTCTTAAAGGCTTCTACAGAAATACATATTGAAAATTTTTCACTAAAATCAATTACATAGAGTTTATTGTTATGTATAATGAAAACAAATTACGAAAGAAATTTATTTTAAAATATTTATAAATATATTTATGTAATTACAAATTAGCTAATGACGTACTAAAATATTATGTTTTGACACAAATTAAGAAACGAGCTTTACTTATTTTCGGACAAAGTAGTTCTTAATATCTTTGTGAACATAATCTCTTAAGCAAGCCATTTCAAAGTACACATTTATTCACAAAGGTAAAAATTTCTTCGGTAGTGTTGAAAATAAATAGGAAGCTATGTCGAGCAGTTCCGAATGCTGCTATTATTTGTTTTCTTGATTCTTTTCCCGCTAATTCATCCTCGTTATCATAACCATCTTTGGGTTCATCTTGATCAAAATAGGCCTCCAACATGTCCTGATGGGCGAGGTAATCAGCCATAAACCAGTTCTTGCCAATATGATGCGAAGTTGTAGCCTAGGGATCATGGTCGCGAGTTAGAGGCTGCCGTTTTTTCCGTTAGGTCGTAGATTCGAGATATGATGCCACTGAAGATCCGTAGTGTAGGGGAAGATACACGTTCAATTTCGAGAGACTTCAGGTTCTCCCATTAGCATGGTGCAGAAGCTTAGAGAGGGAGGTACCAGCTCAAGTTTCTTCCACTTCATTTACTGTTATGAAGTCTGACACCAAAGTCTCGTGTTGCTTCTAAGTGCGACGTTAATAAACAGAAAATCAATCATTCTTTCAGTTTTCAAACGTTCATACCAGCCCCCGAGAGGTCTAGAATCTTCTCAAAAGAAAACGAAATGGTCGCATCGGACGAAAAAGCTACGACGACGATTTTTGGGGGATGCCAAGGATGTCATATTATGCGTTTTTTGAAAAAAGGAAGAAAGATCGATAAAAAAAAATATTGCAGTGAATTCTCTCATTTCTAATATGAGTACTTTTTAATCCTCCCCTCTTCATATTCGTGAAGTCAGAATATATCAATGCTTTAGTACACTAAGAAAGCGTTTAAAGTTTAATGTACGAGAAAATAACCTTAAGTCAACTGTGTCTTATTTCCTGATGAACGCGTTGACCACTTCCATTGTTTTGTCCTACTTTTGAACAAAATAACCAATAAAACATTTCACTAAGAGGAAAACTCAAAACAATTTCTATTCTTCTCAACTCCGAAACATTTTTATTCCTTAGAGAAGCACAATCCTCAAAAACGTAGCGGCCACGTCATTTTTATGGCTGATTAACCCCTTTCCATGTCCCTCCCCGCCGGCCGTGATTGCTATTCCTACAAGCGCCCGGACTTCTGATTCGATTTGACCGCCGCCCGGACCCAAGCCACGGCTCGTAATACGTGTCCGGACGCTATTTCCGTCTCTTTTTGTTATCGGGGATCTTTGCTCCCCTTCCTTCGGTTGGAATAGTGTATCCTTAGAGGAGAAGAAAGGGGGGGAATGCATCGGAGAGGGATTTTTTTCCCTTGAAATAAATCCAGGAAGTTTCGATGTTGATCCGGTAGAAACACATCCATGGTCTGTGCGGCTTCTTCAAGTATTCTGCGAAAAAATCAAAAAGACTCATACAATTAAAAATTGTTGTAAAAGGAAAATCATTTAAATGATGAAGTATTTTTGCTCTAATTTATAATCAGCAAATGCGAATGACTTACTCTTTAGTTATGTATGTGGTATGTATTAAACATAAAAAGAATATACTCCAAATTGCTATGAAAAATGACCTCATATACTAGAAAGAGTGTTATTGCGATTTTATAATGGATTTGTAAATAACTATTTTTTATCAATAATATAAGTAATTTAAAATTTTATAAAAGTAGGGATGCACCCACAATGTTCCGTTCCACCATTCCTTATTATTATTGTGTCTATCTTCAATAACGAAGTTATTTTTGAGAGCAATGCTTCATTTTTTTTTCTATTACACCTTTAATTTCGATGAGGAAGGTGGTCACCTGTACTGTATTGTAAGTGTTTTGCGCCAGAAATGTTTCAGCTTAGCGTTCGCCGACTTCAAAAAGTTTGCAAACGGCTGCAATAGAATAGTGTTTTTTAACTACAGAGTTGTGACTTGATGTTGGCCCTGCATAAGATTTATGGGGCATTTTAAGTAAGAAATTAGTGCGGAAATCTTTAGTGATTGGGCCCTTGCCTAACAAAGAAAGATGTATAAATGTGTAAGTCTTACAAAAATTGAGCACCATTAACATAGATAACCATATTAAACAAGTGAATGAACCATAAGTTTTGGAGAGGTGAATTATGAGTTTGAATCTGAATTCCATCACACACTGATTGTTCTATTAACGTCGCACTGAAAAACAACGCGATAGTTACAAAGTATAATCAAATGATGAAGATAACAATTGAGAGTACTTATTATAAAAGCCTAAAATACGCGAGTAATTATTAAAAAAATACGTTTTTATCAAGAATTATTACTTTTTCCATTGACCATTAACTTAACAAGTATTAAGTAACGACAAAAATTAATAAGCGTAACCTGAATAAATTTATTGAAAGAGGAATATTCAATGTTAAGCACAGCAGGTAAGGCTGTAGATTTTGATTGATTGATTTAATTAACGTCGCATTTAGAATCAAGACAAAAACTGTTGGCGATGAACATAGAAATTTTGAACATCGATTTGGTGTCGAGGACGACGTCCCTCTCCAAACTCCCAGATCGTACCAAAGGGATGTCTTAGAGCCTTGACAGATTTATTGTGCATCAGCCCCGCTCACACATTGGGTATTTAGAGGAATCAAAACAATTACCGACGAGTTCGCGATCACAACAACTCATTTACCACGATCTTCTGGGTTCTATCAAACGTTATTTTCTGATTTTTTTCTTGTGGATTCGGAAATTTGTTGATCTTGACCACTAAGTCCTGACAAAGCGCTACTCGCCTTTTCGCCCAGTTTTTATTGTAACAATAATTTTTCATTTCAGTACAGTATTCTTGCTTTCTAGCAGATTATATGTCCTGAAAGCCCACATACATGTTGTCACACATGGAATGAGAAGAGTTTGCGGCAATCGAAATTAGTTTCATGTCTATGTGTGTGTATACACCCTAATCACCTGATAGTAGAATTATGAAATTTGACATCAATGGTCAAATTTGAAGCTCCGGTGATACATTAATTATATAAAACTCAAATTAAATCATTCTTTACAATATAGAAACGAGAGTCATTGGCTTAAATGATTCAGATCAATGATATAAAAGAGAACACCTATCTAAAAAATTCCAAAGGTTTTTAATTATGATGGAGATAAAATGGCAGTGCTATTCCTACATATATATATATACTTTCAAAATTTATTTTCCTTATAATCATTTTTTTTTATTGTTTACGGAACTTACATGAATCGTTGATTCAGGGCTGTGAGATGAAGAATATTAAAATTTTAAAACAGCCTTTTTAGAGTCTATATTAACATGGAAATTTAATAAAATACTAATCTAACTATTTAACTGATTTTGAAGAAGTGAAACGGCTTAAAAGACTTGCTTTTATCTAAATTACAAAGACTCAAGATAAGTTACTGTTATTCTTTTTGAAGTCGAGAACACTAAACTATTACGTAAAACACTTACAACTCAACATAAAACTTAAAGCTTTAAGGTTGTAATGTTGGGCTATTCCCTATTTTCTCTTCACGAACCTCGAAGACTTTATAACAACAAAAAATTGCATAAAATTACAATTGCTTTCTAACCCAAATGAAACATGATTAGGTAAATAAAAAGAAGATAAGAAATATGGTGAACTGAATTAGAGATAATGATACATAAGCGAAATAGAATTGAAAGAAAAGAGAGGGGAGGTAGAGGATAACGACTTGCTGATAGAGGTTGATAATTTGGATTTAGACACCTTAATTATAAATATATATATAGTTTTGTGGATTGAAGTGACTCTTAAATGAAGTATTTAGACAAGAAGCGGCTCCTTTTTAAAGTAATAGAAACTGAACAACTGATTTCGTGAGCTAAGATTTCATACTTAAATCATACTCTAGGATTGTTAATGGGGATTCCAGCGAGAGCATACTTAGCAATGCTTCAACGATAAATAAAGTATAGTATTTTCAATTGGAATTTTGTTTTTTATAACAGTTTCATTAAAAGAAAGAATGGTCGCTGAATTAAATAATGAAGGGCAGTAGTCATAAAGTAATCCTTTAAAGTTCAAAAGTGTTACTGATATTAAGGAAAAAAATACCGGTATTGTAGAAGATAAGCTTATAAACTTTGAATATTATTTACTTAAATAACACAGAGGCTTCATTAATGATCTAAACTAAAAACTAATAACCCCAGATGCATCTAAAATATACATAAAATTCTTCAAGAATAATTGATGAAAAAAAAATTAATGAAGCCTAAATTTCGAATGATTTGTAAAAAATTTATCAAAATATACTAAGGATTTTTACAGGTATTATTTTTAAAGGGTAATAAAAAAAATTCTAAACATAGGCTCAACAGTAATTTGTAGAAAATGTTAATCTCTATGTTGAGTATCATCTCAATACAAATTCATTTTTTTCTTCGAAACGAAAATTCCTCTTTCTACTCACATCCATCAGAGGGGGAAAGGGGATTTTATCTTTGTGCCAAAGGGATTTATTTCAGCAGAAAGAGAAAAAGAAGAAAAGGAAAGAAAGAAAATCAGGAAATGTATTCTTTCTCCAACCACAGATGACCAATCAGCGACGGGAAAAGAATCCGGCGCTTTCCACTTCTTCCTACCCTTGTCCGGCCCTTCTTAATAAAGAGCCGCCACTTCCGAACAAGAGTGGGGGTCGACCACAAATTGACAAACAAGACATAAGGAGGGAAGACAACACAATTCGTTGGGAAGACAGGGGATGTTTGACCAAGGGGTGAGGGTGGATTTTTTTTTTCTTTCATTGTCGCTGTCTGACAAATTCAGGGACAACTGTAAGGTGGAAGGTTAAAGAGAACAATGTTTAAGGTTTGGAAAGAAATTCATGTCACGAAGTCAGGAACTGTCAAAGATGAAAATTCTTTGTTATTATTTTATGTATTCGTTCAGCCTCTCTGAGTAGAATTCAGATCAAGCGAACGTTTTGGTCACAGATCAGAAGAACTACTTTTCAAAAAGAATGTGATTAATGTCCTCGTTCTAATATCTTCATTAATTAAAGGCATTCTTGTCCATTATCAGTTGCTCTTAATGACAGAAAATTTCAAACAAGATAAAAGAACTTACTTAAAAATATTACAAGGGTTATCGCATTTTTTTAATTATTAATAAAAAATAATCGAGATATCTTGATAAAATAAATTCAGCATATTAATTGTTCCTTACATACGTAATGCTCTAAATTACGCCAATTAATGTTGATTTGTTTGGTTTCAGGAAGTCGTAGATGGAAGTACCCCTCAGTATGGAGATGACAGAATTTAATCTAATAAGTTCTTCCATGACACAGCCTTCAAAACACCAAGAAACGTTATAAGAAAGGTATGACTCTGGATAGTGACTATGTAGAGAAGTCTTAAAAGTAATAAATAGAATTTTATTTTAATTAAAACTTTAATTAATCTATCTCTTCTAATTTTTTAAAAAAATTAAAACTTTACGATCCTGTGGATTACTTCAAACTATGTCTTCCTGAAACTAGATAAACAACAATAATAGCTATAATTTTGCAACATTTTGTACATAAGGATATATTAATATTCAGAATAAATTTTAAATATATATATAAGCCTTAAGAGAACCACCCTAGTATGTTAATTATTATCTCATAACTCCTAATCTTTTTCCATAGATATTTTTATTAAAATTACATTTTTGACTACTATTGACAGAATATATCACAATAAGCAAAGTAAAGATGGCAATGAAAACTATTCACCTCACTTAATCTATATATAAGACAAATTTCGCTTTATGAACACTTTTATAAGTTATTGAATTTTCTGATTGCGTAATTCTATTTTTGATCACATCATCATTCATATGGACTCAGAGATTCACTTATAATTAATTATAACTGATTGATAAGTAAAAATATATCTAAGAACTAAAAATAAATTGCCAGAAATTTTTTATAAAATTAGAAACATCTTTTGGATTGTAGAACACAAGAAGTGAAATTTTTTTTTTCTTTATCAAATGGTGAGATAAGTTTAAAAAAAATACTTCAATGTTTTTTTCATGATTTCGATTTTATGAGGCTCTCCATATATGCATACTCTTGAAATATTAGGAAAAAAAGAAGCAGTGAAGATCCAACGTAGGTAGAATATTTATAATTTACTTCACAAATAAAACTGTAATATTTATATTAAAAAAGTTTAATGCATCAAATAATCTCGGTTTTTTTTTACAAAAATATATTTGACAAATTGGAATAAAAATTATTTTGTAAATTCACTGAATCAAATATATTTGTTTTGATATTGTTTATTTTTTAAAAGTAATAGTAGAATAGAATTCTTATTTTAAAACCGTTTTGATTCAAAACCTTTTTATAAGATAAAAGCAGGAAAAAAAGTGGTTCTATGGTGTGTGAAATGTTCAATCTAGACTAATTTGTACATTCAATCAGCTCATTATTTAATGATGAAGATATTTTTCTCGACCATTCCACATAAACTGTCACGTCATGATCTTCATACAATTCAGTTTCTTTCTGGTCATAATAATTTTAAAGTGTACCTCAGCAGACTTAATCTATGCCGTTCTAAATTTTGCGAATGTAGTGCTGGTGGGGTCAAAGTATTGAAAATCGCATTCCTTTTCGTTCAAAGTTAAATAAAGAAAGAAAATGCTTGAAAGTCAAATTGCATGCTCTAAAAATCAACTCGCCTCCGAAATTTTTTTCCAATTTGTTTCCAGTAAAGCTGCAATCCCTTTATTTTGTAACTTCTTTATTTTGATTTTATGAGTTCATTGTTTTGATTTTGTTACATCTTTAATTTGTTTTGTATCTTCATTTATTTTTTCAATTTTTTTTATTTGTAATTAGTCTTTTCTTTTGCTTTGTTTTACATTTGTTTTATTTACTTCTACAAACATTGTGTGATACTTGTGGAATACGGAAGTGAGTGTTTTATATGGTTGCAATAAAAAATATCGTTTTAAAAAATGGAATTGAAATTTTTAAATACATTTTGACTTGGAAATTTAATAATATTTCCAAACACAATTTCCTTTCATTAAACACATCTCCTCCGAGAAATTTACTTAAGGAACAAGGATTTCACGCTCCCGACAACCATAGTTGCTTACATAATTTCATCTGTTATTAGAGGTTGCAGAATTCCTGGTGTAACAACATCTAGATTTTTATTCATTTTATAAGAAAAATACCAATTGAAGTACCTTTTTTTTACATTGGTGAAATTTTAAAATAAAATCATGACGAATAAATTGTCGGATGCTAAGATAAATCGTCTGTTCATGTGTGCGATATAAAATGCGACAGAGCTATGCGTAAAGGAAGATTAATCTTCTATAATAGAGGGAGAGAAAGTCGAAAAAAAAAAACTTTGCTCACTGAGTGCCTCTACTTACTGATATTTCTCCCCGGTTCTTTTTTTAAACCAATAAAATATCTTTTTATATTATATATAGTTTTTGGGTGACGTGGTAAAAGGTGACAATTTGAGTAAAGAAGCAACAGTTCAGTATTCAGTTTTTTATTTAGATTTGGAATGAAAAACATTATCATTGCTCTGTTATTTTTTAACCGAATTTAAAAAAATCTAATTGCGTTAAAAATAACTCCTTAAAACACAAATCTTTTGAGAGGAAATAATTTGGGGATAAAATAGAAGCATCTGCTGGAAAGCAAAAGAAAAAATTGCAAGGAAAGAAAAAGGAGTCGAAAAATATCAAACAAAACTAAAAGTGAAAATAAAACTTTTTTTTTTCTTGGCAGGAGCATGCTTATGGTTCCTTCCACACCTCATCTATCTACAGTGTATTACATAAGAAAACAGACAGACAAACAAACACTTTGAAATTTACATATAAAACAATTATTTCTGTTACTCACTAAAATAAGAAATACATCGATTTCAAAAATTCATTTATAAAGGTAAATAAAATTTAATTGTTGAGCTGTGTAGAGAGATTCCTTCGTAAGGAAAAGTTACATCCTAGAGGATTGAAAACGCTTAAACATGAAAATATTTTTTATTTGGATCACATATCTTGAAAAGCTGCTCAATTAATTTCAAATTGTCACTCAATTATTGTATTCATATAAAATGCATTCGATAAAGCTTTTGTGCATGAATGAACATTTAGACTGTTAACAAGTTATCTGAAGTTATTTCACCTTAATAGTGCTGCGGTAACTAAGTTGCCATTGTCACGAGCTTCGAAGTCAGCGATATTAGTCAAATGCAGATTCTAGTCATGTTTTCTGCACAGAATCATCTTATAAAACGATGGAGGTTTCAGCACAAGCTGTTGACACGAGCCTCAACGTCCTCATGGAGCATAGTGTCAAAGTTAAGAGAATGAGGCAATTCCTCCGTTTTCCTTGTCATTTGACACTTGTTCATAAATACTGTTACGAGGTAGATCATCTTTCTAATGCAAGAAAAGTTCACGCGATTTAAATGAAAAAAATTTCTCAGCAAATACAAATTTATTCTAAGAATCTCTAGCAAATTCACTTTATTCCCGTTTAACCGGAGCAATACACACACATAAAATTACGCAATAGCACCAATTCAAAGTCCACACAATCACTGAACACAGCAATTTAAATTGCTATATCGCATTTGCACAAAAAGTTTGCACGCACATTCTACAAGCTAAAAACTAATACTCACAGTGAGTGGCTGCTTTATATACCATGCAAAGAAGGCCATACAGGCTCCTAGAACACTTTTTCCATCCAGGGGCAACTATCTTAGTCGCCAAATTTGGCGAGTTAATGAAATTTTGTGGCAAAATGTGTCGTCAATGTTCCCTTTACCTGTTTGATATTACTTCTATGGGTGTCCTCAGGTTGTCTGTAAAACAGCTTTTCCAGCCATAATAGTTATTACGCGTAGAAGACATAAGTTCAGCGTAATAACACGGCGTTAGTCATGTAACTGCACGGAGCCATTTATTCAATTCACCCAATTTAAATTCAAAGTATAATTAATCGAAGCGTAGCCTAATAATCTGATTCTGGTGGCTGATTCAATTCTTTAGTGTATTTAGATAAATTAAACACCATACTTTGCATCAAAAATGCATTCCAAGTTTAGGTATGATCAATGTATTCAAGTTATGTTATCGTTGTTCTTAAATTCAAAGAAAAAATTCGATGTTAAATTTACCAAATTATTATTGAAATCAAGAAAGTAAAAAAATTAATCATCATTTAACAGGATATGGGAATTTAATATTTTGTGTTCAAAAAGAATTTGACCTCGGCTGAAATAAAAAAAAAATAATAACATGATTCCCCACACTTCGAAAAAAATGATGTCCTACGTTGCATCAAAATAATGTCAATATTCAGAATCGTGCTTTTATCTATTTCCAAGTGGCATAAATATGCAACTAAATGTAATAATTTCGACTACTAATTTACTCAATTAATTTATGAAACGTATGTGGAAAAGTATGCATGCAAAACACTCACTTTTTCGAAAAA
The DNA here is from genome assembly GCA_019974015.1 of Nephila pilipes. Lineage (NCBI taxonomy): Eukaryota > Metazoa > Arthropoda > Arachnida > Araneae > Nephilidae > Nephila > Nephila pilipes. The sequence goes on from BMAW01116638.1 coordinate 405,992, forward strand.
TATTCAGCATGTTCAAATTCGGTTCTAAGCTTTTTCCACAAATAAACTGAAAACTGAACCTATATAGATATCTAGTTCTTTATAATGACTTTTAGTCAAAATAAATAGTTTTAATAGTATTATTTAAATTGTTGATTTAATACATCGAAATTATTTTTAATTTACGTTGTTTCTAAGATAATATGTGGTTCGGCGGTGAATAAAAATAAAATAAGTACATGTAATTTAAATCTTTATTGCATTATGCGTTACTAAATCCTTTTATATTTAAAAGTAAAAAGATTTTACATAAAACAGCAGGATTTTTATTTTAGAATTTTTGGTAATATCAGTCTAGATATATATTCAATGGAATATATATTAAAAACAATCCCTTTCAATGTAAACAATAATTTTAAAATTTTTGATAAACGAGTGATACATTTAGGGAATCCCAAGAAGTATGTTTCTCATGATCCCAAATGGATATATAAAAATTGTTACATTTTAATATAGGATATGGCGCTGACCACACTTTGATTCGTTCCAAAAAATAGCAGTGTTTATAAATTAAATTATTCTTTTTTTTTTTTTCATACAGAATCATGCAAATAAAATTACAGCTAATAATTTTAACTGATTATTATATGCGTTATTCAAATGGCTCTTTGAAAAAAATAGTACTCAAATTAATACAATTTAATTACGTATTACAATTATTCAACTTAAAATAATTAAAGGACCTTGTTATTAATATAATTAGAGAAAAAAATACAACTAAATTGCGCACCTATTTCTTGTAAGAAATATAGTTGTTTTATAGACTTGGTAAATCGCTAAAAAAAAACAAAAGTTAAACAATTAAATGCTTAAGTGATTAGTTAACATAAGGTTATAAGAAAATCACTTTGTCTTTTTCTTAAAAAAAATATGAACTGTTTTCTATTCTTGACAATGCACAAAACAATTTTTTTTCCTTTTGTAGGTATCTGATCTTTCAAATACTAGAATCAAACCACCGCAGGATCAAAAGCTCTTCCTAAAAATCGATAAAGGTCGCCAAGCGGCAACCCATGCTTGAAGTATCACTCTTCCAGCTACGTTTAATCTGCAACGCCATAAATCCTGCCACCTACTGTCCTGCCAAGATGAGACCCGGTGTCGGGCCGCACCGGACCATTACCGGGCCGACCCCTCATCTATCAAGTCAACAGATAGGCCGCCTAATAGGCCGGCCGCGCTATCTGCTTCGCAGCTCATTTTGATCGGGGATCCCTTCCGCGGTTTTTTCGCCAAGCTCATTTGTGCTCGTATCGATCTTTCTTCGCCTACGTACACTGTGTAAGGCAGGAAAAACATTAAAAGAGAGAACATGAATAAAGATTCCTCCTATTATGAATTTAAATTAATTTTTTCCCCTTTGTCGCTGCATGTTATTGTCTTTTTAAAGGGAGCATATGTTAAACGAACAGGCTATTGAGTTCCAATAATTATTGGGTTTTTTAAATTGAATTTTGTTTTAATCGCTGTGTTTTTGTTCACTGCACGCTGTATATAAGGTTAATAATGATTTTTAAAACGCTTGTGTTTATTTTACGCCTTAGTTAAAATCTTAAAACTTGTATGAACGTTTTTACTGATTGATATTTTTCCAACAATATTAATGTGTTTTTGAATCGCAATAGTCAATAGAACAAAATGTTTATGTTTTTATTTTAAAATGTTTTTAAATAAGTACATTATTTTGTATTTATTTAAAAAAAAGTTTTTAAATAAATATTTTTTTAAATGGATAAGTTTTTCTTTTCTTCGGAACTATCAAGAAAAGAGTTAAAGGGTATAATGCATTACTTCATAATTTTAAACATAAACGTAATAATAAAATATTTTTGTAGTTTTAAAATCAAAGTCAATTTATCTTGACTTTAAATTCAATACAAAATTAAAATAAAATTTAATTTTTTACTGAACATATTGAAAAAAATCATGTTCAGTTTTTTCGCTTCAGAGTGCCACCACGAATCTCTCTCTCTCCTCTCTCAGTATGTAGTATATATATATATATGTATATATATATATATATATATTCTTCTTTTGCTCCTCCTTTCTTTTAGTATGTAATTTTATTTCTTCAACATTTGTATTATAGTAGGATTTACTTTAGTTCTGAACTATATTGGCCAGATGACATGGAACTATCTTTTGATTATCATTCATTTTAATAATGGATTATTGCCCATTTTTTGCGAAATGTTTTTCTGCCTTTAATATCATACAAGGTTTATTTAATCTGTTGTATAATTTTGTGTTTTAATAGTATCTTCTTAACTGTTTTGATGATTACTAATTATAGTATTAGCATAATTCTTAATAATTATTTTGGTGATATTAAA
>BMAW01116638.1:423040-520977 GCA_019974015.1 Nephila pilipes
CCTTGGTAATTCTTTTTCACTAATTACATTTGCGTAATCAGTTATTATAAAATATCAAGCGATTTTATTCATATATATATTATTCATTATACTAGAATACAAAATTTATCTACTTAATGATATTTTGGGAAATTAATACGATAAGTTGCTTTTTCCAACAATGACTGCCTTATTGTCTAACTAAATGGAATTTTAGTATCAAATGAAATGCTCTGTTGTTGTCAGGACGCGTGTCTTGTTCTAAATCGTTGATAATATGATACAAATCTCGAAAGTGATAATTACTTCTCTTTAAAAAGCTGAAACAAATTTAATTCGTAAAAACGCGAATATTAAGCAGCTTTTACCTTGATAGACCCATTTTTTACAAAGAACAAAAACCTCAGGGGACGGAAAACCTAATGGTGAATTAATGGTGATCCATCGAGTTGGCTCCTCTACAGTTGCCTAAAAATGTATTGAAAGCACTTTTTCAAATGAACTAAAAGAAAAGAATGATTGTTATGCGTGAAAGAAATGTAGACAAAATAGCTTAGGATATATCATGTCAACAGAATAGTTTTAAAAAGATTATTAATATTCAGAACACATTTTCAAAACAAACAAACAAAAAACATTCAATTTTTTTTTTTTTCTTTCTTCCAATGTATAAATATATCTTAAAATTCGATTTTACAAATAAATGTAACATGGTAACTCATTCAATACATGCGTGCTAATGAAAAACTTTTTATTCGGAAAGAAAAAATAGTAAGATAGAAGATTTTCTACTTACAAGTATTATAAAGAATAATGTGTTAAATATAAATGAATTCTCTCTTAAATCCGAAACTGGATTTAGGAAAATGACAAGGAATCAAGAGAAAACATATTCCGTATTATTTAACACATACCTATTTATATCCCTAAATATAGGTAAAATTTCTCTCAACTAAATAACTTATTTTGATTCAATACAGTAATTTCTCCATGTACGCATCTGTTTCGCCCTTGAACTGCGAAAGTATAGATATCTTTACACTATATTACGTAAAATCGTAACAGATGATAACACTAAGGAAATAAATGACTATTTTAAATCAGTTTGTGTGAGGTTTTTTTTTTAGTGTGGCCAGTAAAATTTTTAATAAAAATCCCAAATTTAAATTGTAATGAATCCTTATTCTAAATATCTGTCACATTTCCATTTGCGCACTTTTCACGGAATCAAGTTACCCAAACAAATGGAAGAGATTATTGTTTCGTAGAGAGATCAGTACGTCTGCTTTATTTTAAATAAACAATTTATTTTTAAAGTAAAATTTGTTAATAAACGCAACTTTTATTTAGGAAAAGAATCGTTCATGTCTGTACGTTTTCTTACTGTATTAGTTCTATAACCACCATTGTGTGATTGTAGGAGATATGCCTGTATATCAGTATAAATACAATTAATTGATGCTAAATATTAAAACCATCAAAGTAATACATCTGAATTTTTTTATCAATAATTTACTTGATGAAGATTTATACTCACACAATAGAATGCCAATCGGAAATTATTCGCTAGCTCATTCGACGATGAAAGTTTCGAGTCTGTAATAGGAAGCCATCATCTTCCCAATCAATATCACCGGTTCACAAAAATGAATATTAATTAGCGTAAAGTAAGCGTACTTCCGAGTCCCAGGTACCATAGAAGCGATTACTATCAAGGAAAGAAAATACCTTCTTCAAATTCCTATTAAATTTTCATTTCCACTAGAAAAACATTCCAAAGTTTAAAAAAGTTTCCTATGATAACAGCAAAAAGAATAAAAACAGACGATTCTGCCATAAAATCAATTATTAAATTAAAAATTAAAATAAAAGCAATTGATATATTATTGAAGTTGACAAAAACTCTCTGTTCGGATATTAAAATAAAAGCAGATGACAAAAATAAATTGAATATATATTACCAATGTAAATATGCCTTGAAAGCAAACTAAATGTAACTATTACAACAGTAACATATTAAAATGTCAATCTTTTGAACCTTACACCATGTATCCTTTATTTTCTGCCGACACATTTGTGTCGACGCCATATTCTCAAAAGAACATGCTAGCACATGTTAAAAAATATATAGCAGATTGACATACCTATCATTCGTTTCAACCATTGTAAAATTTTGTTAAACATGATATCATACTGCGAATAAAAATATGGGTGTTAAAAATAATATCTTATATGTCTTAAAAATTCTAACTATCATTTGTTTGAAACAATAAGCGTAAGCTAAACATGATATTTTATAGAAAATTGCCTACCGTCATGTTTTTCCTCTTTTTCTTTTCTTTTTTTTTTTTTTTTTTTTTTTTTTTTTTGTTACTCGCCAGAAATAAATGTTTATCCCCAGTGTTGGAATCCATAATTTAAATATCCAGCAAACTTGAGTCCACGGCTATTCATGGATGAAAAACTGTTCACTGACAAAATTGTACAAATAGCTAAAATTGTGCTTTTATTCCAGCGGTTCACGAATTTTTTCAGTTCATGCACCAAGTTTTCCGCGTATTCCCAACGGCAAATCCTTTTGGCGTCATTTGGAAGTCTTAAAGGAAGATTCCAGCTCAGATGTTGTCCTCATCATTTGACCGAGGCTCAAAATTACGAGGCCCTTCGCCCATTGTCTTCGTGTTGCTAAAGTGAAATGTTAATAAATAATCCCTCTCACACAAAAAACTGCTTCATCTGAATAAAATGGCGAATTCTAAACGTATTCCTAGAGTTAGAATTGTCTATGGCCGCTGCAAACGTTAATCCTTCACGCAATAAATCGACCAATTCAATGAATAACCTTTTTAGGATAATTATAAAATATATTAATTGGATTTATGTACATTTTATGTCCTTTCCATTATGATTAAACCATAATCTGTTCATGTAATTTATCTACGATCTGTCCAGGACGTAATCTATTATATATTTGTTCGATATCAACACTAACGAGTCACGAGGTGGTGGAGTGCGCAATCTATTAGAATACATCTAAACTATTTTGTACATCATTCATAGATTCCAAAAGCTTTTCTAAAAAAGAAATGTATTGCATTTGCATAGCATTGATTTCTGCCACTAGGTATAAACCTTAAATTTGCCACCGCCCTATTCCTTTCCTACAGAAATAAGAAATCATAATATCACGATTGCATTGCACGTGCGTAAAACTAAATTGCTTTTATTATTAAATTCCTACTATTAGTTCCCACTCTCCCTATGTATATTTATATATCTTGTTCAAATTTTCAATCGTTAATAAAATACTTTTTATTCATCCACTCAAGTTCAAATACCTTTTTTTAAACTTGTAGTAGATGACACTTGATGTTAATACAGTTTTACCAAATATTATTTCGTTAATTAAATTTAAATGGTGAAAATGCAGTTTAGCCCAACCAATGGGCGCAATTTCAAAAATTGCCAAACGGCGATTTTTTTTTTTTTTTTTTTTTTTTTTGGGGAAGGGAAAGGCGCGGGAAAGTACCAGAGTAGCCACATTTGGCAAAATACCGCCAAATAATTCCTCTCGCCAAGGGTGGTTGGGCTAAACTGCATTCCTACCATTTAATTTACCGGATGAATTAAGAAACAAGCCAATGCTTCTACTATAAATGTCATCTATTTTGCAATAGCAAAGTTGGTAGAGCGTCGGCGTAAAATCTTCAAGCCTTTGGATCGAATCCCGTCGAAGTATAAAAAATCTTTTCAAATAATTAATTTTAGTTTTATATGGGAAAAAAATTCTCTTACATAAGATTTTTTACAGGATATAAATTTAGGAATAAATACCGACAGTGACGAAGTTTGTAAAAAAAGATTGAAGAAAGGATTTCTTTTCAGATTTTATGAGAGAGAGAATTTTTTCTAACTGAAAAAAATGAATGACTTGCCACTTAATATTGTGATTCTATTATACGTATGTACATACTTATATTAATTGTAGTTATTTAATAAAAAGCAACTGAAATAAAAAATTTCTTTGTTGACCTAAGTAGGAATTGACTTAATTTTTTTTTATTACTTGTTAATATCTTAAAGCGCATAAATAACATTCTACGCGAGTAAAACCGTAAAACCACTAAGAAGTTTAAAAATAAACAAAACAAACAATTATCTTAACTCTCATATATTAGATAAATCATATAAAACAAAAATAAATAAATTTGACTGTACAGTAACTAACAAATTTAGGTACTTGCGAAATCTTAACAAAGTGTAAAATAAACAATATTAACCCTATATCACTCTTCTAAATAACAAAAGAGCTGAGGAAATTAAATTGATCACCGTCACGTCTATGGGTTCTTCAAGAACGGGAATTCAAAAATCAAAATGGACACACTAATTGAATTTATTATGTGGCAACAGTGTGACCGGTAGCGCCCGTTTAGAAATTCAAAAAATGAAATTTATTTTCTTATTTCGAATAAAATATTTGAAGCTTTTATTTATTTAACTTCACATAAATGAATGCATGTTTGTTTTGAACCCCTTCCACTTGTCCAGTTGCCTTGAAATGCTGCATAAGTAAACAAATAATACGGACGACAATACAGTTACTTATGTTATGGCAATGTTCTGATGCTGCAGATAGGATTAGCCAGCTCAGTCACTCTCTACCACCCTCTAGCATCTGTATTGACCGAGAGCCCTCGGTGTATTATGAATAAAAATTTATGACCAAATGTTTCATTGTATAGGGAGTTTTTTTGAAGTAAGCAAATTACAAAAAAATTAAGAAGCGGTACAGTTTTTTTATAGATTGATTTCGTATCTGTATGGTACAAGTTCTGGAACTAATTAAGTTTTATTACGCAGGTAAAGTCTATGTTTCATTCCTTACTGAAGTCTTATCTGTTTTATTTTAAATGATAAACATCCTTTCCCCCCTCCCCTTCTATTTGATTCTTTTCTTTGCCACTATTTTGAAGTTTCAAAAATCGTGAATCAGAAGATAAATCATTAATTTCCCTCAATTAGAATTTTCAAATATAGAAAAATGTGCATTACGTATAAAAGTCTCTATACTCGGACAGATAAATCTGATGGTTTGAACTGCGTAGTCAATGTATGTGGCGAAAATCTTGAGAATGATGTGAAATAAAAAAAATATTTTATTGCCTAGAAATGAATCGAATATCTATTCATAAACAATTCAATAACAGATGTTATGTAATATATTATCTATAGATGATATTATATATTGTATAAGATTTCATTGGAGTTTGAACTATAAAATAACCGTCAAATTTTCGATAATTTTTTTTCGAAAGGCTCGCCGTAAAGTTTAAAATTCATTTTTAAGCGAGGATCAATTCTGATAAATCTCAAGGAAAATCCGGGGACTTCTACCCTCAGAATTATTCATACATGAATGGGGGGGGGGGGCTACAGAGCATTTTGATTACGTGAACATAATTTTAATCCTATGGATTTTCTACTACCGTCTTCAAATTCTTGCTATTTTATTTATTTGAATGCAATAAAGTGTATCTGAGAGAGCAAAAAGTAATGAAGGTTTCCGAAGGTATGACATTTTCTCCCTGACTTTTAAAAATATTTGAAAATATTTTGAAGGACTGGGAAATCTACAAACGAATCATTAAAATTGGGGTTAAAATTTTTTTGAAGAAATCGAAGGGAAAAAGGCAATTCCACAGAATCCTTCATTATCGTTTTATTCCTTCAGGTGCAGATTTTTGCATTCAAATGAATTCAATAATCTAGGTTTCAGGTGTAAATCAGAAATTTCATAAGATTAGTTTTATTTTCCAGCAAAACATTTGGAAGAAGGAATCCATATTGAACATGAATATGCAAATTTTCTATCGTCTTTTCCTGTTACATTTAGGACTGTAGCGTTTTTACATTTTCAAAAAATAAATAAATAATACCACCTTACAGGCTAGACTTGATAAAACCGTATCCTCTTGAAATATTTTGACGACAAACTCATAATGAAATCTGAATACAATGGTGATGAAGATAAAAAAAACTATTGCATGCTAATTAAATAATAAATTTGCAGTACAACATCAGCACTGGTTTTCGTTAACTGAGACGGTTTTGACTTGGAAAATTGTAACTTTGCAACTTCCTTCCCTTCATTACTTAACTTACCTGACACCTTAAGGTCTAATTAAAGTCAATAAGTTAAGAAAATACAATAGAAGACACGACAGAAAAATACGACACAGCTTATAATCTGTCAACACAGAATAAGTAAAATTGCTCGCTCTCGAATCCCTCTTAACTCGGTTAATCCTGTTTTATATTCTAATAATTAAGTCTTAGCTTACCAAATAACTCGTTCCGATTAAAGCACTTTTTGCTTGTGAAAAGTGTAACTCTTTTTCCACTAGCTAGGAGTCACTTCTAACTAACTTCCATCCAAACGATTACGTTATCCACTTCTCTTTCCTTTCACTTGTATTTCACTAATATATCACTTCCTCAATTTAATTCACTGCACTTTTTATGTTCATCTAATTTACCAAACCATGCATTATTTCGGTAGGCAAGGAACTGTAATTTTATGCAATTCAAACTCTTAAAATGTCCCCGAGGTTAGGGAAGGGAATATTGCGAGTAGCCCAACTGCACGAGATCAGCTTATTTTATGCCGAGTTTAAATAATTCTCATTTTTAAAACTGAAGCCAATAGAAAAGTCATAATTGAAATACCTGTTTATTTATGCATTTGCTTATGCAAGGAAAATCACATTTATATACATGAATAATTATGCACGAGTAATTAATAATCAAAAGCTGTATTTACATTCATTATAATCGAGTACAACCATGTAGGTACATCTTGCATAAGATCCACTAGATTTATGAATTTGTAAATTTACAGAGTATTTACGAACATCATTCTTTATACTTAACACATAAACAAATCTAATGGTTTAAATTTTATAATCCAAATTTTACTTAATTTTTATAATATTTTGTGCAATACCTAAAATTTAGAATGGTTTGTTGGGAAAAAAAATTAACGCGTTCACTGTGTAGGATACAATCCCATTTTATGATGAAGAAAATACCAGCACTGGGGATGATGTAACTGTTTATTAACGTTACACTGAAAAACAACGCGAGGGCGCTATTGGTGACGGACCTCGTTATTTTGAACCTCGGTCAAGTGAAGATAGATGACACCAGCGAAATAGCATTTCTCTCTCCAAACTGACCGAGTTTAACATGCATCAGCCACGCTATACTACGAGTCTTTAATGGTATCCGGGCTCGAACCCAAGACTCGACGAAAACAACGCCGAACGCGAGTCCGTGACCATAACCACTTGGCTATTATGGCCATGTAATAAGAATAAAATAAATTTAACAAAAGTGCACCGGAATCCTGAAAACTTATCTGAAGACAGTTTTTCTAGAGCGTGGGATGTTTAGTTATAATTTTAAAATTCACTTTTCCTATAAATACTATACGTATAGAAACGGTAAAGCGTCCTCTAATTTCTAACAACAAAATTAAAAATTGAATATTCAACATTTTAACATCTAAGTTACCTTAAAAACAACATTTTGCTCCCTTGCAGCAGTTGAAACACTTGATTTTGAATCACCTCAAATTTTAAAATTTACAACACATGTTCCATTGACAAAATACAAGTAGGACAAACATATTAAATCTCTGACTAATATATAGGTCAAACATTTTTCTGTGCCCTTTCTCATTTACATAAATTACAGAAATCAAAGAAACCCGAATAATAAACCTCATTTTTATCCGTTACTGATTGATTATCCCATCAATAAAAAAAAAATTCAATATTTACGACAAACCCAATCAAAGTCTAGCATGGCAATCGACACAATACTTTTATTACCTGCGGAGCCCTAATAAACTAATAGCTTTATTACTCCACCGTTTTGTTGGCGAACATGGACCAGACATACCAGGAAATGTTACTTAACCATAAATATGCCTAATAGAATACGACATTCGCAGAATGCATAGGAAAATGGGATCTTTTTTTTTCTGATCGTCAGGGGGATATACAAAAGGGAGTGTGTGCCGTGCTAAACGGTTCGCGGTTGAGTGACCAACGGTCAGAGAGATGGAAATCGTTATTCACCCCCAGGAGGATGCTCGGACAAAGCCGGTGACCAAAGGCCGCGGAAGAGAATCCGACATTCGCTCTTTTGCGGGGTTGCTGTCGTATGAATGGTGTTGAGGCGGAGGTTTGGCGATGGAATGAAACATTTCGCCAAATGGAAAAGTGGACTGACACGATCTGATGAAATTTCGTTATAATTGAGATATAAATAAATATATGTAAAAAATTTCTTTTTTAATCAAGCTTTTATTTAAGGATGGATTAAAAGGTAAAAGAATATTTTTTTAAATGTAAAATGATATATGAATTATAACAGCTTGAGACATTTAACTAAGATACCTCTCTGCGAGGTAAGTATCGATAAATTAAATACCGCACATATGCAAGATCACAAAAAAAGTATTAATGCATTGAACTTCGAAAAATAATATACTATTTTACATTTATTAAAACTACTTTTATACCTTTTAGTCCATTTCAGAGGAATAGCGAAGAAGAGGAATTGGGAAGGGGTTATATTGGAGTTATAACCTCTTCCCAATAAAGATTGCTGTTTACCGATATTTTAAAACCGAATTTTTTTATACTGAATTTCTTTTTTCAGAAAAAAATTCAATATTCAAAATCCCATAACCCCACCAAAACACTCTTTTTATCCTGAAAGTAAGCAATACAATTTGAAATAAGTTTGAGATTTGAGTTGAAATGAGAACCCCCCCTCCATGAAAAGCTTCTCGCTACGCTCCTTGTATTTAAAAAAACTTGATGAATTTTTTTACCTGTATTTATCTAATTATTTTTAATCTAAAAATTTAAGAGCAAAAAGTAATTATGTGAGAAATACATTAGTGTAAAATTTCACCAGAATTGGACACACTGTTAAGGAAAAAATTAGGTCTCCAGGTACCCCGCTCCTCAGTTCATCACTATTTGAAGATACTATAGTATTGTATCTCATCTGAATTACACGTGTATGCCAAATTTCAGCCCGATAGGAAAATAGTAAGTGGAATAAAGATCGAGGGCAAATTTTGAAATCTGTTTGGAAAAACATTCATACATATCAACATAGCAAGTTAGATAAAAACTTGTAAACATGGTTTAATGAGGTTATTGATTCTAGAATGGAAGAACACATATTTACTTTCTGTATGTAAATATTTTCCTGTCAAAAATTTCTGTGCTGACAATTCATTAATTTAATTTAATTTTACGTAAGGGATTTTTTAAAAGCCGAAAACTCCCCAAAAATAACGCCCGTAAATATTTTATTAGATGCGTGTGATCAACACTTTTTTAAATGACCTAAAATTACATACTTATTATATGTAAAAGTTTTAGATTACTAATGAAATTATTAAATACCTTTATATGTTCAGGGATTGAAATTATTATGCAAATAATCCTATAGTGAGCGATTTAAATGGAGAAAAAAAAGAATTAAACTTAATTTTTATGTTTTTAATTCATGAAATATATTTTTAAATGTCCTATTAATTACAGTGTAACAGGATCGTCAAATAAATATGTCTAGTCTTGAAAATCAAGGCCCTAGTGGTTATAATATATGTAGATATATATTATATAATCAAAAAATAAAATTTTATAAATAGGCATGAAACTATTAAAATAAATGAGCATAACAATTTAAGTATCGTTGTACCAAATGTCTGAAATTTTTCTTCAAGATATAAACTAAACACAATAGCATATATGGTTGTCATATTTTTACACATCAAATGTTTTTCTCCATCAAATGTTATCGCTTCAATAAAGTATTTTTCAAAAATAAATTGTTTTATCTTGTTCAGTAAAAAAAAATATTTCTAGGAAAAGCTCTCTTATCTTGTTAAAGATACCACATGAGTTACCTAGAATCTTATTATTTTGACTGAGTGTTTATGAACATCGTGCACTTACAAGCATCCTAAAGGCTATTGAAGACGGATCTTGTAAATCTGAACATCAGTTAAATGATGAGGAAGACACCTGAGCTGATACCTCCTTCTCTAAATTTCCACACCATGCCAATAGGGGGACTTGGAACCTGGCCAAATTTAGCGTGCTTCAGCTCAGCTAATTGCCGATCTTCAGCGAAATCAGGTCACGAGCTCACGACTCCCATAGTGTTTACTGTCTGTGGTAAATACGGGTGACGTACCCCGGTGTACCCTAGTACTCCTTTCCTGTTTTCAACCCTCCTTCTTGTCAACTAATTTTTATCTCTTTCATTCTTTTTTTCCAAACGTCTAGATAACAATTACAGCTTGTTTGGTGCAGCATTGCCGTATCTGGTTCTTGAGCCATTAAACTTCACCATCACTCACTCCATATCATATCAAACATAATGGTTTGATAAATATATAATTGAAAAGAATGAAACTACTGTGTGTGTAAGTGAAAACAAAAAGTGGGTAAACTGTTCAGTTCTGTTAATTAATTTTTGATGCTTCCAAATTTTGGGTCTCCTTTTTACCATGCTCTTGCACTCCCCCTTCTGTCTTTTTCCAAGTAACGCCCCTGACTTACTGACCCCCATGGGCTAATATTAAACAAAATAACTAATAAAATATATTTCTCAAAAAAAGAAATAAAATACATTTATTTGATTTATTTCTCAAAAAGATACATCATCACTGGACTAGAGCCTTCTTAAAACCCCTCCTTCATACCTAACTAGAGAAGGAAAAAAATTTAAATTGAGATTCCTTTGAACACTCAATTTCCGATTATGAAAATATTTAAAAGCGATTGAATCTGCAAGAGAAACATTTTTTACTAATAAAATAAGGAGTGAATAATAATAATAGGGGGAATCACTTTTAACCCAGTAAAAAAAAGTCAATTTATTGATTTCAACAATAAAATTAATCTCGCCATTAATTTTGCTTTTAAATCGATTTTTGAAACAGAAAGAATTAATTTTGATACATTGTAGAAGATTATGTTATAGTGATTATCAAAGGCTACAAAAGGAACATTTCTAAAAAATTGTTTTGTTTCATACTAATTATGAAAAAGTCATTAATAAAAAAACTTATTCAATATTAATTTCGTTTGTGTAAAATAACAATGAATGAAAAAGGACATGTAGTTTTATTTCCCTCGTAAACTACTATTTCATTATTTACCAAATTCTTAAGCTCCCTGATACATGCATAAACAAGTCCAAAAACAATCTTTCTTTGCAACTAAAAAGCATATTTAATTTCAAGTTAATCGTCGTTAAGTTAATCGCCAAAAAATGGCGATGCATAACTAAATACAGCAACCTCATTTCAAAGTAATCTTTTCGATTTTCAGTAAAAATGTTGACAGCTTGACAGGGTTCCCTTTCAACCTCTTGACCGCTGTTCCCTTTGGGCACCCGCGATCCTGCGCTTCCTAGTCACGGAAATGCGTATCCTGTCTCTTATGGAAATGGGAGCTTGATATTGGCCTTGAAATAGGCGACCATCGTTAAACGCCGGCAAAACACCAAACGTTTAACAATCCTCTTCCCCACTCCACAACCAAAACATAACACTCACTCGGTGAAACTTACTTTGATACGTAACAAGGACTAGCGTCGAACAGAACATTATGTGGACAAAGATTGTTATTGGGTTACAGCAAGTCTGTATCTTAAAGGTAAGAGTTTTCAAATTCTCCGTTGTTATTTGGATTAATTTTTTTTCTCTGAGTTTACCTGTATTTGTCGTACTGAAGAAATCTTCAACAATCGAGCTATTCAGGATTGTAAATATATCATTACAATGTAATGACAATATAAGAATATGCAAAGTAACTAAAATACATTGCTAATTATTGAACAAAGAAATTCCCGTCCTAGCCCGTCCGAGTGAGAAATATGCCGAACAATGGACCCGCAGGATACACAAATTTATTTATAGCTCACCACTTAAGCATGATTAAGTGGCCGCTGTAACCGCGCGGTCATGGTCGCGAACTCACGGCCAGCGTTGTTTCCGTCTAGTCGTGGGTTCAAACCCTGATGCCCCTAAAGACTCGAAGTATAGGGGAGCCGATACAGTTAAATCTGCTTGAAGTCCTAAATTTTCCCGTTGGTGTAGTGTGAAAGTTTGGAGAGAGAGGTGCCTTCTTAAGTGTCGTCTCTGACATGTTCTCTAGGTTCAGATGTCGTCCTTGAAATTCAAAATTATGCTGTTCGTCGCCAATAACCCTCGTGTTTCTTCTCAGAGTGAATAAAAGTTAGCAAACGGCGCAAGATTCAAATACGACTATTCTGCGCCAAACCACGTGTACCTTGATCTAGATGTAGAAAAGGGAAAGATGGTTGACAGAGAGGATCGAAGATAGAGAGGGATCGCTAGGATACCCCGTGGAAGCGTCACACGTGTTTACCTAAGATAGTAAAACCCATGTGAACGAAAAAGATTACTATAGGGTTGGTTGCCTCGGAGTCTCATGTTTTCCATACCTACCTAAAGACAGTAAGCCCTCGAGAGTCTCGTGTACTTATAAATCATGCAGTTGGCTACCAATGCCTCGATAATATCTCAAAATTAACTAATTTGTAACTTTTTTTTTAAAAGAAATATTTTTTACAATTAAAATCATTTATTGCACGACCCATGTTTCTTCCGATGTTACGTTCTTAATTTTGGTTTAATGACTGCACTTTTCAGATGTAATATATTATGTTTGATATTGTACTTACCCTGTTGTTTATATTAACTGATCACATTTACAACGAGCTTCAGTATGAAATTTAAAATATTTTGGAACGAGAAAAATACAATTATACGGATAATTCTATGAACTGAATTTTAAAGTCCAGATCTTATCCGTAGATAAGACTATTTTATAGATGGATAGTATTATCTACAATTTTATAGATGGATAGTATTAGAAAAATTTTCATTTCTTAGTTGCAAATAAATATAATTTTTTTAATAAAAAATAAAAATCATTTCTTTTTTTATCATATGAATTTTTAAAGGAATTTATCATTGACATATAAGCTGCAGAAGGTCTCGAAATGTTTTCTTGTTTATATTACTTCTGTTATCTGACTTATTTAGTATACCTAAATATTGAGCAAAATTTACTAGGGTCACTTTAGCCGGATGGAAAGTCACCAACTTCCGAGTTGGTTGGTAATAAGCTTGTAGCATCTGCCCTTCATTATTATCAAATTCTACAGCCCTCTTAAGGTCTAATTAAATAGTCAATAAGCTCAAAATTTCAATTGAAGAGACGTAGGCAAGGATTTCACAGTTTATTCACTATCTTTGTGAAATATGTGTGAATATAGGGTTTCTCTCTCTCTCTCTCATCCCTCTTTAATCCTAGCTTATATTTAAACAATAAAATCTCATCTTATCAACTCACTCGCACCGAGTGAAACATCTCCAGCAGATCCGACTCCAATTGCTCTAACCAGAAATCACTTCTAACCAATTTTACTACCGATGAACTACAACAATTTACACCATTTTATAAACATCTATCAGCCTGTCATTATCACCTGTATCCCTTCTCTTTCTATCAATTCTCTTTCGCTTAGGCACTATCCCTAATTCAATTCATTATACTTATTAACGTCCTCTATTTAACCTAATCACGAATAACTTAACGTCACAAGTTCCAGTCTAAATTCTACCGTTACCATTGTGTTTAATTATAGAGGCTATGGTTAAGTAAATCAAATTGCGTGTAACTGATGTGGTGTGGAAGCTAGGAGAGTGGTGTACCAGATCACGCATCGTCTTATCATGTTTCGGAAATTTTGAGTTTCGTTGACAATAGTCCTTCGTATGTTTCTACACCTCGTAACTAAAACAAACCAAAAATCAGATTTAACTTTTGCACACTCAAATTCAAATAATTTTTACCATTTCCTTAATTATACAAAGTTTGATGAGAAAACAAGGGTTAGTTGTGTAATAATTAAAATCATTTTTAATATGTGCTAACATGCTGTTGTTTAAGGAAAATAGCGTCAACAGAAATGACGGAAAGGAAATAAAGTATGCATGGTGTTAGGTTCAAAAGATTGACATTATGATAACTATGATTACATGTACGAGTAGTTTGCTTAAGGTACATTTACATTGCTAAAATATATTTTATTTAATATTTTATCGTCTGCTTTTATTTCAATATCCGAACAGAATATTATCGTCTACTTCAATAATTTATTATTTGCTCTTATTTTAATATTTAATTTAATAACTGATTTTTATGGCAGAATCATTTGTTTTTTTATTCTTCTTGTTGATAACATTGACAACGTTTATGTACTTTAGAATGTTTTGATTATGAAAATAAAAATTCATCAAGAATTTGAAGAAGGTATTTTCTTTTCTTGATAGTAATTACTTCTATGGAGCCTAGTGCTCAGAAGTACACTTATTTTACGTAAATTACTATTCATTTTGAATAATCATACTTTTTTCAAGAACTTAAAAGAAATAAAAGGGGGAAATGTTAAAACATGTTAAAATGGAAATTAGTAAAGCCAATTAAATTCTTTTAATTATTTACTTTATTAAAGTCCCAACCAAGTGTCAATCATTTTAGTAATAAGTAGTTTCGATTCTAGCATTATCCACTTCCAAAATTAATATAACAATATATTTCTTGGTGATTAAGAATCACTAAACATGGGTGAATAAATTAAAAACTTTTAACATGTATTTTAATCCAATTGTCCTAATACATAACATTATTTTTATTCTAAATGATCTTTGCACATAATGATTATTTGATTGATTGTTAAATTTCCGATCGCTAAATTTTCTCCGGGTTCAACGATATTACTAATAACGGGAATACGTTTTGTGATAAAAGTCAGGAAAAGATAATTATTTAAACAGCTGAACTGGTAACTCTTTATTAACTCAAGCGATTCTCAATTGCTGATACAATATATTTAACTATTTACTACTTAAACGGCTTATGCTGTCTGTTTCTGACCGACACAAACAACCAATATGTTTAGTAATTTTGAGCCACTACCAAATGACGCCGATACTTGAGCTGAAACCCTGTCTACATATCCGCGTCAAAATGTTGTTGTCCTAAGTAACTGGGACTTTAATTATCGAAACATGATAGTTTTTATACAGATCTCCTCAACGTAACGTAGCATTACTATTTGTTTCATTATAAAAGGTTTTATAATATTTGGTAGAACCATTATCCATAAAATAACTCTATCTTCAACGATTATCTAAAAATTCTAAAATGAAATGATTATTTCCACTTATATTACAGCATTCTTAATTCTATCGCCATTTTCTCTCTCGTTATATTCCAAACATAAAAACTTTTACGAAACAAAAACAATGCTAACTTTTGATAACAAAAAGAATGAAACAAATAATTATGCTATAAATATCAAATAGTTCGGTTAAATATTAGAATCAAAGCAAACGCTATAAAATATTGAAATGGACAGTAATGTTCTTTAACTTTTCAGGTATTAAAGTTAAAGCAAGTGATAAATTATTAAAATGAATATATTTAAAGCTAAGCGTAATTTTTGCTGCCATAAAATGTGAAAATAAACTAAATCTTTATGTATTATAATCTGTTAACACTATTACTTCAATAAGGCGACTTCATTTAAAATCAAAACTTGTGAGTCGATTGGAAAAAATCAAATTAGATTAAACAAATATCGTATTTCACATTGATACTTAGCTATGGCTCATATAAGTGAGAAGGAACATTTCACTTCTTCCTTTATTTTCTTACTAATAAATTACTTGGGCAAAAGTATTTTGTCCTGCTAATGAAGTTTTAATTAATTTTGTAAAGTTTTTGATTGACGTAGAGCATTTATACTTAAATTATCAATAGAACATTCAAAGTTGATAACTTCTATAAGCTAACCTATTTTTCAAAGTTCTTACACACTACATATTACATTCAATTCAAGAATTATTGATATAATTGAAAAATACAAGCCAGACTTTGAGAAATACTTTGTTGAATGACTTGTATTGATCATCTCGGAAGTTGTAAGTTGTGAAACTGGTCAGTGGACACATAGGCAAAGTTGACTGTGCAATCATGGCAGGGAGCTCGGAATCGGCGAGATTTCAGTCGAGCCCTATGTTCGAGTCCCGATTTCACTAAAGACTCGTCGTATAGAGGATCTGATATACGTTAAATTGGTCCTGGCTTAAACCTCACACATTGGCGTGAAATGGATATGGAGCATCAAATACCAGCTCAGGTGTTGATTTCGTCATCTAAAGTGGATGAAAATTATGATGCATATCGGCTGTAATGGATAGAAAAAGGCAGTCGGAGAAACGGCCAGTAAGCAAAATTACATTAATTTATCATTAATTTAATATCCAAGAGTTGTCCAGATAAGTTCAATTTATACCAAACAGTAGAAAAATAGAGAGGCATTATTTTCTCATATTTGGTCAAACATTTAAAGGTATGACGTTGTTTTTTAGGTTTTGAACATTTCCTGCAACATAAAGTATTCATGTGTATTGAAGGAACAATTACTAATAACAGCTATAGTTAGCAAATAACATTGAATAGCACAAAATTATCCCATTATATATTAAAAATTCAAATTGATTTAGAATGCTTTATTGAAAAAAATTCCAAAATACGAGTCGTATAGCATAGCTAAAGAAACTTTTATCATTTACCTTTGTAATAAAAACAAAAAATCGAAAATACTTTTTCTCCTTTATCTGGATGAATATGAGATTCATGAGCAAATAGTAAATGGACTGATATTTTCCTACGCTATGCGAGAAACCGAAGTGGTTATATGAATCGTTATATTAAACTCACATCTACCTTCATATGTTGTCCCGATATTGCAGACATCGGTGACTTGTGACTCACGGATTACCGAGTAAACCATTTTATAATTTCAAATGGCCCACTTGCTCCGAAAATAAATTATAATATATAAAATAATAAATAATAAAACATACATATGAAACGAATACTTGAAGAATACATAGAAAAAAAATTTGAAATAAATAATAACAGTATTTTTGTTTCATTACAAAGTTATAATAACGCCAATGTATCGCTATTTCTAAGAAATGAAACTGTAATATAATTTCAAAAGGAAATCTATAAGTTTGGCAACGCCGATCCATAATTCCTTGACAGACATCTGGTACTATTAATATCATTCTCTCAGTTCACTCTCAATTGTAGCACTTGTCCAGTAACGTTAGAATAATGACATAATTATAATTACACAATGAAATAATTATTTAAAACAAATCATACGTTACCATGGACAAACAAAAAGCAAAAAAAAGATTATATCAAGATGTGTGGATAGGAAAGTATGGATTTATCGAAAATAATGACAAATGGATATATACTTTATGCACCGATGTCTTTACCGTCAGAAATTACAATATTGAGCTACACTTTTCTTCAAAACACAAAAATGTGAATGAGATGCCAAGTAAAGAAAAAACCTTAGTACATTGATAAACGTTTATTTAACTTTGGAAAAAAAATAATTCCTAAGAGTTTGGTTACCAATAACAATTATTCTACATCTGCCAGCTTTGTTGCAGCTCTTTATATTGGTACGGGATGTTATGTGTAAAGTTTAAAGTGTATAATAATTCTCTCTCTCTCTCTTATTAGAATTTATCTTATTATTCATCAAAAAAGATCGTTTTAAAATGAAAATACATTTGACCCGAAAAGTGGTCTTATATATAAAAAATATTTTCAGTAGTGCGGTTGTTCGTAATTTAGTTTAGTTTTTATTAACGTCACACTAGAAGCAACACGAGGGTTATTGGCGACGGACCTCGTAATTTTGAACCCCAGTCAAGTGACGCGGACGACACCTGAGCTGGCACCCCCCTCTCCTACCATCCACACCACGCCAACGGTAGGACTTAGGGCCCCGAACAGATTTAATGTGCATCAGCCCCGGCTACACAGCGGGTCTTTGGAGGCCAAGGATCGAACCCGCGACTGAACGAAAACCACCGGTCGCGAGTCCACGATCTTGACCACTAAGCTACCGCGGCCCTGTTTCGAGAGAATAACGTTAACAAAAATATTTTGTCTTAAAATAAAGGATACATGGTGTCAAGTTCAAAAGATTGGCATTATAATATATTATGATGATAATTTTAGTTTGCTTTTAAATTATATTTACATTGTGCTAAGGTACATTTAATTTAATATTTAATCGACTGCTGTTATTTTAATATCTGAACAGAATATGATTGTCTACTTCAATAATTTATCGTTTGCCCTTATTTTAATATTCAGTTCAATAATAAATTTTTACAGCAGAATCAATTTTGAGACAGAATATTATTCATTTAACTTAGAACCTCTTCTTAATAAATTTTAAAAAGCATAGGTAAAAAGGATTTTTAATCAAACTTTTATTTAAAGATGGATTAAAAAGTGCAAGAGTTATTTTTAAGTAAAAAAATAATATGTAATTGATAAGAGCTTGATGCGCTTAATAGATACCTAGATAATTACCGATAAATTATCTAGGTATCTATTAAGCGCATCACGGTTATTTATATAAGAGATCAAAAGAAGTATTAAAGCAACAATCTTTTATAAATTATGTATTATTTTATGTTTCTAAAAAGAATTTTAATACTTTTTAGTCCATCTTTGAATAAAAATTTGATTTAAATTTCTTTTACGTACATTTATTTAATTCATAGCCCGAAAATTTAAGATTAAAGCAATTACGTGAGCTATATGTGTGCGCAAAATTTCTATTCAAATTGACGTTGTTATATGCAAGGTCCGGGTCCCCCAGGCCTCCCTTAGGTCCGTCATTGTTTGAGCATACTATATAGTAATACAGTTCATTAGAGTCATATGTGTATGCAAAATGTCCGCATGATTGGATAATAAGAAGTGGATCAAAATTAGAATACAATGTTTTTGAACTGGGAAAATTTATTTACATATGAATGTAGCAAGTTAAATAAAAGCTCGTAAATAGACATTTCTTCAGCTCAACGTTTCTTTTCCATTTCTTCCAGCTAATAATTATCTTGCTTGTGATTCAAACCAGACTGGTACAAGTGACAGGAGTGGGAAGGTCTTTGAATCAAGGAAAGGCAATAAATTTTCTGAAAGCGCCTCTGTACAACGAAGATCCGGTCGATCCGGCGCAAATGCCTCCCATGTGTAAGTAATGCACTATTTCTGACAAAATAGAATCTTTTTATACTGTTTCACTTATCAGAAAAATACGTATAATTTTTAATTCATAGAAGGTTGCATAGTTTAAGAAATGTATACAGCCCAGAAAAAGTTTTTCCATATTGTAAATGCTTTCTTCTTCCATCTGTTGCAGCAGCTCTAATGTCGCAGCCTGTAGTAGCTGCCACTTACTACTTCAGCTCTTACAGACGTCCCGTGAGTGGTGGAGGCCCTAGTGCGGACGCTGCTGACCGTTGCGAAGCTGCGGACTCTAGGCAAGGTACATGTTATGAAACCCCGGACTGCATTGAGCTTGGAGGGACCCCCATGGGCAGATGTCCTCAGGAAGGAGTCTGCTGCATATGTAAGTAGCATTTACGTTGGCTTGAACATTTATTAAGTGAATATGTAGGATTCAAAGCACGTTTATGTGACAAATATCATGCATTAATATTAGCATTTGTCGTAAAATATCTACCAAGGGTAGCCGACAAAAAGCGAGATTTTGTTCAGTTTTAGATAGTTAGAGCAAATTATAATAATAATGATAATAAACAGTTTCAAAAACAAAATGTTCCAATGGTCAACAGCTAGTTCTTTATTTTTATTCGCCAAGTTGGATACGATATTTGAAATTTATATTCAAATGATTTTTTATTTAATAATCTTAGTTAAATAATAAAAATTATCAACAAGTGCCAGCATGTTGTTGTTTTTCAGAGAATGACGTCAACAAAATGCTTGATAATAATAAATACATGATACAGAGTATCAGGTTCAAAAGATTGACATCATAATATATTATAATGATAATTACATTCAGTTTACTTTTAAAGTATATTTACATTACTAAGATACATTTAATTTAATATATTATCAACTGCTGTTATTTTAATACCTTAACAGAGTATTATTATCTACTTCATTAATTTATCGTTTTCTCTTATAGATTATTGAGTGCTTTAATAATTTATCGTTCTCTCTTATATAAAACTTCAATTTAATAATAAATTTTTATGGCAGAATCATCTGTTTTTATTCTTTTTGTTGTTAACATTCGGAACTTTTGTGTACTTTAGAAAGATTTGCTTGTGAAAGCAAAAATTCGTTAGGAATTTTAAGAAGTGGTAATCTTGATAGAAATTACTTCTGTGAAGCTTGGGCGCTTAAGTACCCTTACTATACGCTAATCAATTTTCGTTTTGAATAATTCTATTTTTTCAAGAAAACAAGGGGAAAAACCTTTCGTTACATGATAAAATTAAATTAGCAAAACCAATTTCAATTTTTTATGTGACTGTTTTAAATCTCAGCAATTTAATTTCATAATAAAATTAAGTCAATAATATATGCACGCAGTTTTAAGCTGCGCTATATCAAAATAAATTATGTGCTCTTGTCTCAATTTTTTATATAATTTTTTAAATATCTCTAATTAATCTAAATAATTTCAGCACATATGTAATACATACTTGGGCTCTAAGCTCAATTTGTTTCTGCTAATTTCATATGTAAGGCATTTAGACCTAACATGGTGATCGGCTTGCTCAAAATTTAGCTTGAAAAACCTAATCGCCAAAGAAAAAAATGGTGCCAATCTTGGCTTATAGCATTAATTCCATAATATTTTATTAAACCCCATTGAAATCGGGGAAATATATTGATTATAATTATATGATATTGCTTTGCTTACTTAAAGGACAAACTGGTATCAAATCCATTTAAAATAATTTTTTACATAATTTTTGTCCGAAATATGGAATTTATGTTTTACTAGCTTAATTCATAGTAGTAACGTTATAACTTATCTGACTGATCCAAGTCTGATTCTAGAGATGAAATTTCTAAGAAAAAATTCTTCTTGACAAAAGTTACATATTTATCAAAGTTTATTATATTTTATCATATATATTTCATCAACGTTTTCAATCTCGAGAAAGAATAAATAATGTGGTTATCCAAATATGAGTTATTCGATAGATAAAAAACAATAATCCTTTTTATAATATACAGATTTTTTCTATTTTAAGAACAAAAGCCAACCTCGTAAAAAAATTAAATTAGTGAATAGTGAAACAATTCATTTTTAAACTAATATAATTTGTTGATAAAGAATTGCGGATTCTAGTGTTATCTCATCGTTCACAAGCACTCTAGCTCGTCCTAGATTAACGTCCAAAAAAAAAACTCTGGAAAGTACTATATCAAATAAGTTCTCTGCTTGAAGTAGGTATAATTGACTATATTATTAAGAAACTTCATCTGTATAGTATTTTTTCCAATATGAGTTATCCCCCCCAAAAAACGGGGGGGGGGGAATATCTGTGATAAAATATCTCATAGATCAATAGTTCTGAGTAATGTAAATTATTATTAATCTAATCTTAGACTATTTCTATAACTGAATATTTCTCCAATACTTACTTATCCATAGGAGCAGATGTTAAGCGAACAAAATCATCGATTTCCTTGGATTTGCTCTGAGAAAAGTAGTAAGCGAAACACCAAACTTCAAATCCATACGGAGTAGTTTTTAATAATAATAATAAAACCTCGCAAAATAATTCAGATATTTACATAAAAATTATAAATACGAAAGAGACTATTTACAAAAAGAAAAATAAAAGAATTAAAATTTTAAATGTTACACTGGACATCAGCCATTCAACAATTTTTTTTTATTCTAGATTTTTAGAATTATAAGTATAATTCTTCCTATAAAAATACAAAATATTATTGAGAAATACAAAAGTAATTCCAATTTAAGCAACAAAAATAAAAAAAAACGATAAAATATGCAATCATATAATAATAAATTATTCAATATATTAATAACATTCTTTTCAGATATTAAAATTAAAGCAAAATATAAATAATAAAATTAAAATATCTGAAGGGAGAATATAACTATTGTTGCTATAAACTAAAAAAACAAAATATATTACATGTCAGTGTATTCCCAACAGCAAAGAAAAAAACATTTATATGTTTATTATTTATGATATGACGAAAACTTGGAATGTACTTTATAAGAAATAATTAGGTTAAATGGTTTAAATTTTAAAGAAATTATTTTAGTGTATTTGTGCATACACCCAGTATGTATTAAAAATCTTATGAAGAAATATTCAGTCATGCTTCATATCGTAATTTTTAATATGTGTTTTATCATTTTATTATAACGATCAAAATATTTTCTGAATTAAAACTATTTTTATCTTGCACGTATAAAATCTTTTCGAAATTTGTTAGTTCACTAAACTTTAGCTGTGAAATCCATTTGCTTTTTTATACCATTTTCATTTATATTAATTCTGCTTTGAAGTGCCAAAAACAATGGAATACCTCCTAATATTGCGGGACCTCCTTTTTCGAGGCGAAGTGCGACATCTTGACTTGGCATTGACTCAACAAGTAATTAAAAATCACCTAAAGAAATATTCAATCAATGTTGTCTCTACAGACGTTTTTAATTGCGAAAGTGTTACCTATACAGGATTTTGTGCACGAACTGATAATTCAATCATGTCCAGTGTATGTAGGATAAGACTCATTCCTGGCAAATTAGGTGACCAAATAATGCGCTGGGATTGTCCAGAATGCTTCTCAAAACAATCGTGAATGCTTTTGGCTCGGTGATTTGGCGCATTGTCATACAGAAAAATTCTTTCTTTTTTTCGGAAGATCCAGTCCATGCCACGTAAAAGCAGTCCACACCATTATGGATTCGCCACCAGTTCGCATAGGGCCTTGTGGAAAAACATTTTAGGTTCATGATCTCATAGGTTCAACGCCACACTCAAACATACCACCAGCTCTTACCAACTGGGAACATGACTCATCTGACCAAGCAAAGTTTTTACAATCACATAAGATCCAACCAGTGTGTTAATTAGACCAGTAAATGAAATACAGTCGATGTCGTGTTGTTGGTAAAGCAACTTGAGTTCATCTTCTACCAACTTATCCCATCAACACCAAATTTCGCTGTACTGTCCTCACAAAGGCACCTATTGTTTATCACACTTAGATTGTTGGTGTTATCGGGAGTAGTGTTGCTTGTATGATTTAAATTACTACTGTATGCTGACGTCGCTCGTCTCGGTCAATAAGTAGACGCGGTTAGCCATTGCATTGTTAACATGGTGGTAAATAAGGCCTCAAATTGTCTATTATCGACAAATTCTGGACACTGTGGATCGAAAAATGTTGAATTTCCTAACAATTTCCGAAATTGAATGCCCCATCCGTAGAGCACCCTAATATTCAGCGTTCAAAATTGTTAATTCCCTTCATGTGTCCGTAATTACGCCTGATAATTTTTCACATGAATCACTCGAATACAAACGAAAGTCTTGACAACGCTCTCCTTATTGATATATTACTTAAGTGATGCAATTAACATCTGAATGTTTGGGTATTGCTATGATTTTGAGTACATCAGTAAATTTTTAATATTCCTGCTCATAAAGAAAATATTAAATAAAACTTTACTGTATGATTTTTTATGTGCATGCTAACTTTTTCATAATGCATTGTATACTAAAAGGCTGTTAATTTTTAACTTGTTTCGGCTTAATATTTAATAAAATTTAAATAAATTCTATACCAACCATTAATTTGTTAGAATGAATAACGACTAAAATTTGTAAAAATACTTATCAATAATAATATGAAAAATTATACAATTTTTTAAAATTATTTCTTACAAAAGCATTTTATAACTCTATCTGTCTTACTCGAACAAAATCCGGCTGTATGAAACAAAATTAACAGTGCGAAATATTAAGTATTCAAAAAGACAAATTTCTTAAAAGATAAAAGTTTAAAAATTAATACTCTAAAGCAAATATTTTGCAACCGAAGCATTTAAAACCGAATTCAGACAGCGTAATTGAAATCAAATATACCTATTTAGCACTATTATTCTCATGATATTCCCATGATGAAGGGGGAAATATTGTTTTCCTGGGTCAGAGTAATTTGCTCTTTTTTTTTTATTATTTGAACTACGTTCGCCAAAGCAGAACTCGTGTTTTTCAAACAACTGAAAAGGAAAAACGACACAGGCTTTCGGGTGAATTCATTTTCCCTATTTATCACGATCAGACTGAAATAGATTTTGATGAAAGGATAAAAACGTTAATGTTATTTTGTTGACAGACATGCTTCAAACGGGCATAGAATTCTTATTTGATTGACATACTCGTAGTTTCATTTCAAATGCAAAATGATCACATATATGTTAGGAGTATTCTC
This sequence comes from Nephila pilipes, assembly GCA_019974015.1. NCBI lineage: Eukaryota > Metazoa > Arthropoda > Arachnida > Araneae > Nephilidae > Nephila > Nephila pilipes. The sequence goes on from BMAW01116638.1 coordinate 447,571, forward strand.
TGCAATTTCAGAGACATCAGATTATGCCGGGATATATTTAATTTGTTTAAGAGGTCCTGAAATCCAATTAACTTATCATTGATCTCACAAATAACACTGGTTATGGCAGTGTTCCGATTATTCGTGAATTTATTATATAACAACAACACATTTTAAAACGATTTCATGCCAATAGTTAAAGACAATTCTAACAGCGTAGAAAAAAATTCTGAACCTACATTTGCAACAAATGTTTGCCGCTTTCTTGAACGCAAAATTGAACTCGTTTGCACATGTTTTGAGAAATGCTTTCAAGATCATGGGAGCGACTTCTTGTATATTTTGAATGATTTCGCAATTTTTAGATCATCTATTGTTTGAGGATTATTTTCATTTACTTGTTTCTTAATTTCCCTGTTCCCACAGAAAAAAGTCAGAGATGCTTAGATTAAGGGAACGAAGTTCTCGATTCAAAGAAGACGGTGCAATATGCAATAAGAGTTATGCAACCATGGTGTGATTCAAGATATTTTTAAGCAATTGACCCATCACAAGAAATCTTTGGCTATTTTTATCACCTGATTTGAGCATTTTCTTACCTTTTCTGAGGGAACATTTACTGAACAAAGTTTATGAAAATAGTTCCCAAACAGTGGATGATATGAAAATCGCCAAATTGTTCAAAGGATACAAGAAGTCAGTTCAAGCATCTTGAAACGCGTTTCGCAAAATATGCCCAAACGAATTCAATTTTGCAGTCATGGAAGTGGTGGTTATTTTGAACATTTTTTGGAAACGTATTATCAGAATTCTTCCCTAAGCTATGCTAGAGGTACCTTGCACCTAACCTTGCTAGAGGTACCTAAGCTATGCTAGAGGTACCTAGCATAAAAATAATTCGTTTGAAGTTCTTTATTTATGTATAGTAAATTTACGAATCGTCGGTTAAGAACATTAAGGATATCCATAGGGATGGTTGGATTGAAAATGACCTGCTCGTTCAAACAACCTCACCTGAAAGAACGAAAGCACCCGAATCAGCGGTCCGATAGAAATCTGTTCTTTCTTGTTTCGAATTATTTAGAGTCAATCAGCAATCAAATTTTGATTTGGCAGCAAATGACTATCAAAATAAATCTAACTCTTAAATCAGTGTAACTATCTGTGAAAACTAACTTATCAATCAATTTGTTTCGACTCCGTTTCACAGATGGCAGCATCCAATGGTAACAACAATTAACCTGAATGATACAATTTTTCAACAAATGCAAACACTTTTTGAACCATCCTTGTAGCGTTAAATTCGTTATAATATCTGTCAGATTTTGTTCGAGCAATCTAAAGAACAGGTGGATCAAAGTACATGACTTCCCATCCTTACAGTCCGAACCAAAAATCTTAATCTTCTTTCACCTGAAAACATTTTGTTACGAACTCTGGGCTTTCATTTACGTATTTTTTTTTAGCGAAGAATGATCGTAACTTTCGATCTCTTTCATTCACAAAGATGTTTTTTCGTCCGACTGTGTCGCGGAAATCTCAATACATATATGCATCTGGAACTCAATCTATAGATACGGCTGTTCCTCAGTTTTTTAAAATTTTGCTGTAGGTGTAATCTCACTTATCGGATTTTTCTTCTACGAAAGGGGAAAAATCCAGTCGACAGTGATACGAGTTACCAGACACAGTCGACGCGTGCGAGGTATGCGTCATATAGTATTTTAGAATCCAAAAACCTCTGAATCATTGACTGTGCAGTGTAGAACATAGTCTACCAATTACTAATGAAATTTCATTATGTTTTGCTTTACCGTCTTTACGAAGCTTTATAATCAATATTCTTTCAGAATAACAAGCTTCTTATGACCCATATCAAAATTCCTGCTTTGTCTAGCAGCTAAAATTTCAATAAATCATCGTATATATGTTTAAAAAGCGGTTGTAGTTTATCCAAAAAGAACTCGCTGATCCAAACATAAAAAACATGAAGTTTCATTTCTTTCAGAGTACGAATACTTTTTCCTCACCTCAAAATCACAAAGGTTTAGTTTTCTTAACGTTTGAAAAACAATTCAATACTTATTCAATTTTTTACACCACTTTCATATTTGTAAAACAGTGTTTCATTGGATAATATCTTCTGAAGAAATTTTATTCTCCAATTAGCATTCTAAAACATAGTTTCTTTCTCAGAAACCATTTTGCTCCAAAACTTTCACACCTACTGTATTGTGACCCATGTGATATCCGATATACTCCTCCATCAGAACATTTCATGTTCTTCGATCAGTTTCATCTCCTAATCGGAATGATTCGAAGTCATGAAGTGGTTTTCGATGCAACCCAATTTAAAATACATAACCAACTCAGAAAAAGAATGTATGTGTCTATATTTGGGTATTGGTAAATTTAAATCAAATATTTAATATATTATGTGTGTCATTATAATAAAATCCCCTCGAGAAAGTAATTTCTCGAATACCAGAAAATCATAAGAGATCTTTTACACTCCTCCATGGGATCTGAGTAAGAAAAATTTAATATAATTTTACTATCTCAATTTAAATATTTCGTCAATAACTGTTTCACTTAATGTAATGTAACTTTCGGTATGTTACATTATATTAAAATACAAAAAAATATCAAAATATACAGAAATACAAATATAAATATGAAAATAATGACTAATATGCATAAGAGTTACAAAAATTGATATTACAAATAGCAATAATATTTGAATGAAACAATTTTTACAGTAAATGTAGATTTTCTGGAATTCTTTATTTTTATCAAGATTCAGAAACCCGATGTTTTCACAAAATCATCACAAGTGAAATAAATTCTACTGGTCTCATAAACAGGATATAATCAAGTTGATCGAATATTTTTTTTAGACTTAGTGTTCAAAATATTTCAGATATTAGAAATGTTTCGAATACATTGTAACACCATATGTAATACGAGTATACTAATATGCATAATCAATATCAATTGTTAATATTCTAACATACTGTAGTACATTTTACATGAACAAAAACAGTTTTACACACACACACATAATACTTGATATTCACACAATATTATATATATATATATATATATATATATATATATCACATCTATTTCTTTTAAAGATATTTTTACAATTAAAAATAAATGTTGTTAAATATGTAATTTTCATGTACATTGTGTATATTTTTGAATTTATGGGAAGACTTTAGATTATTTTATCTAAATGAATAAAGTTGTTTATTAAAGTTTCAGTTGTTAATGTACTTTCGATGTAATCGTTTTAATCTCGCTGTAAATTTTATAGCAATGTTACTCAATTCTCTAAGATCAAAATGAAATACGGTTTCAGAATTCTCCCATTTTGCTGTACGAGTGTCATAAAAAAATATAAAGTATTTTTCCACATTTGTTACTGAAAAATAATTTTCATAATTGTTAGAAAATATTTCTATACGAGTAATTAATTCTTAACTACTTTCCATGAATTGAATTGGATTCCTATTTTGTATGTACCGAATATTACTTAACAAACCTCTTAGAATCTCGTTTCATTTGAGTAGAGAATTTAAATGTATATGTATTAGTATATATATATATATATATATATATATGACTTGCTGGGTTCCATATTTTCATTTATTTTTCTTTCATTGTTACATTTCTTTCTGGATTTTTGTCTTTTTAAATATTTTAAATTATTCTTTCATAAATTTTCAGTATATATATATATATATGTGTGTGTGTGTGTGTGTGTATATGTATATTGAGTAAAATATTTAAAAGTATATGTATAAAAAAATTGAGAACAGAATGTTTTAAATACACACTGCCAAAAACATCATTTAATTAAAAAGACATATTTATAAACTTTTACAAATTTTATAGACGATTACATGGTTTTCTGCAACAAAAAATAATTCTTTCTTTTTTTTAGTAACCCAGGGGCTATTGTTTTAGGTGGGGCGTTTTGGTGCACCAGATCATTTTTCAATTCTTTATCGTTTGCTTCCATTTTAATTACATTTAGATTAAATATACTCAATTTAATAATATACCGTTTCCTTTAATTTTAATATTTGAAAAGTTTACTGTTGTTCATTTCTCGATATTTGATCGTTTTCTTTAATTCTTTTATTTAATTGAGTAATTCAATAACAATTATAAAAAAAAAAAAAAAACAGCTTGGGTGGCAAAATCTGTTCTTTGCAAAACTCTGTATAGCTCTTTTTTTTTCCTGTATTGAAATCCAGCATTGAATTTCCTTTATGCGTTTTGTCCTACCCATGTCAATAAATGTTTCACTTCCGTTTTGCTATCACTGAAATAAATTTCTTTACTTCATTTTACCACAGCTGATATAAAATTCTTCAGTTCCGCTATGCAACTCATATTAATAAATTTTGCCCTTCCATTTGCCTCTCATGGTACAAAATTCTTCGGTTTCGTTTTGCCACTCATGGCATAAAATTCTTTGATTCCGTTTTGCCACTCGTAGAATAAAGTTCTTTAGTTTCTCTTCGCACATCAACAAATTTTTCACTTCCGCTTTACCACTCATGGTATATATATATATATATATATTTTGTTCCGTTTCCCATCATAAAAATAAACTCCTTTCTTTCCTATTTTTATACTAATAATTTCATCTTTTCTCTTTGGCCATCACCAATCTAGATTTATTACATACATTTTGAATCGGAGGAAATAATTTCTTTTTGCTTTCCTAATTGCTATTAGTGGAAATAATTTTTTGGTAGTTACTAATAATAAGAAATAAAATTGAAATAAATATTTAAAATTTTGTTTGCAGTGAGTTGCTGTCATATTAGTACAAATCCAAATTTGCTATTGAATTATTTAAAAAAGATAAATTAATAAGCGTCGAGAATTATAAGATATGAAAGTAAAAGATTGCTTAGTGATGCAGAATGTAAAGATTTCAAATCAAATAATGTGTATATTAAAAACAGAATTCATTCGTATGTAACTAAAATATAAATTTATTAATAACTAGAGAATATAAAGTATATGTACTTGTCGTTTCTTAAGCAAACGTCAAAGCAATTTCACTAAATTAAATAAATAATGTATGCAATTTAATCCAATTTATTCTTTTTATGAGGCCAAGTTTATTTTAATTAATTTAAGCCTTTAATGAATCCAGTGCAGTTTAATTTCTTTAGAATTAAATAATTATAGTTTAGTTCTCTCCATATTTTTATTTGGATGTACTTAAAATTTCCATTTACGCATCATTACTTGAACCATTCGTCTCCAGAGATGCATCGCCGTACAAGTGTTTTCTTTCAAACTTCACCCTTTGCGTAACATAATTTCTTCATACCTTAAATTTTAACAGCAAAAAGGAACGCGGAGTCAAATTGAATTTATTCAATAATTAGTTTTAATAATTTATTTTATTATTTGACGTTTATTAAATCTATCGTCTAAAATAAATACCCGTAAAATGTTTAGCTCAATTAAGCATTATGTTAATCAATTAAGCTACATGTAATTAAAATTAAGGCAAACGATAAATTGTTAAATGGAATAAAATATCAGCTCATGTAATTAAAATTATAGAAAACAATAAATTATTAAACGACGGATTTGGCGACATGGAGAGAAACTTGGCATACAATTTAATTCTTTAAATGGTTAGTTTTAATCAATCAATTTACATTAATTATAATTAAATTATAGCGTTGTCATCCAAAACAATCATGTATAGAAAATTTCAGCTCAATTGAGTGCTTTCGAATGTGAGGAAAAAAAAAGCTTTTAAAGTTTTGACCCAGACAAAGTTTCAATGTGAGTTAAAGAAAACCCATCAAAAAGAATACAATAGATTCACCTGTCTCTTATGATTTCTTAATCAATAACGAATTAAATTAATTTAGGAAAACGAAAGTATTATTTTCAGAATTACTTTGTGCTAAAGCGAAGAAAGATGTAACGGATATTTAGAAAATGAATAACTTAAAAACTGGCTTTTAGGTGATTTTTAGAATTACCATACAACTGCGAGAGGCTTTCTAATCAAATTGTGAATGTTTAGTATAATTGTTGTTTCTCTAATTTGAACATTCAAAAGTTGTTACTGATTTTGGGTTTAAACTGTAACAGATTTAATATTGATCAAGCGCACTACACGACAGGTCTTTAATAGAATCAAGACTCGAAAATGCGGCTAGATTGAAATATCCCCAGATAGAAGCAGAATTCAAAGACCATTTGGTTACATCACGTTTTTCGTATGCTGTTAGCGAGAGAAAATTGTGCACGAAATATACATAGTAATTATTTAATAAAAATATTTTCTCACATTTATTGACACATGGATGAAATCCTGTCGAACAAAACTGGCGTTATTGCAATTCAATTTCAGCAATCCAATCATCGTTTGGCAACATTTTTCTGGTTTGGCGAAACTGGTCGATAGGAATTGCTACATGTATTAATCTATTTTATAATTATTTTTTATTCTGCGCAAAAATTTTATATTCTACATATTAACAAATTATCTACCCCTTTTTTTTGTAGTTGATGTGCAGTGTGGTGGAGCTACAAGCGAGATCGTCTCCTACTTCCGGAACCCGGGATATCCCACTCCCCATGAGCAAGAAGGAACTTGCAAAATCCGTGTGGCTAAACACTCCGATTCGATCTGCCAGATAAAGCTTGAGTTCTTGGTGTTCGATCTCGCACGACCTGTCGAGGGTAACTGTTCTCAGGACATGCTGGTGGTCACGGGTCAGAATGAGAACAATCTTATACCGAAGATATGCGGACTCAACAATGGTCAACATTGTAAGTTTTAATACCCTTCTTTATTCTGCTTCTTGATAGATATTTGGTTTAGTTCCCTGTTTCAGAAAATAAGTGGCCCTCGCGTCAATTCTATTATAAAAGAATTTTATTATTTGTTTGAGGCATTGCTAGGAAGAGAGCGTGTGTAATGGTGGAATTTAATGGCGTAAGAGCCAAATGTGGCTGTACTACGCTAAACAAAAAAAATGTGACAGTGATTTAGACGTCTGATTGAATGAAAATAAAAAATTGTTGGCGAGGAGGTTTAAAAAATTGAGAAGGATCTCTAGGGTATACCGTGGTGCGTCACACCTTTTTACGAAAGACACAGTAAGGCCCATAGAAAAAGGAAAAGATCACTAGAGCACTTCGGAATTTGCTTTTAGTGGAGCAAAGTCTCTTTTTCTGCACTATTCCATATCATTTCGCTTTGTTTCAGGAGACAAGTGACTAGATAAAATAACATAGAAAGATAAAAGCGGCTATTTAAAATTTAAATAACTTATCATGGTTGATAAGGTAAAATATATAAAAATTGTCTATTGCTATTAAAAAAAAGTCACGTTTACACTTGATCTACTTTCGTATTTAATGTTTTTTTTAAGCAAAAACCACAAAAATATATCATACTAATAATTTTAATATAACTAAATAAAATCCATTCATACTAATAAGATAGAACTTTTATAATCATTATTCAATGAAAATTTATGTTTTAAAAGTAATTCATGTTAAATATCTGTATAGGAATCTAAATTATAAGCTTAGAAACCTGTGATATTCAAATGATTGCTATTTTTAGATCGTTTACAAGAGACCGGAAAGTTTTCGATTAACATGACACAACGGCATTTTAACATAACAAAGATTATTTGAATCTTACGATAATGTAATTTAATAATTATTTGTTGTATTCAAACAAATTTTTAACGTGGTGTTCAATCAATAATGTTGATATAATGAGAATTGTCTTTACTTGCAGATTATGTGGATGTGGAGGATTCTGGAGCCATAAGCCTGCACGTCACAATGGTTGGAGTTTACGGACGGAGATTCAACATGAAAATCACCCAAGTACGATGCACTAGTCGAGATGCAGGTCAGTATTTTGTGAGACAAGAGAAATTTGTTGAATTATATCCAGTGAAACACTTTTAAATTTCGATACACATGATTTATTTAATTAAAAATTTGTCTTACAATTTACATAGTGTTCATGGATTATTTCATAGCGTCACCTTTCCACAAAAGGTTTACAAAGTATTCAAAATGATTCATCCGATTTCAAAATTCCTTATTTTCACAAATAAACGACATAGAATGATAGACAATGCATGAATGCAAAGGGAAAATATAACAGTGTTTTTACAAGCATTCTATACAACTTCCTTTAGTAGTTTATATAAATGTCAATTTGATATACAAACTCTTGCCCAACACGTTGTAAATGTAACTGAATACGTTGGTAATTGATTGTACAGCAGCAGAAATACGTTGTTTCAGTTCACATAAATTTGTGAGTAATGGTGGTGCACACACTTTATCATTTACAAATCCCCAAAGGAAAAAAAATGCATGGGGCCATATCAGGTGACTTAGGTGGCCAGCTGAATTACCGAATTCAAGCCATCTAGTCCACTGACCTATCCATCTACGAGATGGCTCCGCGAAATCTAAAACAGCTATCATGAAATAGCTTCACGAAGAGCACGAGAGGGGGACCTGTTGTCCACAGTATAAAGCTTATACAATTTTCCTTTGTATTCATGTATTACTTATCATTCCGTGTCGTATATTTTTGAAAATATGGAGCTTTGAAATCGGATAAATCATTTTGAATAACCCAGTATATTCCATGAAAAACTTTTAGCCTTCAACACATATGATTTATTTAATTAAATATATTCAGCTTACAATTTACGTAATATACATGGGTTTCCATTTTCCTGCGTCACCTTTCCACAAAAGCTTTACAAAAGTATTTATAATCGTCGAAGATCGATTTCTTAAATATTCTAAATTAAGAATTTACAAGAACTGAGACTACAAGTACCCTTCACTGTACGATCAATCCCGTTTCTCAGCTTGAGTGTCGGTCAGTGGCGAATGAGGACATGTGCAGTGAGTGTACTTTAGACATGCTATGCACTTTTCCAGTTAGTTTCATTTCGACAAGCAGTCACCGTGTAACCTGGTTAATTTTTACATATTTGTAATGCCAAATAGTACAGTTGTCGACGAAAAGAAAAAGTGTGGCATCGTCTGGAGAAATTGTAAAGAAACGAAGGAAAGATATCGACCTTGAAATGAAAATAAAATTCCTACAAAACAACAGAGGTGATAAAACGGTTACAGAAATAGTATGCGACTTGAAGTTGGCCCATTCGACAATTTTAACGATGTTAAAAAATAAAATTACAATGAAATCATTAGCAAGATTTAAGACCATAATAATTAGGCAACAAAAATGTCTTATTCATGAGATGGAAAAATTATTGACGTTCCGGTTTGACAAGATGCAAAATACTCGTAATAAGCCGATAATTTTTTTTATTAATTCAGATTAAGGCATGCAGTTTACCCAGACCTTCTACAACTTCAAAAAGCCAAATGAATTATATGTACATATGCATGTTTTTATGAATAAATTTTAAGTTTGTTTCATATATTTTTTTTTTTTTTTTATAATTCTGTAAAAGAGGGTCGAAAATAGAAAAAGGATCGCTGGGGGAGGGGGTCACTCTTGTTTACCAATGACAGAAAACCCCATCGGAAAGAAAAAGATAATTAGGGTGCCCGAGGTCCATTCCCGTGCCTGCTTAAAAGTACACCCCTGAGGGGTCAAAATTTGACAGAAACAATTTTGACCGTTTTTTCGGGACCAAGATCACTCAGCTACCCGCTCATATTTTTGTACACGAACTCAAAACTAAACTTTGTAAAACACATATGAATAGGTATATTTGTCTTTAAAATGACAATATTTTTTAAATTTCAGCTCCTCCTCATTGTCTTCAATACCATAGAGGAACAAGAGGCGCCATTAAGAGCTTCAATTACGACGAGCCCGGGCTTCTGGGAATGGGCTACCCGAACAACATGGACTATGTCATTTGCATCAGAAAAGAGCCGGGGTTTTGCTCCATCACCTACCAGTTATCTTCCGAAGGGCGAAATGTAGCGCCTTTTGCAGTGGGGGCTTTGCCAGGAGCTTCGAATGCAGCTGTTGGACTTACAGGACCAGTTGCAGCAGAATGCCATGATGATTATGTTCTATTTACCGGAATACGAGTTTGTTCTGGAAGAGTGTCACCAACCGGAGCGCCAAACAGGCCCGCAAATCAGCCAAATGGAACTGCTACTTATATTCTTACAGGTAAACATTTGAGAAACTGTAATATTTTGTCTCACAGATAAGAAATTAAGTTTCTCAGAGCTCCGATATATCGAATTACTATTGGGAGTTCCAACGAAGTGCCAAATTTTTATTGGCAGGTGGAAGGAGATGCTAGTAGCTAGAGACGAGATTTCAGAGAACGTATCGAAAAAACAAGTTTTAACTTTGCGACCTGAAATTCGTGGAAAATAGAGAGGGAATTATTTTTCAGAAACAAAAAAATGTTCAAACATTAAAGAATTGTCGTGCACGATGAAAAATGAATTTTGAAAAGCGAGTTCTTGATAAAAGAAAGAAGATATGGAATTTAATGAAGAAAGGTAAAGGGGTGATTAAGTTTGAAAATGTAGAATAACATTTGTGAAAAATAGGAGTATGAATTTAGATTTAAAAAGAAAGATTTTAACATTTTAGGACAGTTACCGCAAGCTATCGCGAAGTACAACGTAGCATTGATTTGAGATGAAATTTAATGATTTAAATCCTACAATTTTGAAACATTTAAAACGTGTAGGATTTGAAGCCCAGTGAATTGCTTACTGCGTTCGCAGTCTTTTGAGGAATTGAAAATTCTGATAGTTGTGACCCTGAGCAGCGCTAGGTCTTTTTGCAAAAGATGGGATTTTGGCAGTGTATTATTCCTTCACAGTGTATTATTCATTATTCCTTCACCTATTCAGATCTATGCATATAAAAAGCGATATAGATTTAGTTTGTTTTTCGTCGCACTAAAAGCAACACGAGGGTTATTGGTGACGGACGACGTAATTTTGCACCTCGGTCAAGTGACGAGGAGGACACCTGAGCTGGCACCCCCCTCTCCTAACTTTCACACCACGCCAACGGGAGGACTTTGGGCCCCGACAGATTTAACGTGCATCAACCCCGGCTACACGGCGGGTCTTTGGTAGCTAAGGATCAAATCCGCGACTGAACGAAAACCGCCGGTCACTAAAAAGCGATATAATGAGGGTGAGTGAAAGTAAAGGTTATTGGCGCAAGAGGAAGATGTGGCTATGCTGCGCCAAAGTGGTCTAGACGTGTGAAAAAAAAAGATAAAAATTGGTTGACAAGAAGGAGGGTCGAACTTAGAAAAGGATTGCTTGGGTAACCCGGGGTTGCGACACCCATGTTTATAAGAAACAATAAACCCCATTGGAAAGAAAAAGATCATTTGGTACTTCGGGGTCATAATGCCCGTACTTACCTAAAGAAGGCAAATCCCTGAGATCCCCTGATATAATCCCCAGGGGCAGGGTGCCCGGCTATGCCCCCAGACGCTGGATACCCTTTTAATCGCTTATTACAAAATGCATGAGCTATTCTGCTACACTCGGTCACCATGCGGGTGGATATAATGAGGGATTTGAATGTTTATTAACGTCGCACTGAGAAGCAACACGAGAGCTATTGGCGACGGAGTTCGTAATTTTGAACCTCGCTTACGTGACGAGGACGATACATGAGTGAGTGAATGTAAAATTTATTGGCGCAAGAGCCAGATATGGCTATGCTGCGCCAAACAAGATTAAACTGTGGTCTAGACGTGAAGGTGAAAAAAAAAGACAAAGAGTGGTTGACAAGAAGGAGGGTCGAAAATAGAGAAGGATCGCTAGGGTATCCTGGGAGTGCGTCACCCATGTTTACCAAAGACAGTAAACCCCATGGGAAAGAAAAAGATCACTAGGGTACCTCGGGTTCGTGAAGCCCATACTTACCTGAAGAAGGCAAGTCCCTGAGGTCCCCTGATATAATCCCCAGGGGCAGGGTGCCCGGCTATACCCCCAGACGCTGGGTACCCATTTTAGTCGCCTTTTACGACATGCATGAGCTACAGTGAGACTATTCTGTCATCCCCGGTCACCACACGGGTCGAGGACGATACATGAGCTGTTACTTCCCTCTAGAAACTCTCACAATACAAATACACTAAAGGAAAGACTTGAGACCTCGATCAGATTTAATGTGAATCAGCACTGCTACACAATAGACCTTTAGTGACTGATGGTGGATTTTTATGATGCAAGAACCATATGTAATAACACAAGATGAATCTGTGACCTAAGCATTTGAAAAAGAGTAAAGTAAGTTAAAAATAATTGATAATAAGGGGGGGGGAGGTCGGAAACAGACAATATCTCGCGGAACGTCATCCGTGTTTTAGATTAGTTTTTTTTTATTAACGTCGCACTAGAAGCAACACGAGGCTATTGGCTACGGACCTTGTAATTTTGAACCTCGGTCAAGTGACGAAAGCGATACCTGAGTTGCCCCCCCCTTTTTCTTAACTTCCACACCACTCTAACGGGAGGACTTTGAGACACTACAGATTTAACGAGCATCAGCCCTGGCTACACGGCGGGGCTTTGACAGCCAATAATCGAACCCGCAACTTAAGGCTCCCGTCTACCCGCCATGATTTCGTGGACGTAATGTTAATCCTATGGAATTTTAACTTTAATTCTCACATCTTTATTATTTGATCTATTTGAATGCAATAAAGTGCATTTGAAAGAGCAAAAAATAATCAATGCTTCTGTGGAATTACTTTTTTCCTGAGATTTTTAAAAATATTTTTATTCTTATTTTAATTAATCGTTTTTGAATTTTCGGTCTTTAAAGAATATTTTCAAATAATTTTAAAAATCGGACGAAAAAAGTAATTCCACAGAAGCATTCATTATTTTTTGCTCTTTCAGATGCACTTTATTGCATTCAAATAGATCAAATAATAAAGATGTGAAAATTAAAGTTAAAATTCCATAGGATTAACATTACATCCACGAAATCAAAATGGCGGCTAGACGGGAGCCTTAACGAAAACCGCCGGTCACGAATTCGAAACCATGATCACTAGGCTAGCGCGGCCGAACACCATCTGTGTTTTCCAAAGACAGTGAACCTCATGTGAGAGAAAAGACCACTAGGTTCCTCGAGGTCATGATGCCCGCATGTACCTAAGTTTAGTTTATATTAACGTCACACTAGAAGCAACACGAGGGCTATTGGCGACGGACCTCGTAATTTTGAACCACGGTCAAGTGACGAGGACGACACCTGAGCTGGCACCCCCCTCTCCTAACATCCACACCACGCCTACGGGAGGACTTTGGGCCCCAAACAGATTTAACGTGCATCAGCATTGATTACACGGCGGGTCTTTGGCGGCCAAGGATCGAACCCGCGACTGAACGAAAACCGCCGGCCGCTAGTCCACGACCTTGACCACTAGGCTACCGCGGCCCTAAATCACAATATAATTTCCTCCACTGGGAATATGCAGAAGTAGAGCATTTGAGAGGAATGTATGCTTTACAGAGTATAAGCATTAATTAATGAGAAGTGGTTTTCAAACTGGGTCCGAAAAAACTTTCCAGGAATATTCGAGGAGTTCGGAAAATACTACGCGCATGAACCTATAAACAGTATAAATGAAAAGAACCCTGAAGAAGATGACCCTTTTTACCTAAGATAAAATGTGCGAGCAATTGAATGTAGAGTTAATTGGCGCGAGCGCCAGATTTGGCAATGGCGTGCCAAGCAAAGTGAAGCGATAAAATTCCTAGGATAATAGGAACCGGTTTCTAAACGTTTCGTCGAAAATGAACAAGTAGCCCTCCCCCAGCAGAAAATGAAATTAATTGATCGAGTAATAAGGATGATTTACAGTTTTCCTTAAAGTTGGGAGATTGCTTTTAATTAAAATCAGATTTTTGATCTTGTATTAACTCCGCAATAAGATTGGTATGGTTTTATTAACGTCGCATAAGAAGTAACACGAAAGACCTCGTAAATTTGAATCTCAATCATGTAATGAGGCCGACAGCCCCTCTCCTAACTTTCACACCCCGCAAACAGGACTTTGTGCCTTGACAGGAATTGACCCTCCCCCTTTTTTTAAAAACAGTAGTACTCCCAATAAGGAACAATAGAGGTGTCCTTTAATAAGAGGTAAACACATATACTAAGAGACATTCAAAAGGACCCAAACCAAAAGAATTGTCCCTTACAAGAGGTGCTACTCCATATGTGAATTTTTTCTTTAGTCTTAAGATATTTTGTTTTCTAAATAATTTTAACTAGTTAATTTTTACTAAATTTTCATTATATATGTGTTAACATTTTGTATGGTGGTCATTCCAATAAGGAAGGGAGGTCAGAGATTTCCCCCCTTGACCTGATAGCAGCAGGTCCACCACTTTATGAGGTACATAAAAAAATATACTCTCTGGTACAGTATCCCTACTCGACAATTTTAATGTTTTTATGGATACATATCATTGAGATTCATCTTAATTTTACTGCAGTTAATACAACTATCTCTTAATTCTAAGCAAAATCATAACAGATCTATACTATAATAGAATACAGAGAAGTAATTTTTATGCCATAGCTTATTTTTTTACTAATGAATCTGGATTTTACTATCACCATTCATATTTCATTCATTTTGAATTGTATTAATTTATTTTCTTTTTACAAACTGTAATTCCCAATAACTTGACAAATACTGATACATTGATGGCTAATCATGTATCTTTTGAAAGTATTTTTAAACAATGTTAGATTTAACTAAGTGACTCCCTATTTGAAAAAGCTAAAGATATGCTGATATCATCATTTTATTCATCATTCAATATTTTTAGCAATGCTAGGCTTAACTTAATGAAACCCCCATTTTACAGAAATGGCTGCATACAAACAGTCAATTAATCCACTGCAACAGGTCATATAAAACTGCTAATATTTAATAATGAACTGACGGAAACTAATGCTGTTTTTCTACTTTGCAGATGCTACACCTGGACCGTTCTTGGTGAGATTTGTTTCGAATGGAATAAGAAATGCGAGAGGATTTCATTTTACTTATCGCCAAAATCCATGTAAATAAAACATAAAGAGAGTTCAGAGATACAATCCCTGAAAAAATTTACACAATATTCAAAAATATTTCAAGGGATATTGGTTTTCAGAAGGATGTAGGTATCATTCCTCAAATATTACGATGTCTCTAATCTCTCTAAATAGACATCATAAACCCACCAAATAAGCATGATTGATTGATTCTTATCATTCTTGTACAAAAACAGGTCATTTATCATTTTTAATGCATTCACACAAGCTAAGCACCTATTCTAATAAACGAAATTTCTAACAATACTTTAGTATATTTGAAGATATATATGAATCTTTATTACAATATCTAAAATATTGGCAAAATACTTTATTTGGCCCATTTGTATAATGTTGACTCATTATTTTAAATGTAACAAATATAAAATATACAAAAACACACACAATGCATAGACAAAAATATTTTATAGTTTTTTTTTTTTAATCAAAAATATTAAATTATTTAAACAAGTTCTTAATGAATAATTCCTAATATTTTGTTAAACATTAAAAGTAATGAAAGATGTCATCATTGCAATTTAGTTTCAATTTTTTTTTACAACAAAGATAAAATGCAAATTAATTTAATTGATTATCCCTGAGGTTCATTAATATCAAGCAAGAAGCTCTAAATTAATTATAATCCTTTAATATAAGTAAATTAAGACATAACTCATTTTCTCTGATTTTACTTAAGGTTTGGTAAATGTAGTTAAAAATTTTCTTTTTAGTATTCGGAATAAATTTATGAACAGAAAATGAATGTAATTTATGATCAATCAGAAAAAAAGTCTTATGATTTCGAAGCACACATTAAATGGTAATTATATTTTAGCACATAACATCAATGAAAAATCAATTGTATGTAATATCTCATAATTTTATAGAAAAATGCATTATTGGGAAAGGCTATGGTTATGGTAATAAGTTGGTGATTAGAGGCAATGAATGCAAATATGTTTGAGAAAATTACACAGGAATCATCACAGAGCTTAGTATAAATAGAGCAATAATTCATAGATATATGTGTAGCATATAGTATACATAATTTTGTATATGAAATGAAATAACAAACACTGGTCTTTGTAAACATGTATGAAATGTAAAAATAAAAGTTTTTTATAGTCATTGTCACATTTTATAAATTAGTAATCCAAAGCTTGCTAGCCTTATATATTCATAACAGAGCTTATTTGTAAATATATTTATAATTCATTCAGTATGAATTATATGTATAAATTTCCATCTTTTATGTACATTTTAGAGTCATATCTAAAAAAAATTTAATATATATATTTCAAAAATAAGTTACTTGTTAGAATTTCGCTTTTGAAATAAAATTTATAGATTTCAAATATTATGTTATAAACTCTTGCAAAAATATCAAGGCAATGGAAAAGAAAAACCTGTATCATCTCAGATATCAAATGAGACAATCTGAATTAATCAGATTTTTCCAATTCCTATAATTTTCACTTATTCTGGAAAAAAAAAAATAAAACAAGTTAATTCAAAACTACAATTAAAATTTCAGTAAATCATTAATACTAATGTTGCCATTCCCCTTTAATAAGTTTTATTTACAAACCTATGCTAATATATCTAATTCAAATGTATATCAATTCCCTCAGATGAGTGGCCCAAAAAAAATTAAAAAAAATATACTTCAATACCCCATTCGATTTAATGTCGTACTTAGAAGAAACATAAGGACCAATGATGACAGATCTCCCAATTTCGAATCTAAGTTAAATGACGAAGATGACCTTGGTTAAGGACTAGGATCCTTGACAAATTTAATGTGTATCAGTCCAGCCACATGGCATATTTTTAATAGCATCAGAGCTTGAACATTCAACAAAACAAAGTCAGACACAATTTTGAAGCTCTGCCATTTGATGGAAAACAAAATTGAAAAATTCTGAAATCATTATACATAGCTATAAAATTTTCAGAAAATAATACTTGTTAATGAAAATTAAAAGAAAAACACAGCTTTCTTCAATCAAAGGTAAATTAATATCTTCTTGTTATAGATATCGAATAATTTAATGCACTATTTGAATATCAAAATGTTTTACACAAAAAAATATGATCTTAGAGAAAATTTTACAGAAAAATAGTTTACTAGACTACAATTTTTCAATCAAAAGGCTCATTTATAATAATAATTAATATATTTAGGAACTGAATGGAATTCAAAATTTACCGAGGTTTTGTTTAATTGAGAAAGGTCATAATGTCAAAGAAAATGAACAGTGATTCAATGGTATTAAAGAATAAGTAAAAATATTTGGTTAAATAAATATTATTAAAATAAATTATTAATTAAAATATTTATTTAATTAAAAATATTAGTTAATATGAAAGCTTTGCAAATTAAAAAATGAATAATTGAATAGACAATACCTATTAATTTAGTTCCACTAAATTATCCAACACAAGATACTTTATTGTAAAAGACTGTTTAAAAATTAAGAAAATATATCATATAAAAATAAAATTTACTTAAGAATAATCAAAACAATAAAAGTAATTTATATTGAAGAGTTGAACGGATTTTCCGGAACCTATTTTTTAAAAAACCATGCAACTAAATTCTATTTTAACACTTTTTATAACATTTTTTTTATGACTGAATTTATATAGTTAGTCATTTAAAGCAGGTTAAAATAATTGGTTTGCTGAAGAATAATTCCTTTTTTTAAATTCTTCTCAATTCTAAAATTATCATTCCTATAGAGATTTCTTAGTATCTATTCCACATATGATTATAATATTCTATCGGCTGGAAAATATATAAAAATTCAGAAAAACTTATTAAAGAATATAATACTTCAAGCTACTTTTTCCCATAAATAATTATTTGATCTCATTTTAATTTTCTTTTAAGAACGTATACAACTAAAAAAATTAGTCAAAATTATCACATCAAACTAAGTTTTTATAGATTTAATTGTGTAATAAAAATTTATTGCTATCACAACATAGTATCAATCAGCAACAAATAATTTAGATTGATAACAAATACAAAATACAGCTCTGATATTACAGGAAAATTAATTCTTTTTGCTTGGTATATTATCTAGCCCTTGTAGATATTTCCGGGGCACTTTATATATTTCTATAAAAAAAAGAACCAATGTTAATAAAGTTTACAGAACAAACTATTATTAAAATACAGTTAAAATTTTTAAAATTAAATAAAAACATGCCTTAACATGTCTGCAAAATATGTCTTAATCAAGGAAATGTTAACATGCTTTGTTACATAGCAGCCACACACAAAAGGAGACTGTAATTTGCAGTGTTAAATACCAACATTAGGAATATATGACACACATTAAATTAAAAGGCGTCTCTGGTCAAACTAATCAAAAGGTATTCTTAAATCACAACTTTTAAAAAATAAAGTTTCCTTTAAAAATGAAGAAAACATTCAGTCTCATTCAGAAAGAAAATGATATTTTTGCATCTAGCATTTTCACACAAAATGTTCAATTTTTTCCTTAAAAAAAATTATTATTTTGGATAATATATTGAAACATTATTTTTCCAACAATAGAATTTTGAATAAAATTTGATAAACAAATGAACAGGCTATTTAAGATATGCTTAAACAAAACATTCAAAACAAACTTCTATGCTTTTTCCACACAGAAAAATATTCACTATTTTGAAAAATAATTTAGAACCTAAATTTGATGAAAATGTTCAGTTCACAAAAAATTCAAACCGAAGAAGGAACCTATATAATCACTTAATATATATTTAACTTGTAACTTATGATTCACTTAACCCACAGTTTAGTAACCATGCATTTGGACTACTGCATGTTAATAAGTTTAAGCTCTCTCTCTATATATATATATATGAATACAATTCCTATACAATTTAATGACATTATGAATTTCTATGGATCAAAGAAACATTCCTATTCTGATAATTAAAAAAAGTAGTAGTAGAAAATTTTACTGAGTTAGCTATTCACACCCAGGTACATAATTTTAAAAAGAGTCATACATATCATACCTAAGAATAATTTCTGCAAATATCGAACTTGGTTCCCTTGAATAAGTACAAGAATCCCTTTCCCATTTTGCGTAGGAGCAATAGAAGTACTAGCAGCAACAGCTACTTGAACATGCTGAGCAAGTTTTTCAGGATTTATTCCATATACTTCCAAGTTAGTAATTAGCGTCACCTATAATACATATACAAATTTCTCATTCATTTCCTTCTTTTTAAATACATGTCCATTGACATTTTTATGTCTTTAAAGGCTTGTACAGTTCTGTTATTTTGCTTTTTAAAAAAAAGTGAATTTTTTTAAAAAATACATATCTCAAATAGTTATTTTACAGTAGATCCTTTATATTCATCAATGGTAATGACAATGAAATATCAGTGTCATAATTTTATTATTCTTATTTCATATTTTAAATTAATTAAGACATTTAATAATGTTTTTAAAAGCACACTGTAACTTTTATGACTTCAATTGTGAATTCAAACATGAAAATTACAAAACTATCTAGAAACATAAAAAAAAAAATTATTTCACTAATTATATAGAACAGAAGTTACTTTATCAAACTCAGTTGCAAATATATTTTCCATGTAACACAGATGAATACACAAATATATATGAGGATATATTTACATTCTCTTAATGGTTTCATAATCTGTTTCTTATTTTATAATTTATATCATAAGAAAATTTTATAAATGTGCCATCAAAATTTTAAAAATTAAAACTTGCTTATAAATATTTCATTAATTAAAAAATATAATTTATTAGGAACAGACAATTTTTATAAGGGAAATATTTGCTAGTTCCATCACACCCATTTGAAAAACAACCACATTTTATTGAGTTTTCATTTCTACCCAGAATACATTTCAAAATGCAATTAGCTAAAACATTATAATTATTCCTACCTTTTACAGTACGATAACACAAAAAGAAAAATGCTCATGAAAAAAAAAAAATAGTTATATTACCCATATACCTTCTTATTACCAGTCCTTTTATCAATAGTAACTTGAATTGGTTCCAATTTTCCTTTCTTTATTACAGGGTCTTCATTTTCAAATTCAATCTGGTAAGCAAATGGCATCTTGGATACAATTCTACAGAATATTGCAAATGTAAGCATTTCCTTACTTCATAAATAAAACATTACATAAACAAATTATATTCAGATTTCTGAAATAATTTTATTCTTTTCCTTTTCAATATTATGATGCATTTGTAAGAAAAAATATTCTTTATAAGAAAAATATGGTATATTTATGAAATTCCATCAAACATGAAAGTTAGTTTGATTCCAGGTAAACTTACAGCAACCATTTTCAATCCAATAACAACAATTGTTCAATCATTGTTTAGCAACATTTTTCTTGGTTTACAAGACTTCATAGATATACCTAAAAAAAATTTTATACCTAGCCTTTATTATTTTTAAAAATTGTTGCTCCATATTGAAGATATATTTCAAAAACATTAATATGTTTTAAAAAATCATTTCACATGCTTGTTACTATTGACATACATTATGAAACTTCTGCTTCTACACATGTATATGAAATATGTTTTTAAAAACAAGACACAGAATGTTGTTAGATACTGTTGCATTTTTTTTCAAAAAATCTTAATATATTTGAAATATAATTCAAATAATGTTTTTAGTACAAGTTGTGGAATTATTGAGGGTATTTTAATAAGTACTTAGAAAATTCAAGACATGGTGCTCAAAAAAGCATCAAAAAATTGGTTTGTGTTTAGTAAGTATCATGATTCACTAGACAGCTCTCAGTCTTAGTTATTTCCTTCATATGGATTCTTTTTTCTTCCCCTTCTTTTGTACACTAAACCAAGAAACTAGTGCTTCTGTATAAAAATGGGGGGAGGGGATATTTGAGCGATAATGAAACACTTATGCTTAAAAAGCCTAACACCGAAAGAGATCAAAGTCAAGTTGGATGAAGTTCATGGGACATCTGCTTCTGTGTTTGAACTGTTTACAATTGGGTAAATGAGTTTAAACATGGCCATACATGAATGTTACAAAGGTGAACATTGTTCAGAACATTCAGTGGAAGAGACTATTCCCAGAATGATTAACAAAATCCATTATATGGTTCTGAGTGATCAACAAATCAAAGTGAGCAAAACAGTTGAGACCACTGGCAAATCGAAAGGTACAGTGTCTTGAATTTTGAAAGAAATACCAGGTTGGAAAAAATCTCTACAAGATGGGAGCCATGTTTGCTCTCGGTGGAAAATAAACACAATTGTGTGGTTGACTTAGAGGCTATTTTGGCAATTTTTCCTCACAATCCTGTTGAGTTTCTGTTTTGATACATAACTGTGGATGAAACATGGATACACTCCAGAGAAAAAGGAACAATCAAAACAGATGGTATTTTAATGTGAAAGACAGTGAAATCAGCCTGCAAAGATGATGGTCACCATTTTTTGGGATGTATGCAGAATCATCTACACTGATTACTTGGAAAAAGGAAAAATAATTACTGGAGAGTATTATGCATCATTATTGTACCAGTTGAGTAAAGAAATCAAGAAAGAGCAAATGTTTCCTTTGAAAATGAAAATATTTTCTTCCATCAAGACATAGAATGGATGCAGGCCTGTAAAGTTTTGATGGCCAAAATCAAGGAGTTAAATTTCAATTGATTGGAACATTCACCACCACTTACTTTTTTTATTTCGAAACTTTAAAAAATAACTCAGTGGATGACAGTTCACTTCGAATGAGGAGGTCAAAGCCAAACAGTTGATTATTTTGAGAACCTTCCAAAATTTTACTCTTTAGATGCCTTAAAAAAATTAGAGAAATGCTTGGAAAAGTGTATAGAGCTGAAAGAAGATTACATTGAAAAAATTTTTTAAAAAAAATCACCTAAATTGTTTGTTTTCATATCTTTTTCTAAGGCTTGAACAGAATGCTATTAAACTATAAACTATTAAAAATACATGAGCTCTAAAATTCAGAAAACTCACAATAAACCTGACCTTTAAAATTATTTAAATCTTTAGGCAGTTCACATAAATTTTATTCAATTAACTTTGGCTGCAATGGTATCTAGAATTAATTCGCACTAATATATCAAAGACTAATTGCCATATTTTCAAAAATCCCTACAGTATTACACAGTTTTATCCCTAATCAATACTGAATATAAAATGCAACTGATTTAATATTTTACATTTGGAAAAATATAACCGTTTTAAATAAAAAAAAAAAAATTGTATGAAATTAAACACAAAAAAATAAATGATCCATTCACATATCACAAAAATGTTTAATTTCCAAGAAATGACAGAAAAGACAATTTTATACATGAACTTATTCTGCCCCAGGTTATGTATCTATGGCAATAGAAATGCAATGCAAAATGAAATTCCACTTTTAGTTACTTTATTGAGGAAGTTTCACATATATCTACGACAAGTACCAGCAGAAATATTTATTACAGAACACCAATTATGATTTTATGACAAATATAACACTAATATATGAAAGTATTTATTGTATGATCATGCTGCTAATTGTAACCCAACATTAAAAATTATTACCCAAATATTTAATTTTATTACTTTCAGAAAAATCTCCATTAAATCAGCAAAAGTTAAAAAAAAAGATTGGTCATAGTTAAAGCAATAAAAAAAAATTATTATTTGAAATTTATGTCTTTGCTTTCAAAAAATATTATAAAATCTTGCAATAATACTTTGCACATCAATATGTTATCAATAATTCAAAACATTTTATATAAAAAATATTAATAACAAAGTAACTTAATTTTTAAAATAAAGCAATAAGAAAATTATAAGCAAATAGTACAGTACAATATCTCAAATAAGTAAAATATTTAAAAAATCAAACATAATACATTACAAAGAAAATATTAATAACTCACATCTCTTGCAACTGCTCCCATGTCATTGCACTAGTATTTCCACTTTTTTTACCAACACAATCTGATAAGATAGGATCAAGGGTAACCATTCTATAAAATAAAAGAACCAAATATTGTTTTAAAAATATTCATAGTTGATGAAGCATATTCAAAGATTTCCTAGTAGTATCCAAAGAAACTTCTTAGAAGAAATATTTTGATAAGAAAATTATTTATAGTGAATTCTTCTTTAGCATTGATTTAATTTATTAAAAAAAAATCACATACAACAAGAAGTTAAATTTAAAGACAAGTTTGTAATTTAAAGAGAAGCATAAATTTTTTTAAAGAGGATAAAAGCTAAAAATTTGTTTATAGCATAGATTCTTGTTAATTACATTGAAAATTGGAGTTTAAGTTTTCTCAGAAAAACACAAACACACACAAGAAAGTAATAAACTTCATAACAGAGATGTTTTCATTAAAAAATACAGTGAAATAATTCATGTTTTACATTACATGTATAAAAAAATTATTACACAGTTACAAATTTAGAGATTTAAGGAAGCAAAATAGAAATTAATTCATGGAATCTTTCAAAAGTGTTTTGGGGTTCATTTGTACATGTTTGGGGTTCATATTTATAAGAAAATATTATGCACATTCTGAAACTCATTTTAAGGAAATAAAAGATAGAAAATCTCAGCTAAAACCTTGTTCATGACAAGGATTCATATAATTTGTCTTGAAATTCAACAGATTTTTTTAATATACACCTGAAATTTATTTTGATTTCTGTCACTATTCTTAATACTCTTTCAAGGTTAGTATAATTGTGAAGAATACATAAAATATGTCACATAAGATTAAATTTATAATATCTGAAATAGCCATTTCCAGCATAAATTTATACACATCAATACAGCTATTTTCAAAAACAGTAGATGAATCCTCTATTTGCAAAGAACAGAACTGTTCTTCAAGTTCAGTGATTTTTCCAGGATCATCATTATATACTTCATTTTAATTGACTACTTTAAGCATAAAAAGAAATCTATGAAATATTTCATATTACTAAATCAAGAAGAGTCAATTTTTGTTAGGTCTGCTATGTCAGCAAATACTCAATAATTGCTAATGTTACTTTGGGGGCATCTTAAAAAAGGACTGGCATGATCAACTGCAGCTAACAGCACATTATGCATTTCAAGAAAAGATTGTAAACACATTTTAGCCACTAAACTGGATACCATTCTTAAAAAAGTGATACAATATGGAAAAACTTGTCACTGAATTAAGCACTAGCGATAGGCTTTGGTGAACTCACAAGTCAGAAAATATATTGGCTAATACAAGAAATGCACATCAGTCCAATAAATATTCCAACATGCATATTTTCACCCTGTTCAGATTAAAATTCCATTCAATAACAGTATTTATATGCCTTTGTTAAGACATTATGGGAAATAAAACAATTGTGAGGGCAAAAACTTCAGCTAAGTGGAACACAAGCATGTACACTATAAGTTGCGAGCATGTACATAATAAGTTGAAATTCTGGAGTGGAACACAAGCATGTACACTATGAGTTGCACTCCAGAATTCTACTGATGTAGCAAAAACACATTAGAAGAAAAAATGCCAGTTGCTATGACTAAAAAACCACTCCTAGGAATAAGACACTCACTAACAAAATACCAAATGCAAGAAGGGCAAGAGAATAACCATGTTTAGAATTTCCTTGAACGTCCAAGCAAAAAATCTATGGCTTTAGAAAGTTATGAAAATAACAGATAAAACTGAGTATAGTAGATAAAAAAAAATAGCAGAATGCAAAAATATGCGATCTAGATATAAAAAAGTAATGAAAGGTTGAAAAACAAATTTTACACTTAAAACATAAAAGCTGACAACTATGAGATAGCATGACTTTATGGTTATCATTTGATGTTTCAGTTTTTCAGACATTAGTACTAGAAGCAACTGTCATACTTTTTAATCTAAAATGAACTGGCCATATTTAGAGAATTTTGGAAAATGAGCCAGTACTAGTGAATAATAAATTAAGAGTGCACATGTTTTGAAGCTATCTGTAAATGAAATTGAATTTAGTAAAGTTCTACATTGAAAAATTATTGGAAGAGCTGTTTATAACAGGCAGAACAAAAACAGAATTAAAATACTTTAAATTTGGAAGCACGATATTATTCAGCTGATGGATTGATAGCAGAAAGCAGATCCATAAATAATTTTTAAACACTAGTAAATGTTCTTATCATTGAAAGAGTTCATTATTCAAGAAAAGCAAAACATTATGCTTACAATTTTTAATGCAAGTAAAATTCATTAGTGTATCACTTTTTCTTCTTCCTCAAAATGAGATGCCCAGACTTCCTAAAAAGAATCCAGTGCCACATCAAACTGGCAGAACTAGTCACCAGTGGCTGGGCTCAACAGTTACAATGAGTTCTTAGCCATGTGGTAATGAAAGTAATGAAAGAGCTGATGTCTTGGGGAGGCATGGGCTCCAGTCCAATCAACCCGAAATTCCACTGACACTCAGAGCAGCATACAACCAAATTACTAGAACAATTAACAGCTCAACATGCAATACCTGCAAAGACTTAAGTAAACACAAAAGATGGAAGTTCCTTTCATTGGGGGGAATGCTGAGGCCTGTTGTGTGTTTCCACCTTGCAATAGACATGACTACCTACTAACACAATTCACCACACCGATTTGGCTCTTCTCGAGATCTGCCTATTATATCAAACATTCAATATAGATGACAATCATCTGCACAACTAACAATCTATCTGTTACTGGGAGGCTTGAAATCAAATGGCTGAACAGCCATGGATAGGCATAAATTAAATGATGAAATGACTTTTTTTTCTGTTCTTATAGAATTCATTGCCAATTTTTTCTCTCTTTTTTTATGTATCATGAGGTCAAATTTATTTATATAGGATTAGAATTTATGATGACTGAAACATGTTTCATCAAGTACAAGTAAGATGTTTCTGTCTACACCCAGAACTAAAGTAGATATGAGGCAATATTGACAATAGCAATTAAAATATAACATTTTAAGCTTAAAAGATTCATTGATTAAAAAAAATTAACAGTACATTAAAATATGTTGATCTTTGGATGTTATTGAAGCCAAAACATGAAAATTACTTTAAAAACATTTGAAACAAATATGCAAAGTTATAATACTATCGATTTGACAAAAGACAAATAAAAAAAAAAGACTTTGGGCTGCTAAAATTACTGAAGAATAACACTCACCTAGGATTAAGCTCATTTTGCAGAGAGTTATCCCTTACATAGCGTTTCAGAACCTCTCTGACAGTTGTAATTAGAATTGTGTCTCCTTTCCTAGAATATGATTTTCTTTTTATTAAGATTTAATTATTTAATACAAATATACTATTTACTCACTTATCATAAATAATATAACATAGCAGTCTTTAAATGAGTATATATTGTGTATATGTGCATACACACTTTAATTGATATGATGGGAAATTAGTCTTTTACTAATTTCACTAATCTACAAGTTTAATGATTCAAAAATAAAATTTAAGAGTCATGGAATTTATTATATAGTTTACAGACTAACTTTCCATTCATGTATTATAAAAATATTACTAACATATACAGCAAAAAATTTCCGAAAACATAATGAATGATAAAAATTATGTAACCGCACAAGTATGTAAAGAAGCAAAATGTATAAAAATATTTATGTATGTGTAAAAATCATACAGCATAGTAAAATGTGGACAATTTACATACAATATAATAAATTGATCAAATATAAAAATTTTTAAAGAAAAAAAATTAAATCACTTTTCTCACATGTCATTAATGTTAAAACTGTGGTATAAATTATGGTACTTTTCTATTAGCTGGGCATCAATTTTACAAACGTCAGATATTTTTGTCTTAGTGATGATGCAACAAGCTAAAAATTTGAGTAGCTTACAAACAATCCATTTTCATTAAATGATGAACTCATTTTACTTAAAATCGCATTTTCAATAAATTAAATTAGTGTTAAATAATTTCAGATATTATTTTCATTAAATCATTTAGAGGGCTAAAAGTATTTAATATCATTTAAAACTTATTCAAAAAAGGTTGGTTGTTTCTCTTCACCATATGAACTCTGTTAGTACAATTCTAAGTGATGCATGTTGTTCTACTTTTCTTCTTGCACCACTTAGGACTTTTCCACATCCACTTGACTTTTTCAGCATTCACTACTTTCTGGGCCAACAAAAGGGTATTTATAATTCATATTGGAAATATGAAAACTCACATCTTCTAATTTAGTAATGAAATTATTATAAGCAAAATATTATATGAAAAATATTATAAGCAAGACACTCAATGATTGGTAAGATACCTTGACAAAACAAAAACACAAATTAGCTGGTTTGACAGCAGATTCCACCAAATATACACTGTTGAGGTAAAACATGTTCTGAATAATTCTTCCACCTCATAAACATACTATTATCTATTTTAATGATCAAATTGCATTTTTGCTGATTTTCTGCCAGACAAGACATATAGTTAATGTAAATAATTACTCAATTAATTATTAAGCACAGAAAATTTTAATTTTGGTATGCAAATCAACAGGAAGTGATTGCTAGGTCAATGATGGCAATTTAAAAAATATTTGACAATTAGCACCCACCTAATGGAATTGTACCATAATTTTCTTAAATATGTATTATTAGCTTAAACTGAGGTCATAAATGATATTAATAAAATGTAACATACTTCACATTATACTTATCGAATAAGGCTTTTACTTGAGCTGATACCACAAACAGTTCTGTAACAAGAGGGAATTTATAATTTAATTGTATATTGGCTGTAGGTTCTTCTTCTACACACTTTTCTTTTTCTGCTTCTAAGTGAGACTTAAACAAAGGTTCAAGACGATATGTTTGAATAGCTTCCTTTTCTAAATTAATGGACACAATACTTTCTACACCTTTGGTAAGTTCTTTGATTTGTACCAAACCTTCTTTTTGCATTTTCTTAAGAAATACAGACAACTTTTTATGTGTTGTTTTCTTAATATCCAAATTTAAGGCAGGAGGGCATGATTTAAGAACATGAGAACTGTAGAAAGTGCTTGTAAGAATCGGCAAAGAGATCTTTTTGCCACATACTTTTAAGGCAGCTAAAAAAGAATGGTACAAGATTTCATCCATCGCATAATTAGGTAAAGTTTCATTTTGAATGCATTCATTTGCATTCGTAATTTCCTCACTTATAAAATTTTGATTCTCTGATTGTAAAAGAATAACATTAGAAGTTACATCACTTGGAGAATTTTCTGTTGGTGTTTCAGCATCAAGATCCATATTTTCTACTTTATCGGCTAAATCAATAGGTTCATCTTCTGGTATGAGTGGAAGGGTAGTTTGATCACCTGATAACCATAAATTATCTTTATAACAATGGATTATAGAGATAGCTTTACCTTTAATGCCTTCTTGACATAAATCTGCTTTTGACAACAGGGCAAGACCAACAGCTACAGGTGCCTTATTTCCAATTATTCTAACAGCACAAATATCATTTACCTTTAGATCACCCATTTCAGAAATCAAATAATCTTCAATTATAATGCCTGGAGCCATTAGATCTGCCCCATTAACTATCTTTTCCAGAACTGAATTACTTGTAATTACTGTTGGTAATAACCTGGGATACAACCAGAGTGTGTATAATGAGGGATAACACCGTTCTCCAATTTGGAAAAAGATGGGATTTTCAACAGAACAATAAATCATAGCTATGCTACCAGAATGAGTCATTGATTTAACTTGATTCATCTCATTTTTACTTGGAATTAACACATTTATATCATTTGCAGACAGATTTGGGAACGATGTTTCAACCAGGCTCCGAAGCCGTCTCCTGAAATGAAAAATGATAAATATTAAATAATTATTTGTTGCAGATTCACTGATTTTTTAAGTAAGTGATTAAAAAATATCCTGTCATTAAAATACATTAAAAATTCAGATACATATTCCTTACTAACTAGAGACATATAAAAATATACAAATGATACAGATTTTATCATTTATATATGCTTTTTTATTCTAAACATGTTTAATTATATGTATATATATATTAGTACCTCTTGTAAAGAATACCACTATTTAAGGGGTAATTCTGTTGGTCCCAGTCCCTTGGAATAGTATATGTAATAACTACTTATTAAGGAACAAAATGGCTGGTCCAGTGGTTGTCTCTTAATCGGAGGTATTACCATATGTACCATTCTCATGAGGGAAAACTACTTTTCAAAAGTACAAACTAAATTTCACTCTTCAAGGCAATTGTATTTATATCCTAGATAAATTTTAAGACATAATAAAGTAAAAATGACTGAACTACTGTTCACTTAAACAAATACAAAGATACAAAACCACAAAAGTCATTAGCTTGAAATTTTATTATAGCCTTTTTTCTTACCATTAAGTGGCACTTGTTTGATTTGGCTTTTTTCCTGGGCATAGCAACTGATGACAATATTCTTTCTTAATCCTAGACATAAACATTTGTCTTGCAGACTACACAAAATACGTAAACACTTGTAACTTTTAAAGTGAAAGATGAACTTTAAGTACCTTATTAGATCGTACAATAATTAGTATTACAACTGTTAGCATGTCAGAGTACACTTATGCAAATGAAGTTGCAGTGAGTAAGTCATCTCACAAATGAACATTTATGAAAAGTGTTGCAATTGCAGAATGGGTGTGATTATTTAAAATTATAGTTTCTTTGCGAAGTTGATTGTTATTTTAGGCAAAAATGAATTATTATTATCTGTGTGTTATATTATTTTTTCTACATGGTGTAACTCTATTTATTTTTTCACTTATCATTTGATGAGGCATAAAAGGACATAAACAAACAAAAGTATGGATAATTTCAATAAATCCTCTGTAAACATGACAGTGTTCATTTTCATATCTAAAAATTAATAAACAGCTTTTCAGATTTAAAAAAAAAAAATTTTATTGCTCCTTGTATTCTATAAAACAAAAATTATCAATATAATGTGTTTGTCTGAGAGACAAATGTTTATGAATAGTGTATCTTCAATACAGGTTTTATGCAGCTAGGGATAAAATGAGTTTTTTGAAGATTTGGGGAATTAAAGGATGCACTTCAGTGTTACTATATGTATTGTTTTAGTACTTTTATTGTAACAATATATAAATAATACAGATAAATCTATAATATTTTCTGACTTTGAGGAACAGATATAAATTTTACAGTTTACAAACTGTCAGACACAAATGATTCAAAGAGCTTCTAATAATCTCATTGGTCTGGTCATAGAATTTATAACTTATAATAATAATTCAAAATTCCAAAATGACAGACAAGCATTCTTCAACAACATGGACTTAGAATTGATTTAATTAATGTGATGTCACAAGCATTCCATCAGGAGAAACATTCTCAATGGTTCAATACCTGGTCCTTATTCTTGTGTGATTCTTTATCAGTATGAAGTTTATTACAAACCAACATCTTTTGTATAAGCATATTTTATTTGCTCACGAGGCACTACATATAACTTTTTTTTTCTCATATAATTGTTTATTTAATAATTCTGTACTTTTCTTTGCTTTAGAAAACGTTTTAAGCGCTGATATTAAGAGAAAATAAACTTCACCCACATAAATTTAGTACAAAGGGGGAGCAGGAAGGAAACAAATTTTAAAAAAATTGAAATTCTATAAAATTTGGAACATTAGGAGAAAATGCGTCAATTTGGTGTCAAAAATATATATTATAGTTGTATAGGAAAAGTATTAATCATTATATAACCAACTCTATATAGAATCATTATACTGACATGTGTTGCTAAAAATGTTAACAATATAGCTTTAAAGAAAAAGTATCAATCATTATAAAAAATTCTTCATAGATTCAAAACACTGACACGTTTTTCCAAAAATGAAGAAAGAAGGTAAATAACTTGGATTTATTATCATCAAATAATAAAATTTTCACTTCTAAAATAAAAACAGACATCACTATACTAGAAGCACATGTGAAAATACATCGTTTTCATGAACATTTGACGGTAAATGATATCTTT
The DNA here is from genome assembly GCA_019974015.1 of Nephila pilipes. NCBI lineage: Eukaryota > Metazoa > Arthropoda > Arachnida > Araneae > Nephilidae > Nephila > Nephila pilipes. Next base: position 478,752 of record BMAW01116638.1, read on the forward strand.
GGCGACAAAAAATTATTTTACATAAATGTTGAGTTATAAAAAAAATATTTTTCAAACACATACTCAATACACGAATGAATTGATACTATTACTTTTAAACAAAAATAAAAGAAAATGAAATTACTTTTCGGAACCTTTCACACTTGTACTTGTTTTAACTTTGTGTGGTTTCCTAAACATTTTTAAAAACTTAAATTTAATATATAATTACAGCAAAAAAAAAAAAAAAAACATCTGAAATATACATTAAATTTAACGATATGCTCTATTATTACAAGACAACTTTAAAAACATAAACTCAAATATAAATGTACAGTCACAGATACAGTGAAAACTAATCAGAGCAATGCCACTTAATGGTGGACAACCGGCTTGAAATAAAGTTTTAAATTTAGAACCATAAGTCTCGTAACGCAATTAATATATTCAGTTTTTGTATCAAAAAAATAATTTTCTAATTAGATAAAATCTTTTTTCACTAATAATTCAAAATACTGAGTCTGTCTATTTGACTTTTTATTTCCCCATCAATTTAAAACTTACCTTTTCTTTTTGAATTAGGGTGAAAAATAATTTATTTAAGCATCCATCCGTACAATATTCGAAATTATTTAATTATCTTTCCATTTTCAATAAATAATACTTCATTTACAATAACAGGTTGTATGATACACTTACAACAAAACACTAATTAATGGACTTGCCCGAGGATAACCTTTGGTCGCGCCATGACAGTTTAAAAATTATTTGTTTGGACATAAGGGGCCATTGTATCACATCGTATTGTGACCATGGCACATTAGTGTTGTATCAAGCAGCTATGCCTTAGAAAGTCAAGTATATTTCTGTGTCAATACTTTATTCTAAAAGAAATGTGCATTATTGATATTTTCGGTATATTTGTCGGCGGAAGATGACGCCAACAGAGGAGAGAAGTTGCCGTAGCAACGCCGATAATTTTATAAAGGTCAGTTTCAAATTGTAATATTTGTATTTAATGAGCAAATTGTATGAATTTCAAACTGTAATTCTCTGTAGATTTGTCACGTTTCCTCAACTATTTTGCAAAGTTTTCTTGTCCGGCTTTGTACCAGTAATTGTGTCAAAACATTACCTGATATTGATTAAGTGAATTTAAACTCTTGGAATTTCCAATATCATCTGTTGCTAACAAAAGATTATAGTTTTATCCTTTTTTTTTTTTTTTTTATTTCATGTATCGGATAAAATATTTTGCAAATGAACAGGAATATTGAAAGATAAAAATGTTATTAATTGCATTTTAAATTACATGCTTCAACATTCTTAAATGGATTATTTGTTATAATTTATAATCGATTGATGATTGCAGCTGCCTTAACCTTTATTTTTACTTATACGTCGTTTACCGCACATCTCAAGACATTTATCTCTTTTAGAAACTATGACAAAATAGTTAGAATTGAAATTACTGTTCCTCATTAAAATGTCGGTATAATGTTAGGCATGTTTTGTGAGTCTCGTAATGCAATTAATGGTAGTAATATGAAAGATCATTTATAAAAATCCTTTTTTTTTTAACGCAATTGAAAGCTTATAAATCCATTGTGTTCAATTAATTATAATTGGAATTGATCAATATCAAAATGCTTTCGGTGAAATGCAATTATTGTGATCAAATTATTTTGATAAAAGAGAGTCAAACAATTCCTGTCTTACCACAGTGTTACACCCAAGTAAATTCTCATTTCCAAATCTAATGATTAACAAGTATTCTTTATTAGAGATTTATCTTAGAAGCATGCCATTTATGTATATTATTACTATGGGTTATTTTTGTTAAAAAAGCATAGGGCAGTAGTTATTAAGTTGATTTACATATATATTATCAAATCTTTTTCAACCCTAATATATTTCTGAAATCATGTTCCCTGTTGTCTTTTCTCTAGGAGTTATAGAATACAAAAATAATAGTAAAGAAATAATAGCAAAATCAAAAAGTAAAGCTGCATGCTACAGACTAGAATATGAATCTCAGGATATTTTGTGCGAGTTTGAATTGATAATATCGGTATCATTTCTTCTACCAGTACTTACATGATCTAAAGTTTTATGTAAACCTTTTGTAACATTTGGTAAATATATTGTAATTGCTCATGTTTATTTATTTATTTTTTAATTCTGAAAATTACAATTTTTAATTAAAGTGGTTTGTGCATAATTTTAATTTATGCTTGATTATTGAATCAAAATTGGGTGTAAATGTATTCTTCTTGTATTTAATATTCAAAAATAGGTGCATTTATTTCTAAATATAAATATAATTCTATTTAAATAAAATATTTTAATGTGAAATTGTGATAAAAGTAGTCTTAGTCATGATACTTTTAAATTTGTATACTATTTTATTTTGATTTTTTTAATTTACTTCTTATGGTATTGTAAAATTTCATCTGTTATTTAATTTTAAGTATTAATTTATATTATAATTCCTGTATGATGTATAATTAATTATATTGCAATATTTTAGTTCATTGTTTCAAAACAGACTGAAATTCTTTGATAATATATAAAAGTAAAATAATCATAAAATTACTAAAAGATTTAAAAAGTTTGAAACAAATTGAAATTGTGTTTTTCTCATGATACCTTGTTTTATCCCTTAACATTATAAAATTCTGGAAGAAAACTAAAATACTTTGTGTAGGTGGGTGGGGGGTTGTATTTAAATGTGTTCTGAATGTGTTTTAATGTATGTTCCGTGTTTTACAGATATTCTATGAAGGGAGTTAAGTTATAGATGCTCATAACTTGCTATGTCTCTATGGACTGGAGATATCCATGTTGGCACAGGTATAAATCTACCACGAAAGCCCAACATGGAGACAGAATCTGTACGCTCTTGCTACAGTGAGCAGTCATCCAGGTCTCGCCGCAGCCGAGCACACAGCACCCATGGAGGGTCCAATCATCATGGAAACCGCAGTCGACCAAAACATCTGCATCGCACTCCTAAAAGTGATCGGTCCCACAATTCAACCATTGGAAGCAAGTGCAGCAATGGGAATGACAGTAGGACTGAAGAGTTCATTGAAGTTCAAATCCTGTCCCAGGATGACAACTGGGGTGACAACACAACGGCCATTACTGGAAACACCAGCGATCATTCTGGGTCATTGGATGACATATCCAAAATGAATGGAGATTATGAAACTAGCTTAAGTTTCTACTGTCACATGTGGGTTGGAACTGTCTTCACAACACTTTTATCTTTCTGTGCCTTTGCTTCTCCAATAGTCATGATCATCTTGCCTAAGGTGGAAGCATTGGATTGGAAAGTGCAAAAATGTGGACCTGAGTGTGATGGACTTTTAATCAGTTTATCTTTTAAACTTTTAATTCTATTGTTTGGATCATGGGCCTTGTTTTTCCGAAGACCCAAAGTCACTCTTCCTAGAATATTTATTTACCGTGCAATTGTTTTAGCCTTAATGATTGTTTTTACATTCGCCTACTGGTTGTTTTATGGAGTGCGCATCATTGAAAAGCGTCACGATGATTATCACAGCATTGTGTTGTTTGCAGTTTCTTTGGTTGACACTTTATTATTTATTCATTACCTTGCAGTAATTTTAATTGAAATAAGGCAGCTAAATGCTCAGTATTTTGTAAAAGTGGTACGTTCTCCTGATGGAGAAAGTCATTGCTACACAATTGGACAATTGAGCATCCAAAGAGCAGCAGCTTTGATATTAGAATTCTATTATAGAGATTTTTCCATTTATAATCCATATCTGGAAACCATTCCAACAAAATCCAGAAAGATGGCTCCAGGTTTCAAGATGTATGATGTAGATAATGTGCCTAATAGTCCCATGAATTGCAGCAATCGTAGTGCAATGGGTAGTGACATCCACCGAAGAGACTCTAGTCACAATGAACGTTTTTACGAAGAGCATGAATATGAAAGGAGAGTTAGAAAAAGAAAAGCAAGATTAGTATCAGCAGCTGAGGAATCATTTACGCACATTAAAAGGTTACAGGATGAACAAGGTAATTTCTTTTAAAGTAATATTTAATCAATAATTGTGCATGCTCAAAATTTAAATGACAAAGGTAAAGGCTTGGAAAAATAGGAGGATATGGCTTATATGATACAAAGTTTTGTTTAAATAGAAATATTTGAGAAATCAGATTATTTTCTCTCCCAAATTAAGTTTAAAGCATCTTTTTTTATATTTTTAACTAGCTATTAATTCTTATGCAAACAGTAGATATATAATGATATTTTAAAGATTGAGTAGGCGAATACTCCATTGTAAAGTCTTTGAAGCAATCATATCTCTTCATCTCATTAAGGAACATTTTCTCTTCATTTTTTTCTGTTCTTCTACATCAAATGTCCTCTAGTTTCAAATACAATTAGTTATAAATCTGTGTGAAGTTAACCAAATTTGATACTTTTAGTTCAATAAATAAACTTCAGAGTACAAAATTAATTTAATTTTTCCAACAGGCAGTTTAAAGTCTTTTTCATTCATATCTTCATTTTAGTGAAGTCTTTTTACTGTAACCTCTACTCTCAATAGCTAGTATCTATTGTGAGTGTCTATACATGCTTTAATTTTAAATTACAAATATAGGTTTAAATATTTTTAAAAACTAATTGAAGAAAATATTTGTATCCCACCTTTTTTTCCCCCCAAGTTTTGCACTTAATTGAATGAGATTATGATTTTTCAAAAAACAAGATGCTTTATTTTTTAGGTTGTATTTATCATAAATATGTATAAATTGCTGCCATATTGCATAAAACAGCAGTGGATAGGTGTTTTCTCTCCTTAGAAAACAAGAAAAAAATGTATGATAAATATAAAGTAATTAGGAAATTTCTGAAATATGTTTATTACTGCAGAAACTTTTTTTTCTACCTGTTTTAAATATAAGTTGAGTTTTATAGTTCAAAGATGCAGCTAATTTGTATTTAAAAATTAAATCTGAAAAATATGAGCCCCTCCTCATTAATAAGGAAAATCAATATATTATAGAAGGAAACATATTCAAGAGTTGTGTGGAATGTTTTTAAAGGTAACAATGAAAGATATTGAATAAGTAAACCACACATACAAAAGCTCTGAATTTGTATTATTGAGAATGAAATGAAAATTCCAAAAAAGTTGTCAGTGGAAGAGTGTTTGGATTTCACATTATATAAAATATCTTTTTCCTTCTGATGATTTGTCTAGTTTTGGTAAAAACAAATTTTTAAAATTAAAATGCTTGTAGGAGTTTCTCATCCTCCTCTCTTCCCTTATAAAAAAATCAGTTCATGAATATGTGAATATAAATTAAGGTGCATTATTCATTTGGTAAACTGCAATGCATCCTCATGATCCTGAACAATAAAAAATGCCAGTTATGTTAAATAGTAACTAAGTAAATAGTTTTCTTATAAAACAGTGAACAATTATTATTATTTTTTTTTAAGGATTAGTGTTATCCAAATGAACTCAAATGCAGATAAGATATTTTTAAATGCACTTAGTTGTGATGGGGGAAACCTGTGAAAATTATTTTATTTGTTCTGTTATGAAACTTTAAAAAAAAAATTATCCTTATTATTTTTCAGAAATTTGATCTTCATATGAAATTCACTATAAAGGCTAAATTATTTGTCAAAGAGAAATCTACTCTTGGCAAACGTCGAGTATATGCTAAATTTTTGTGAATTATGTTATTGGCTTTTTGGCCAGAAAAGCATATGCTTTAAATAGTTTAATCTGTAAACATATTTGCTGGGCTGTGCAGGTATTACCTGCTTTTTGATTTTTAATTGGTATCTTGTGTGTCTTTTTTGTTACCTATCTTTTAACCATTAATTGCAGAATAACTGAAATATTCATCTTAGTTTGCGAGTAAAAATTTAACCTTTTCCACCATTTGTTTCTTAAGTTTTACTATTATTCATAATTTTGTCTCTTTTATCATTACTACAGTGAACACATATCTGAACAAAACAATATTTCAAAGGAAATTGATTAATAAAATGTCATAAAATTTCTGTTTTTATGTTGTAGTGGATTTTTTATATATTTATTCTGGAAGGCAATATTTTAATTGCGTTTTTTTTACTTCATATTAACATATATGTAATTAAGAGGTTCATTCTATAAAAGTTTCATGGGACAAGTAATATTAAATTTTAATCTCATTTAGCACTCTGTGCTTTTTATATGTAAGCTTGGAAACACACTGTTGCACAAATATTTTAAATATTTTTCATAGTTTATAATCAGATAATTAATTTTTAAAGGAAAAGTTACGATTGCATTGATGAAACTCCCTCTCCCCACCAAAAAAATTTCACCATTGTGTAGAATTTAGTTTTTTTGTGAAGGTTCATATATCAACTTTTGGATTTTGCCTTGTTTTGAACCTTGAATGAATCCTATAACAGCTTATGAAGAGCAATTTGTAGTTATCCAATATTACTCTTCATAAGAATAATGTGAACATATCTCATCTTAAATGAAGACATCTCACTTATAAAATGTTGGATTTGGTACAAGGGAACTGATATTGAAAATATGTTTTTATATGTCAAAGATTATTTTGTGTTTAAAGAAATCACTTACTTCACTGAAATACTTATGAGTCATGCATGGTGGCTTTAATCAGATTGCTGTTTACAAATTTATATTTATAAGATTATATTGTAGTAGCTAAGAGGTGTTAAATAATACTGATTTTTCCTTTATGAAGGTCCTGCCATCCCCATGGATCCCTCTGAAGCTGCACAGGCAATATTTCCATCCATGGCAAAAGCCTTGCAAAAATATCTTCGCATCACTCGTCAACAGCCGCGCCATACCATGCAGTCTATTCTCGACCACTTAGCCCTGTGCCTAAGCCATGACCTGAGTCCAAAGGCCTTTCTTGAGAAATATCTTGTGTCCTCCCCTGTCCTGCAGAATGATAGAGAACACCGTCCCAGCCAGACATGGGCCTTGGTATGTGACACACTCCTTTCTCGGCCTGTAGAAGCAGGCTGCATTTTCATGCTTCGGCAGAATGACATATCGCTGCTCGTCACTGTTTCTCGCCTTCCTCATCTCTGCATCACAGAAGAAGTCATCGATCCCAAAAGCAATAAGTTTGTCTTGCGCTTGAACTCTGAGACATCTGTTTAAGGTAGTTGCACATTTAGTGTGCCAGGTGGCATTTTGTTCTCTTACAGCATATCAGGTATTTTTAATGAGACCAACAAAGGTGTGTGGTGCTTTAATTTATGACTTGTATATTTTGAGTGGCAAAATCTTTTATTTTGTTGGTTTTCCAATGGTGCCTCTTAGAAGATGAGAGTTTTATATATGACCATTGTACATAAGTTTTATTTCTTATTAAATATAGATCACTTTAATAAGTCTAAATGATAATGAGTAATTTTTTACATAAGTTCTATTTATTCAAAGTACAATCTTATAATACAGAAGATTTTCCAGACTTCTTACAAGAGATTAAAATATCTCTGTTCTAGTTATTTTTCTTCAATAAAAATGTGTATGAATAACTTGTGAATAAAATGTTATCAAATGCTAAAGAGTTTGGGTTAATAATGTAGTTCCAAAATACAAAATTTGAGTAATTTTCTTTTAACTGTCTTAAGTAATTGAAATATACTTATCTATATTTTTCGTTTCTGAGAGTTTTAAAAATAATATGCCTAAGTTTTATCTCAAATTTTCTTAATATGTACTTTAATTGTAAATCTCTTAATTTAAAAAAAAAATGAATTCTTTGAATCAATGAGAGATAAGCTTATTATAATTTTATATTTGTGTCGCAAAACATGCGATAGATAAGTATAAAATGTATTGCATGTCTTTGGTTAGTGTTAAAGTCAAGATATTCTTATAGTTATGCAATAAAACTGTTTGTTTTTATTATTTATAGTGCAAGAATATTTACTTGATTAATGAACAGTTCAAAAGACATGTTATCCTACATATTTATTTTTATTCCTTTTTAATCATGAATGGAAAGGACTGTTATCAGTTTTTGCATCTATTTGAAAATATTACCAGATAGTCTATTTAATGTACTTAAAAATATTGCTTGAATATTACCAAATTTTTTTTATTGAAAGTTATGAACTTTATATTTTACCATATTGCTAATATTATAAATAATAAATTTTGGGTTTTTTTCCTCTAGTAAACAGTTAAAATTTTTAAAGGATGACTTTGTTTGAAGATTTTTGAGACTTGTTTGTTGATTAAAATTTATTTTGTATAATAATATCTAACATTTTTGTATAAAAATATTAGGAGATAAAAATTGTATTCACTTTTCATTGTTTAATAAATGAGTAGATCGTTAAAAATGGTGCTTTGAAATATGGTTCAATATGTTGTGCATAAATTTGATGTTATGCAGTTCATATATCTCAAATTGTAAAAAACTATTACAATTGCATAATACCATTAATTTTGGACTCTTTAACAAAAGATTTGCTTTACTCTACCTGAAAAAAGTTATTTGTGTGTGTAATTGTGTTTATGGTAACATTTTGTATTGAGAAATTGACCTGTGATCAAGTAATTCAACCTGCTATTGAATTTTATATGTATAAATATATTATATTGAATTGTAATGACATAGTGTTTCTCATTATTTTTATTAGGATACTATAATATTAGTACTTCTGTATAAGAAGTATAAAAGCTAATGTCGTATACATTGTTTGCCTACTTATTTAAATAAAATGCAATTTGTACTGAGAAAAACATTAATTTTAGATTTGAGAATGATTGAAAATTTTCTCTTAGCAATATGAACAGTCTATTTTGAGTATTCATATGAAATCCCACATATTTAGATAGAGGCAGGCTTAACATTCACCAATGAGGGCTTTCAGAATCAATTTAAACTTAAATTTAGGAAAGAAAGTAGTCTTATAAGCTTTTAAAGTTATTTTCAATTGTATTAATCAAACATATAGAATATTATGATAATTATGTTTTTCTCCCTTTTCTGAAGTTTATTTTATAATTGTAGTTCTATTATCAGGTCATACTGAGAATTTTTTTTATTAGGATTTTTGTGAGGAAAAAAATTATTCATTTTATAATACTGTTATAATAATTGTCTTAATTTCTGGCTATAAATAATTCCATAGCTGTAAATTATGACTTAGTTAAATTGATATTATATAAACAGTTTCAAATGATGCTTTGAAATGTCTTACAAAGCAGTTCATCAAAAAAGTTAAGTGCAATTATATTTCCAGCTCAATAGTCTTTGCCCTTATAATAATGTTACATAAATAACTTCAGTAATGATATTTGTGAATCACATTTTTTTTTTTTTAAACATTGATAATATTTTTAATTTTGTAAATAGATATTGAACATTTTTTTAAATGATTGTCTGTTAAAAGTGTTTTAAATTGCATTTAGAACAGAATTTTTTTTTGTCTTAGTTTATTTGCTTTAATAAAATTTTTGGCTTATTTTTAGCCAATTGTCTAATTTGTAACAATTATTATTTTTAATGTACAGTCAAACCCATTATAGTGATCTACTACAGACCCAATAAGAAGTTCACTATAGCTGAAGATGTACTATATCCAATTTTGTTGAAACATTGATCAGACAGCGATTTTCCAAATATTGGGAACTAAAGATTTTGATAAGGAAAATTGCTAGCATATTGCTGATTGATTGATGCCATCTTCAATATGTTTATTTATTTTATTTTTTAAATCCTAAATAGAAAATACTTTTCTCTTTACAGAATTCTGTTATTTTTACCATTATTTTTTAGGATACAGTTGATATGGAAAAATTTTTGTAACAAAACAGCATTTACTTTGCACATATAAAATCATATTAGTTAAATAGGAGGTTCTATTGAGACTAGTTCATTAGATCCCAGGTTTACTGTAGTGAGGTTTGATTGTAATAGTTTTTCAGTTAGGTTCTATTTCTTTTATTAAAAGAAAAAATATATTTTTTTCTTTTAATAAAAGAAATTTCATTCTTAAATTAAATATATTGTATTACAGAACTTGAATTTTGCATTTATTAGAAAAAGGTTAAATATAAAAAATTAGGTAATATTGCCCTGCTTCAAAGTGCTATTTTGAAAAATCCTATTCGAAATATCAGTTTAAAATTTTGTTTTTTAAATTTGTATAAAATATTCTGTCTTCCTAATTCCTCTTTCATTTGGGATAAGAATTATTTTTACTTTTCTGTATTATGTAAATAATTGATCAACCACAAAAGTTTAATAAGTTTTGTTATAATAAATTTAGGTTATTTGTATATTGTAATAAATCAGATGTTATTTTTTTATAAAATGTTTGATATAAATTGACTTTTTTCAAAAGCACTGGCAGAATTGAAATTCTGTGTTATAATCAATTATTCTTTGTAAAAATTGTACTGGAATTTGATATTAATCAGAGATTAATTTTATTTCGAATTATTTTAATACAGATTATTGGATTTTATAATAAATTCAAGTTTTAATAAATTGAAATTCTTTTGAAATCTTTTTATGTAGGAAGTATATATTCATAATCTAAAAACATCTGGGTGCTTGTGTAAAAATCTGTCGACCATGGAATTAGGTTCCATTTTTCTTCTCCCTCGAAAGTTGACGTAATGATGGTTTACCCTTTTTCTGCAATAACAGTTTGTCCTTTTTCTACATTGTATTTTATTGCTGTTGTTGCCTTTCTCTCAGGAACTTTAAAAAAGATTTGTTCTTGCAAATACTCCAAAACATCTGTTACTTTAGGAGTATTCTTCCTGCTTGCTTTTTTCTTTTTGTAGACAAACTTTCATCAATATCTACAATTTGATTATGGCTTGTGATATACCCCTTTTGTCTTGCTAAAGGTCTGTTAATGCATACCTCTGTTAAGTAACTTTTTCAGTTAATCAGTCTTGTCACTCAAACCAATTTGTTCTTTGCCTCACTTAATTAACTCCAAAAGTAAATTTGTTTTTAGAAATGGAATACTGGAACTTTACCATGCTCCTTTCCTTAATCTCTTTTTGCAGTCTTTAGTGTTACGATGCCATCCTTTGTCCTTTTTCGAGTATAGTGAGGTAAATTCTAAATTGTAATCAATGTCATTGTGTTTTCTTTAAAATGTGAGGTGAGAAAGCAGAAATCGCAGATAGTGATACAACCATGTGAAGCAAAGTGAAATAGGTTGTGTTATTTTAGACTAATAACTAAATAGGAAAAATCTTGTTTGATGTCACACTTCTCATTATTAGGAGAATATTGCATTGTTTAGCTATGCTTTCCATATATCATGGAATATTGCATTGCTTAACATCACTTTCTATTTTTTAACAAAATACTTCTTATTTTTGCTACACTTTCCATATTTTGGTGGTATATCATTTCATTTGGTATTATTTTTCTGATTTTGCAAAAATGTTCTACAGGATTTACACAAGTACCAAAATTTGAATTGTCTGCAGTTCACTGAGCACACTGGGCTTCCATGTGTGTGGTTTTTTATTAGTTTTTATAAGCCTATTTTGATGTTACAAAGCAGTTGAGCAATTAGAATTAGCTAAATGTAATTTAAATTCCATTAAGCTTTGCTCTATAAATATATTTAGCTTCTTAGCTACTCAATGTTTGTATTGTTTTTCTGAAATTGTTTTGTTACTTCCGGTGCCAATTATTTTTTACTCGATTTAGTTACTTTGCTATTATTGTATATTTGTGATATTTTATTTTGGTGTTTAATTGGTTTTTCTGTATTTGACTACAGTCTCTTCATTTCTTTTAATCAAGCATGTCATTTCTTAGTTGCTTTTCTTTAAACCTATTGGTTTTTATTTTTTTTTTAACATAAGAACCATTCATATATTTCAAAGTAAATCACTTATTTTGAGTCACATTTTATTTATTCCATTTGAAGGCTGCAATCTTCTGTAATTAATTTTTCAAGTTTTCTCTAAGGTAAGTGTTGGAGTTTAGTTTATGAAAAATGTGAGTTAAAATTCTTAAACATTTTTACTTCAAGTTACCACTAAATTTTGCAAATTACTATAGCCAAATATGCTCACTATCAAACAATTTTAATTAGGTTCTCAAAAATGTGAAATAAGTATTTGGAATAATTACTTTTTGTATTTACTGGATATATTTCCTATGATAAAATCAAAATAGCTGCAGAGTAATGAAGATGAATCACTTAGTTTTTGCTTTATTTCTAAATAAAAAGCAGATTTGAGTTTGTACAATTTACACATTTTTATTGCATTTTTATTTCAATTTGTTTTTTACTGAATCATCTTTTAATACTTTGCCATATTTTTTAGTAGTTTTTATACAAAGACTTTTTTTTTTTTATTTGTACCCTATAATGACTTGTAATAAATACTTTTGTACAGATACTAAGCTAGAAACTTTTATACCTGAATTTTTCTTCTTTTTTTTTTTTACAGAAAAGATCTTGTATATCATAAGAAAAATTTTATATTATGAGATCAGACAATCGCTTTCAAAGCCATATGTTTCTGTGTATATTTCAATATTGTCATGTCCAAACTGTGAAAATGTACTGTAATTTTGGTACTATGGTGATTTAATAAAATTTCATCACAATTTATTTTGTGGTCCTTTCATTGTCATTTGTTAAGATTTTTTTACACACAGAAATTAAAAATTCAAAGCTTAATGAAAAATAAATGATTTAAAATATTATAGTTGGCATAAAATTACATTAAAATGGTTGAAAAGAACTTTTTTTTTTAATTTAAGAAGAGTAAATTTGATTTTATAAAATATTACTGTGAAAAATCTCGTATATTGTAGCTTTTCTTACCGCATCGGGGTTGAAGATCGATTAACCTTTAATACCGGTGGCGCCTTGAATTTTCTATTTTTGTGTTCGGAGGAAACTTGTCCGTTTAAAACTTGACAGTTTTGCAGTGCTAAAAATGATCAACTGGGCTAAAAAGATTACCCCTACTCGTTATTTCGGCGTATTTAGCTTCTGTCGTTGAAGAGAGCCGCCGCCTCATACCCCCCTCCCCCCTCCAGTATTCTGATGATACGTAGTGGAACGTTAGAACGATATTTCGGGGAATGTTACACTTCCAACCAAAACTGCAAATGATCCGCGTCTCCCTGCTGTGTTAAATTTCGCTTTGAACAGTTCCTATTTGACATCATCGGTTGTCTCTAATTGACATGGTGGGTCATCACACATTGACCGTAGATGTTACATCACTAGCTGTGATGTATATGTGGTTGTTTCAGACACAAACAAGTGTCGGAAGTACATTAGTTCTGGGCTGGGCTGCTATCTAGAGAGTTCTGGTTCACCACTTCGGCTGCTAATGTTTTTTACACCGTTGCATCAATGTTACGCCGTTGTTGACAGTTGGTTGACTAAAAGTGCCAGTGGCGTTTCGAACCCTGAACGGTTGGTTCTGAAGAAAACTTGTCCAGTCGCTTTTTGCGTTTATCTTATCAATTGGATCAAAAGGGATTCGGGGGCGAAGTTTTTTCCACCGAATTGAGGGAAGTGGTCGGCTGTGCTTGAGCGACGGGGATGATTTTAACCCTTGATATGACGGATCAGAGAAAACTTATCTGATGTCTTTTTGCAATTTTCTTACTCGATAGTTATTGAGGCGTTTTTTAGTTTCTGTAGTTGAAGAGAGTCACCTCACGCAACTTTATTACTTATTAATAGAACTCTAGAATCGAGAAATAATCTTTGATTTGGCTTTATTAACGTCTTGCAATTGGCGTGTTATTTTATGAAAAAATAACAAAAATTCGATTTAAAAACCAACGTTTTTATATGGTGGCAAAGTTTATTAGAGAAAATTATTGAAATATTAGTTAAAACTGTTAGTTATTTTTAACTTTAAAATTCTCTTAAAAAGAGACATTTGTGAGTTTTAAAAAATTCATAATACTCATAAAATCAAAACATGCATTTGAAAGTTTGTAAGTCATTCTATTAAAAAAAGAACGGGAACCAGAATTCAGAAAAAATTAATGAGATAAGACACGGCGCCAAATATTGGAAACTTTCTTTCTTGCTAATGATTACTGACTAAAAGTCAGCAACCCTTACTATCTCGGAGATAGTATCTCCCCTTTGTGAGTACAAAAGGTTTATGATACCGCATGCTGCGTGGGGAGTGCCCGGTGTTCCCAGAGGGGGAAAGAAATTTTTTCCTCAATCCTAAAATCGCCCAGAGGAAAGAATATTTTGACTTATTAAAATTATTGAAATATTAGTTAAAACTTGTCGCAAACGTCTAAATATTGCATTGTTAGGCCAGTACGAACGATTCCCAAAATTTCAAAGCTCTAGCTTGATGGGAAGTTGGTTAAATTAACGATCGAAAATTTGATGACACACACACACCAAGTGAAATTCAGAAAAACATAAAAATTAAATTATACTTAAATATGAATGGTTTTTCACAAGGAAACGATTATAAAACATAAATACGTGATCTATTTGTCAACATATTTTAAAAATTAAGTCTGAATTAAAATTCAAAATAGCCCTAGCGTGGAAAAAATTTTCATATTCCATATTGTTGGCTTAATCATTGAAAATGAATTTTACTATTGACCACCAAAGAGACTTATGTGGGGCATTTTGGCGTACCAGATTATTTTTCAATTTTTTTACCGTTTTCTTTAATTTTAATTACATGTAGCTTAAAATATATTCACTTAGCAATTTATCGTTTGCTTTAATTTTATTTACTTGTAATTTATATTATATTCAATTTAATAATTTATGTATATCTTTCGCTTCATTTTTAATTACATTTAGTTTATATTATTGTTCATTTCAATATTTCATCGTTTACTTCAGTTCTAATATTTAATCGAATAATTAATTTTAATAAAGGTAGCACCCCTTGGGTGGCTAAATCTGTTCTTTGCATAGAACTTCTTAAGTTTTTCGTATTTGAATTTATTTTTACTGTTTTCAACATAAATCGCTTCAATTTTTTTTAAACGATTTTATTAATTTTGTGTGCATATGTGCTGAATTTTTTATTTTAATCAAATCAAAATTTTCTAATCACGGATAATGTAATTGCTGGTGTCGAAGGAAAAGTGTATTTAGTTAGGTACATAATGCGCCAGTAACTTTTTAAAGCTAAATTTATAATTTACCGGTATGGCAATCCCTAGCAGTGACCGAACTCTCCTAAATTTCGCAATACTTTGGAAGGGCTTTGGCACTCAGGTGCCTAACTTCTTTAGATGATTCGGGAATCTGATCCGTGAGGCATTTTGTGATATTTTCTTTTTCCTTTCCCGTGGGCTCGTAGCCCGTCTAAAAACACGTGTGACGAGCATGGCGAATACCTAGCGATCCTTTTTTATTTTCGACGCTCTTTGTCAACAAAGTTCTATCTTGTTTTTCCATTTTTTCAGACGTCTAAATCGCAATTATAATTTGATACTGTATAGCCATATCTGGCTCATATATATATTCCCACTTGGAAAGGCTTTGAGTCTCAATTTCATTTCACTTACAGCAATTATATCGAATTATAAGTCTTAAGCCAATTATGGCTCAGCATAACCATAATTGGCTCTTGCGCTTCTAAAATTTATCGCTCGCTCCGCCCCTACTTAAAACACGAATCAACCCAAATACGAAAAGGGGCTAATGGTCTCGGTAATCTTGAGGTCATGGTCGCAGAGGGCTTCGTTCCCGTCGAGTCATGGATTCGCCCCCCTGATGCTACTAACAGAGTCCTTGCACGTTAAATCTGTCGAGGCTCCAAAGCCTCCCATTTGTGTGGTGTTATTGTTCAGAGACGCATGTGCCAGCTCAGGAGCCGTCCTCATCTTTTGACCAAAATACAAAATAACGAGACCCATTGCTAATAGCTCTCGTATTGCTTCTTAGTGCGACTTGTAACCGTGGTAGCTTAGTGGTCATGGTCGCTGCCGGCGGTTTTCGTCGAGTCGTAGGTTCGAGCCTTGATGCCACTAAAGACCCGCCGGCTGTGAATGCACGCTAATTCTGTCGTGTCCCGAAGTTCTTCCGTTGACGTGGTTTGGAAGTTAGGAGAGGAGATTGCCAGCTCAGGTGTCTACTTCATCAATTGACCGAGGATCCAAATTACGGAGTCCGTCAACAGTAGCCCTCCTGTTGCCTCTGATGCGACGTTAATAAAATCAACCAAACTAGCGACGTGACCTCAGGGGCTTGCCTCCATTAGGAAGATTCCGGGCACCTAAGTGATCTTTTTCTCTCCCTTATGATTTACTGTATTTGGTTAACGCGCCCTTGGGATGCTCTAATCTATTTTCGACCCTCCTTCTTCTCAACTGACTTTTGATCAGTTTTTTACATGTCTGGACCGCATCTTTACACTTTGTAAGCTTTACACTCACTTTGTTTGGTTCAACATGGGCAATTAAAAAAAAAAAACTATTCCTTTGAACCACTTTTTTTATTATTATTATTTATTTTGCATTAAAAATCGAGTTTTTTTGTGGCCGTAGTAGCCTAGTGGATAAGGCAGCGGACTCGTGGCTTGCAGTTTTCGACGAGTCATAGGATCGAGGCTGATGCCACTTAAGATCTACCGTGTAGCTGGGGCTGCTGCACGCTAAATCTGTCGGGGCCCAAAGTCCTCCCTTTGGCGTGATATGGATGTTAGGAGAAGGAGTGCCAGCTCAGATGTCGTCCTCGTCACTTGACCGAGGTTTAAAAATACGAGGTCCGTCGCCATTAGCCCTTATTGCTCCTAGTGTGACGTTAATTAAACCAAAACAATCGAGTTTTTTTTCTTATTTCACTACTATAAATTTTTTTAGAAAACATACCAAGTAAATTACATTCCTTAAATTCTTCTCTCATTTCGAAATGTTGCACTTAAAATGCTTTGATTTTTCTTTTCCGCTCTTACTTTCTCTATCAGCTGAATAAACAAAAAGATTTTTGTTATTCTAATTACTCTTTCCATCTTGGCATTACGTGTCAAGGTTTTTGTGCGTGTGAATTTTACATATCTGTGTGTACTTCGTTAGATATTTTTCCTTCCACACCGCAACATTTGTTGATACAAAATTATGATTGCAGTGATGATATCTTTGGTTTTATGATAGCCGTTTCGATGAATCAACATATTATGATCATCAAAACTGTTTTAATAAACTTGAATTCCGTCCTGAAGAATCTCATAGTCTCCGTATCTTGCAAAGCCACTCTTAATAAATTGTTTTAATTCCACATTTTAATTACGCGTGATAATGGGGTTAATGTGCGTGATAGTGATACAAGCGCATGAAGAAAACCAAACCTTCCCACTAGTGTCGCGCAATTTGATTTGATATATAGATATCACTTTTTCTGCTATTTAGATAACCATCTGTGTGCAAGCCTAGAAAAATGCCTTTAGAATGTGAAAAAAATATCGTGAAGAACTAAAAAAGAACCTTTTCTGAATATGAATATATTATCTATTAAAACAATATAAATAACAAATTTTCATAATGCTAAATCTTTCTCTGGTATTTTTATCGAATCAAGTAATACGTATTGAAAAGTAAAGTACGTGTGAAATTTAATTAAATGGCCTTGACCAAAAATGGACAAGAAGGTTTAAAAATTTTTTAATTGTAAAATAATATATAGTTACTAAAAACGCTTGATATATATATATATATATATACATTAATACTTTTGATCTCATATATGGTAAGTAACTGAGATACTTAATTTATTGGTTATTGCCTAGGTATCTTAATTAAATGCCTCAACTTTTCTAAAAATTATACACTATTTTTAATGAAAAGGAAGGGGGAAAAACTACTTTTATACATCATTTAATCTATAAATAAAGCTTTTTTTTGTACTTTTTTTTAGCCACCCAAGGGGCTATTGTTTTAGTTAAATCACTTTTGGCGTACCAGATCAGTTTTCAATTTTTTATCCTTTGCTTCAATTTTAATTTCATTTAGCTTAAATATATCTAATTTAATAATTTATCGTTTGCTTTAATTTTAATTACATTTAGCTTAAATATGTTCAATTTAATAATTTATTGTTTGCTTTATTTTTAATATCGGAGAAGTGTACTATTGTTCATTTCTCGATTTTCATTGTTTACTTCAATTCTTATTCACAATTGTATAATTTAATAATAATTATTTAAAAAATAGCGCATCTTGGGTGGCTAAATATGTTGTTTGCAAATTGTTGCATAGAACTTGTTTAATTTTGTTTTTTTTTTAAATTTTATTTACTTTAATTTCAAGTTTAAATAATCTCTTTTATATAGGTTGTTTATTTTATCCGTATTCATTCGTAAGCAAGAAAACATTATTAAGGTATAAAATTGTTTTTTCTCGTTATAAAAAGCAAAATCTCTTAATTTGCTGATACTTTTTATTTACTCTAAGATATATATAATTACGAAAACTGCGTTATTCTTTCAGTATGTGTACACTGACAAAGTATTGTTATCGGTTAATTCATTAAACAAGGCTATGCACTTTTTTCGCATTATGTATTTGACTCCCGATTTCTCGAAAGTACCTGTGTGTTGTTGGATTGATGCAAGTTAAATCTTGTGACCTCGGTAGCCTGGTGATTAATGCTGAATTCCAAGGATCGGACAAGCAATTCAAATAATCCAAAATTTCAAATTATTTAAATTTGAGTTACAGAAGATTGACTATACTTTGAGAGAAAATATATATACTTTACAAAAAAGTTTCCTCATTGTGATTCAGAAACGCAATAATAATCAGCCAAAATTTTTAAACCAATTTATTCAATCTTCTAAAAATCACCATCAAAATAAATTAAATATAAAAACAGAGTTGTTATCTTAATACTGCTCTACTGAATATTATAATAAAGGTCTTATCTTGCAGACTTTAACAGTAGACTTCTAATAAGAGCAAGAGCATCCGATTCAGATAGAAACGCTCTGACTACTTTCTTATCTACCATGTGCTAGGATTCCTTACCAGAATTCTTCTCAACCAACCTAACTTCTTTCTTACAATTACTCTAATCTCTATAACGTTTTTATGACTTCCTCAATATTCTCCTCTATCTCCACCATCATATTCACTTATATAGTAAAGCTAATTTACATAAGTGAAGTTCTCAAATATCGTAGTAAATCAGCCCCACAGGTTACTGAAATGGAAATGCTCATGAAACTTCTATCATTTATAAAAATATAATACTACGTTATTCAAAATGATTCGTCCAATTTCAGTACTTTATATTTTCATAAATAAACATTAGATGACATGAAATACATTAATACAAACGGAAGGTATAGATTTTTTTTTTTTTTTTTTCAAGTGTTCGATATAACTTCCTTTAGTTCTACGTATAATGTCAGTTAGATATGTAAATTCCTGTCAAACACGTTGTAAAGTGTCAGTGGTATTGGATTGTACAACAGCAAGGATCCGTTGTTTAAGTTCGCATTGGTAATGACGGCGCATACACTTTATCTTATACAAACCCCGAAAGGAAGAAATTGCACGTGGCCATATCAGATGACTTGGGTGACCAGTTGTGTAACATCATTTGTGTTATCTCCAGTGTTTAAAGTCTGCCTTTAGAAGGCCTCTTGTAAGTGGCTAGTGTAAGATGTCACTTACACAACCCCCTCAAACAGAGCATATCCGACACAGTTTCAGTGTGTAAGCGATCGAGTTCAAACTCGAGAATAGGAATCACACTGTAGTACGATCTGGGCAATATTTAATAAACTATTGCTGTTATTAAACAACCAGGACTGTTCCTAGTCTTAGAATTTGGGACAACAGTTGAGAAATTCGCGAGGTGACCATATATGCTAACAGTAAATTGCTTTGATCACCAAGATAACGTGACAGGATTTAAATTAATGAACGGAACTGTAGTTGTAAATTAATAAGTTATTATTAAGAAAAGGAGGAGTCTGTAAGAAATTCTAAGCAATAGGAAGTGGAAGAACATGTGTTACTTATCATTCTGTGTCATTTGTTTTTAAAAATATGGAATTGTGGAATCGAATGAATCATTTTGAATAAATCTGTAGAGTATTTTCTGATTTTTAGAACTTAATACCCTTTACTTGCTCCAGTTCTTTGTTTCGTGTAGCACGGATTCGCATAAAACGGCATTTTTTAGCAACGCAACAACAGCCTTGTTATATAGTGATTACGAGTATCTGTGAATATAAATGCATACAAAAAGAATCCTAAAAGTATGTTTCACTTAAAAAAGTCATCAACTTGAAATAAATTGCGTGCTCAAAAATAATGATCGCACAGAGCTGTGATAACCGAGTAGCCATAATCGCGATCTCGCGACCAATGCTCCTTCCGACAAGTCGTAGGTTCGAATCCTGATTCCACTGAAGACTTCCTCGTATATCGGAGTGATGTCTTTAAATCTTCGATGACTTTAAATCTGTGGAGGTCCAATGAGAGGGCTTGGGACCTCGAGAATACTTGACGGACATCAATCCTACGATCATCTTTCTCTAAATTTAATTCATGTGCAAGAATAAGTTTTTAGGCAATAAGTGCTCTTTAATCCGACATTCGAAGGTTCGTCTCATTCTATAACCCGGCACTGGTCAAGCCGTTCATTACCAGATTTTTTTCGTGCGGGTTCAGTTCTTCATGTGGGCTCAAAAAATTTTGTGCGAATCCTTACAACTATTTCGACCCTCGAAAACCCTATAAAATCGCTAATCCGTTAAGTCCGCGATTCTCTCACTGCACGTTAAATATTTAGAAATTGATCGGGGGCTTATTTGTTTGCATAAACTTATTTTCAAAAATTAACGTTGGCACTCTACTTGCATTTTCACTTAAAAAATTCAGTAGACACAGTTTGGAAGTACTTACTAGTCTAAGAGCATTTAGAATTTTTATAACTTTTAATCTCCGTCAAAGGGTTCCATTTTTCCTTACCGATCGTGTCAAACAAATAGCAAACGGCCTTGTCATCTAGGGATTTTAAAAGGATTTGACAACTGCAGGGCAAGAAACCACTAATTTTTCTTTCGTTGAATGGCACTTCGAAAGCTATTTTTATGAAAATCAAGTTTCTTGTTTTCTTTGAGGAGTTTTAAATATTCAAAGAGAATCCTCGGGTTATATTCTAGAGATAGGAAGCTCTTGGTATTATTCTTTTTCGTTCTATTTTATTAGAAATTTACGTCTTGAGTTGGACTTGATGCAGTGTACCCGTCGATTGAAGAGATTTCTTTTTTTGTTTTGCTATGAGGCTTTGTATGCTAGTTATGTTATATAATTGCTATGTTAGGCCTAAATGCGGCTGACGTTAAGTTGGTGAAAGAAAAAAAATAGAACGTGTCCGAATACTGATCATGGCCGCATTGTTATCTGCAAAATTCATTAAATAGATAACATACGGATGTTTTTTCAATTGAAAATAAGAATAGACAGGAGCTGAAGAGATCCACAGGAACATAATATTAATTTAGTTCAAGCAGCTGCGACGAGATGTATCGAGAGCATATAACTGACTTAGATCCAATCACTAGTAATCTACACGAATAGGATCCAGTGATCTGAAATTGTTCGCTTAGAGTTAATCAGGTAAGAAAAATTATTTTTAATAATTTTTAGTTAGTAATACGATTAGTTATCTTCTCCGTATTATTAATTTGTTTTGATATAATTATTCAAGATCGAATTAGCAGATCAAAGATTTTTCACCAGTTATTATTGTGTCTCAATATCTCTGAATAATAACTGCTACACGGGGCTGATGCACATTAAATCTGTTCGGGGCCCAAAGTCCTCCCGTTGGCATGGTGTGGATGCTAGGAGAGGGGAGTGCCAGCTCAAGTGTCGTCCTCGTCACTTGACCGTGGTTCAAAATTACGAGGTCGGTCGCCAATAGTCCTCGTGTTGCTTCTAGTGCGACGTTAATAAATAACTAAACTAAACCTAACTTCCACACCACACCAACGGGAGGACTTTGGTCCCCCGACAGATTTAACGTGCATCAGCCCCGGCTACACGGCAGGTCTTTCGTGGCCAAGGCTCGAACCCGCGACTCAACGAAAACCGCCGGCCATGAGTCTGAAACCATGACCACTAGGTTACCGCGGTCACACCTGCCGTATAGCGGTGCTGATGTTCGTTAAATTTATCTAGGCTCCAAGTAATCCCGGTGGCATGGTGTGAAAGTTTGAAGAGGGGGGGATACCAGCTGATGTGTTGCTCTCGTCTCTTGACCGAGGTTCGTCGCCAATAGTTCGTTCTCGTATTGATTCTGATTGTTAAGTTAATAAACAAATCATTCGGTCTTGTAAACTATTATACGAGGAGGTATCATAAGGTTTTAACTATTACTAAGAAATAACTGAGGTATAGATAAACGTTTTTTCAGGGAACTAATTTATTTTTATGTACATAAATATTGTAAATTACAGCTATTCATTATATTTTTTTGGTTTCAGGAAGCCTTAGATTAAGTCAAGTTTTAATTAATACTAAAAGCAATACACACACACAGATAAGAAATTAATTTTTATTTAATATTTTTCTCTCTACATACTCACCATCCTGAGTTATATGTTTCCCCCAGCGTGGTTTTTTTTTTTTTTTTTTTTTTTTTTGACATTTCTCGAAGGCCATTATTATAAAACTCAGGAGATTGAATTCTATCTACGGGTTACTTCATTCTTCGGCTTCCTGAAACCTAATGAATCAATATAAATAGTTGTAATTTGCAACATTATATACAAAAAGGATAAATTAATTCGAAGAAAAAATTTTTTCCTGATATCTCGGTTATTTCTTATTAATAATTAACACCTTACAATACACACTCATAATTACATATTTTTCAGGGTTCTTAAAATACCCTACAACGTTAACGTTCCTTTATATTTTGAAACTCGGGATAATTTATTTCTTTTACTTCAGTTTAGAGACTGAGACTTCGGTTATTCTTTATCTCATCAATCCTTTTGAACAGTTCTTTATGAAAGTCAAAAGTCACACATTGCACCTACTTTTCTCTCTATAACTCAGTAAAAGTTTTTCCAATGTATTTATACAAGAAACAAAATTTTGCCAGCTGCTCATTGCTAGCCGAAAGTAAATAACCAACTCAGAATACTTCGTTATTCTTCAAAGTCGTTATTTACAGCACCCGAAACAGACCACAACGAATATTTTCGGAGCACTCATGGCGGTTAAAGAACTTTCAGAAGAGAAGGAACACAAAACAAACCCAGTCTTTGAGCAGCACTCCTGTGGGCGGAACAACTATGACTTTGGCCTAATCTCGTTATTAATCAAAAAGTATTTACGTCGATTGCCGATCCAAGATAAATGGCATAAAAAAAAGAATTTTTTTTTCAAATCGGAAGCCAACTCTCATACGACTTCGCGTGCTAGCTTGTCACTTTGTTCCAACAAAATGGCAGATGGTTAGATGTGCGATCCACCGAGTAGGGGAGGGGGTACTGGAAGCCATTCTCATACCCTTTCGAAGGCCGAAAACATCACTCTTGTTCTTGTAGTGGAAGGCGGCTTCATTTGGTCGGCTGGATAAAATATCCGCAGTACGCCCACGTAATATGTCGTCCCGAAATCAGACTAATCTGCATATTCTTGGTTAAGAATGAATGTTGGTTTGTGTGCTCTGGTCGTTTCATCACCCAGCTGGAGTTGAATTGTTGCCTGCGTGCGCGAGCGAACGCATGTTAATATTTACTTTTCTGTGAAAAACACAAAAGAATGCGCACTTCAATCCAGAAAGGTCATGTCGAAAGTTCATTTTATTGCTTAAAGATGCTGAAAGGACAAAATCAAAATAATTTCCAGGATGAATGAAAATAAACAAACGTGAAAACATATACGATTGATATTACTGCCCATCAGGTTCTAAAAAGATTGTGTATCAAAAAGACTTTACTATTATTAAATATTAGCTCAACCATTCTTCACACGGATGATTTGAAAATACTATCGATCTCAGACTAAATCGGAACCTGATGCCACTAAAACCCGTCACATTGACGAGCGCTTTGATGCATGTAACATTCAGGCATCAGTCCTCGTCACTTGACCGAGGTTCAAAATTACGAGGTCACCGCCTATGCTTCTCTGTGTTGTTCATGGTGACGTTAACAAAACACTCAATAGAAGTCATATATTTTTTTTAATGAGACTCAAATCTTAAATAATTATTTTGAGAAATTTATATGAACTGCAGCGATTATTAAAGTAAAGAAATTCGTTAGAATTACTCCTTCTCTTTTAAAGGAAGTCAAATACTCATTCCATTCTGTATCGATTATGTGAATACAGTTTCATTTATATCTATAGGTTCTTTGAGAGTTATTTAAAATTTTAAAGTTTGATCATTTTAAGCGTTTTTTTTTTTTTAACTCGCAGAAATCGGCTAGTTAATTTATATAGCCGATGGTGTAAGAATCGTAAATTTTCAACATTTTAAATTCAGAAAAATCTGATGATCATGGATCAAAATTATTAAAAAATAAAAATATTTGATTTCAAGAAAATAAGTTCAAAAAGATAAAAAAAAAAAAAAAAAAAAAAAAAAAAAAAATTTTAAAATAAATTAACAAGACGGTAAAAAAGTTGATTTTGGAAAATACAATCTTTAACAAAAAAAAAAAAAAAAAATGAACGTTGTAATGAAATAATCGGGAGTTGCCCGATTGTAATGAAATTTCGTATGCAATGACATTTGGACGGAACATGCAAATGATTAAAATTTGGTGTCTAATGAATGAATAGCGGGAGCTACAGTGCAACGGAACTACAGTGAACAGAAGCGATTCTCAATCTGATGGTCAAATTTTCTGTTGCTTTGCGATTTAGGATACCTTTCAACGACTGAAAAAAAATGCCTCGCCTCAGGATAAGAGCTCATTACGAGCAACTGTCAGAATGTGAAAGAGGGCGTATCATTGGATTGAAAGAGGTAGGTTGGGGAAATTGGAGAATCGCTTGTCATGTGGGTAGAAGTGATGCAACGATTAGAAGAGGCTGGCAATAATGAGTGGACATTCGTAGATTTCTACGTCATGATGATAGTGGTCGATCTAAAGCCACAGCAGATCGGGAGGACAGAGTGATTTTCAGATCAACTGTTACAGCGCCTGATTCATCGTTATCAACCATCAGACGTGCGACCCGAACACGAGTGTCCTCCATGACCATTCACAGACGACTGAAAGAGCAAAATCTACGCTCGTAACGACAGTTACGCCCCCTGCCACTCCCGCCTGCACACTGTCGGGCCAGATTACAGTGGCACTTGGCTCGATCAGGTTGGAATGATGCTGACTAGGGACGTATAGCGACGCATCCCGCTTTCAACTGTGTCCTGACGATAATCGAAGACGTGTCTGTAGACGCCCAGGGCAGCGGGCCGATTCTGCTTTCAGTGTTACACGCCACACAGGCTCTCAAACAGGAGTTATGGTCTGGGGGGCCATTTACCTTGATAGCCGGACCCCTTTGGTCGTCATTAGAGGCACACTTACAGCACAGCGGTACGTCGACGACATTCTGAGACCTGTTTCGCTACCGTTCCTTTTGCAGTACTCTGGCTTTATATTTTAGCAAGATAGTGCCAGACGACATACGGCACGTGCTGCTATGAACTGTCTCACAGCTTGTCAAACACTTCCTTGGCCAGCCAGATCTCTCTCCAATCGAGCATGTCTGGGATATGATTGGAAGGTGACTTCATCTACCAGGGAATGTTGATGACCTAGCCCGACAATTGGAGCAAATTTGGCAAGAAATACCGCAGCAGATCATCAGGGCGTTTTATCACTCTATGCCATGTCGAGTAGCAGCTTGCATCGAAGCTAGAGGTGGGTCAACACCTTATTGAGCTCATTAATTTATAACTATGTAACTGAAATAAATCATTCAATTTTTCTGAAATTTTAATCTTTTTCAATTCTGTACATAATTTTTCTATCCGCCAATTTTTGTCTCCATTGGACAACTCTTTCTAGGTGTGTCATTTTTTTTTCTTCCTTTTGTTATAGAGTGTAATTCACGAAAAACAATTTTGAAAAAAAAAATTGGGTGAAAATATGCTTACGGTTCCTATAAAACAACAACGAAAAAAGCTCAAGAAAAATTGGAGCAATACGATCAACGGTTTGCATTTGCAGAACAGAAAAACATTCAAATTTATATATAAAATTTCCGGAAACCAGTATATATTTGCAAGCCAGAATACATTTATAAATGTTTCTGCAAAAAGTCTCGAAACACATGACTTCTTTTAATAAATGGGTTTTCTGAAACTCACATTGTTTGTTTTTCTATGTCAATTGTAACTCGTCTGGTTCAAAACTTCAAAAGCTTTTTTCTCACATTTTAAAGCGCTCGATCCAGCTGAAATTTTTTATTCACGATTGTTTTGGATGACAATAAGATAATTCAATTATGATTAATAGAAATTGATTAAAACTAATTATTTAAAGAGTTATATGTTATACCAAGTTTCTCACCAAATGGTGGCCAAATCCGTTGTTTAATAATGTATCGTTTGTTTTAATTTTGATTGCATGTAGCTGATATAATATTCAATTTAATAATTTATTTTTTGCTTTAATTTTAATTACATGTAGCTTAACTGAGCAAAAATTTTACGCTTATATATTTTAGATAAGTTTAATAAACGTCAAATAATAAAACAAATTACTAGAACTAATTTTTGAATAAATTCAATTTGACTCAACGTTCCCTTTTGCTTTTAAAATTTAATGTATAAAAAATTATGTTACGAAAAGTGTGAAGTTTGAGAGAAAACCTCTTTTCAAAAAAACTCATTTTTCACCGGCGCTCTATGATATTAAACAACAATTCTGTTCCTCTTTTTATACTCAAAGAAATGATTATTTTTAATTCCTCGTTATTCTCATTATGAATACTTTATTGTTGAAACTTTTAAGATAATTGCTTGTTAAAAGTTATCTTACTACCTTAACATTGTATCAAAAGGACTGAGAAACTTCAAAACAGTCTCAAAGATTTTAAGAAATCGCATTCAGCAAATGTTGAGAATAGATTAATATGTAAAGATTTTATTTTCATTTTACGGCACAGTAATTGTACTTAAGAGTTGGTTTTTATAACTTATTGTCTACTTTAATATTTTACTATTTGCTTTAATCTTATTGTTTGCTTTAAAAAAGTATTAAATCCTCAGACTTTTATAGGTTATATAATATTTTACACATAAAACAAATTTTTTTTTACATTTTTTGCTTTAACTTTAAATAAAAGCTTGATTATAAAAAAAAATGTTTTTCTTTTTTTTTTACTTATTAAGTTATTTTGATCGATAATTTAAATATAAAAAAACTATTGCTCGAGTTATACATGTATGCAAAATTTCACTTCAATTGGACGTTGTCAAGTAGAAGGCCCGCCTCCGTAAGTCTTCACTACTTGAGCATTCCATACCGTAGTATTGTATTGTCTTCGCAGTTATATGAGTATTCAGAATTTCAACTCAATCGGATTGGATCATGTATCCGCGATTTCGACTCATTTCAAATAGAAATAAATGTTCTTTTCCTGAAAATAATAAAATTGTGTCTTTGTTTTTTTCGCTCCTTTTTCTGCTTAAGCGAAGTAAAACTTTGTAGAAAAGGATTTACCGAGAAAAATGGGAAAATGGCCTATTCGCCTTCTTAGGCTATGCTTCCTGCAAAAAAGAGGTGTTTTGCAAAATATTAAAGTTGCAAATAAAAATCTTTAAGTTATACTCAAAATTCTATCGAAAATTGGAAAAAAGAAAAATATAGTGCTAATAGTAACTGAGTTTTTCTTTTCTTTTTTTTTCCAACTTCATTACAGTCGTCACAATATCAGTTTCTGCCTGGACTGGCCTACCTTTGGATATCCTATTTAAAAATGTGTCGACATGATGAAAAAAAAAATACTCAAACACATTTTATATCATACACAGAATTTATTATTATCATTATACACATCAGGTACAAAAATAGTTTCTCTCATGTACATATTTACAAAAAAGATCTTGGAAAAAAAAATAATCGAGAGATACAAACGATATTTTCAATCAAGCATGCGGCTCTTATCAAAGAATTTCACAGAAGGAAGCCTTAAAAAAGCCAAATATGAAGAGCACGTGACCTACTTTTCAGAAAGTTGCATAGTTAGATTCGGGTGCTTTGGGGCATGCACGAAGAACGCCTCAGTTGACCGTCAGGTGTAGAAGTCGACGAACACCACGAAAAATAAAATTCAAGGTCAAGTTCATCATATTCGCTTTCAAGGCTTCGTGGTTCACAAGATCCACAAATATGTCTATTTCTAAGGGAGGTTTATTGGAGATGCAGTAATTATTATCAGAATGCAGTGAATGCAGAATTTTAATGAAAAATTTTAATTTATTCTTCTCGTTGATTTTTGATTGTATGGTTTAACTAAAAATTTTTTTATAAAAAATAAAATAACTCTCGGAATTTTATTTAGATGGGCTCAGGATATTTGTAAGTATATCTAAATATCGTGTGCGTGTAGTGTTTCACATTGAAATATGTCAATTCAGGAAATCAATTTAAGCTAAGCACTTAAATACATTATTTTCTTTTAAAAAGTAGATTTTTTTTTTAATTATGAATCTCTTTGGGAATCTAAATGATATTTTTTCACTTGTGCTGTTTATTCACAATCTATAATTTGAAATACAATCCTTCATAATATTCATTATTTTATACGTATTTCTTATATTATAATGAAATATAATATTTTTTTTTAAAAAAAAAGAAGTGATTTTTTATAAAATTTTGAATTTCATTTAAAGTCAAAATTGCCTTTTTTTAAAATTGTGTACTTTTTTTTTTTTATTTAATCGCATTCTATAAAATATGAAATACTATATTTTTATTCATATTTTATAAGAATTAAATTCAATATTTTTTTAGTAAAAAAATAATTTTAAAAAAAATTGAGTCTCCCTAAATGATAATTTTTGACTTATGCGTTGATTTAAATACTAATCAAATTTACAACGTGAAATAAAAGTAAATACCCATTTAAAATCAACAATCATGCATACGTAAATCATGGTTTCACATTTTCTCATTTCTTAAAAAAAATTCTTAAACTTTATTGATTAAAGCAATGAAAAAACCATGCTGCCACGGATACAATTTTTTAACGATTCTTTTTATTTAATTTATTTTTAATGTTTTTTATTTCCTTTTCCCTTTAATTAAAATCCACTGGTCTTTACTCTTTTTTCTTGTGAACGAAAATATTTAAACTGTTAACTTGACTTTTTTTGCGCTTAAAAAGACGATATTTTTTAATAGTTATATATTGATAATACAATTCTTTTATTTAGTATAAACATAACTGTACAGCCCTCACATTTTTTCAGCTTAAAATTCTTAACTAATATGTTAAACATTTGAATGTCTGTGGACACTATTATTTCTCAAAATGTTCGTTTACAGCTATTATATGAAATGGAAGGCAAAAAAAAAAAAAAGAAAAGAAAGAAAATTTTTAATTCAAGTTATTGAAAGTTCAGGCAAAAGTTACCCCTGTATTTAATGTAAATTATTAGTTAATTTCTGATTAGATTTCTATTGCATGCCTTGGTCATAAATTACATTTTGGGAAATAATATCTTATATTTTATAATAATATTTTACTGATTGTAGATTTAAAAAAAGAAAATAAAAACGTATAAACATTCATTGCATTCGGATAGGATTATTATTTACAGAAGAGCCGCAGAACAGGAAGTTTACTGCAAAATTTTCAATAGATGCAAAAAGGTTTCAGAAGTCCCATCTTTAAAGTTTATTGAATCGTTATTTTCGACTAAAATTTTTATTATGCTTTGTAATTTTTATTCAGAAATACCATTTCATTAATATATGGTAGCCACATTGAGACGGTGCATTTTTATATTTATTAAATTTTAAGAGCATTTTTAATAATAAAAAAAAATAACCATTTATCTGGAATGCAGTTTCCTTATTATTATAATAAGGTACGATTATTCCTTTGTTGTCTAGTTTTAAATTAATAAATTTTATATCTCACAAAAATATTTCTTAAAATTAATCATCACTTTTTGATAAAATTTTTTTTAATTAGATTGTTTATTATTATTATATATTTGTAAACTATGACTTTTATGTATTTACGTTTATATAATTTGTTGAAATAAAAAAGTTGTCTTTTTACTTCGAGTGGGTGCAAAAATTACCCGTGTTAGGAATGGGTTCCTGTAATATTATCCTGATCGTTTTTCTCCAAAGAAATCCATGAGTATGATGTCCTTCACTCCCTCAAAAAGTGTCACCGCAGCTTTCCCGACCGTCTTCGTCTTCTTTAGAGAAAATTTGCCAGAAACAAGCCATTGTTTTGATGGTTCTTTGGTTTCTGGTGTATAATGATGAATCCAGGTCTCATGGATGAAAGCAACTGAAAGCGGCAACAATCAAAACTAACATTTGAATCAGAGTTAAATTTGTTTGGGCGTCCACGTTACTAGATGGCAGCTCTCGATGATAACACCACCTTCCTCATGAACGTCAAAAACGGATACTTTTTGAACCACTCTCATAAAATAAAATTCATATTTCAGATGGGAAATTCCATTTAAGTTATATAACTTTTTTTATCCAAGGAGAATAAATTAAAATGAGGGACTTCTGAAACTTTTTCTTGAAAAACAAATATTTCTTACTGGAAATTGAGTCCACACAATGTTGAGTTTTTTTTCCACAGTTTAACACACTCATAGCCCCCGATATTAAATTTGCATTGTTTCATATATATTCGTTAATTTTAATTCGTAAACTAATCAACACTCTTTTTCATGTTTCTGATATGTCTTTAAATATATAATTCGTTTATTTTTGGTGAATAAAGAATTTTTTGAACAATTTTTATTTTACTAGATAGTAATAATTCCATTAAGAAATTGATTCTCTCTTTTTTTTTGGTTGGAACTAATAAAATGCTTTTAAAACAAAATATGAATTTATTACATTACATTGAAGAAACAGTGATACTTTTATAACAAAGTGTGGCTCTATTTCGTAAGTTGATGAAGAAATAGTTCAGGCTTAGGATAAGGTATCCATAGCAGAGAAAGAGAATTTTTTTTAAATGATTGAGAAAGAATGCTTTGAAATAATTCCCAAGTACAGATAGTCTTGGTGTAAATAAGGATAGCTTTTGTTTTCAATTTTGCTCCTTAGAATATATTCATAGTTAGGGAATAAACGTGCTTAGAAGAAATAATATTTTCACCCCTCTATATTTTTTAAAAACTGCATTATTTCTTTTTGTACTCAAAAACGGAATCTTTCTTTTCAAATGCTTTTATAAGGAAAAAGATTAGCTTTTTAAATTACTTTTTCAAAGATAAACGCATCAAGATTTATTTTGTTTAAAACGGTTTTTCTTATCTTTACTCCAACAAATTTCTAATTATCATTCTTTTCATTTGTAAAATTTTTATTCCGTTTACGTTAAGAAGGTTCAAATGAAGAGTTTGTACATTTCTTTCTCTTTTACATACATAAATTGCATTGTAAACATACAGCTTTAACATTCCTTATCAATAACATGTGTGATATTTTAAAGTTATAAGTTTTCTTTACAGTATTAAATAGCAAAGAAAGCTATTTTAAAGTGGCGTAAAGCGATAACAAATAAGATAGCAAAATCAAAACATTTACAGTATCGTTCTCTAATGTCATGCAGTTGTTCGCTGGAGGAGAAATTTCTCTTTCTGAAGCTGGCAGCATAGCTAAGATGTTTAGACACCTATAAGCCATTTCAGCTGTTGTCAGTGAAAGTTACAGTTTTTTTCTGTAAGTTTCTTAAGTAAGTTCAAAGCAGCTTTTGTATTCCTCGAATTTTGATATGGAACTTCAGGGAGGGCTGAGCTATCCGAAAAAGTTTAAAGACGAAAAATTAAAAACATTATTCGATAAAGATCCGCGTCAAGCATTCTAAGAATTGACAGATTCCTTAAATGTCGATTTTTCAACAATAACTTGACTGTAATATGCCATAAGACACGACTAAAATATATTTCAGCACGGCAATGTTTGGCCACATATTGCAAAACAAATCAAAATGTATTTGGAAACACTTCGATGGGTTGTTTTACCCCACTCGCCTTATACGCCGGACATTGCTCCTTCTGATAATTATTTGTTTCAAGGCATGATTCATGGCTTTTCTGAACAGCACTTCCATTTTTATAAAGATATCAAGAAATGGGTGAATTCAAAGATTCAATGAAAAGACGAACAGATTTTATCGTCGGGGAATCCACCTTTTGCCAGAGAGATGAGAAAAACTCTTAGCCAACGATGGGCCGTACCTTGAATGTAATAATCTTTAATAAATAAAAACGTATTTAAGATCAAAAAAAAATATTTTAAAATTTGGTTAAACCCCCAACAAGTATTCGTGAGTGGATGGCTATATAGCGTCGTAACATGTCAGCTTTTTTTACGAGAAGTATTAGGAATTTTTCAGCTTCCTAGTTTGATTTGCAAAACATTTCCCTAAGTTTTGGGATAAAAATTCAGTAATTAAATTTCAACATTCAAAAATATTCTTTCTCAACTCCCATTCCTCTGCTTTGGATCGAACACTGGACGAGGACACAGGACACATTGAATCTATTGCTTGAGAAGAAGTATATGACACTTAGTGCCGATGAAGACTATAGATAACAATGTATAAAAAGAGTGAAAGGGGGAGAGCAGGGAGAATTGTACAGTTGCTGGCTGTTACATGAGCAAAAGTGTGCGCAGAATAAATATTTTTCGTAAAATGTATCCAAATAATACTTACAAACTTTTTAAGATTGCTCTGAATGAAAGAGTTTTCTTCTTATACGATCAATAAATATATTGGAATGTTTCGAAAAAAAAACTGCCTCATTTTAATGCTAATATAAAATTAAAACACGTGGATGAAATTTGAATATATATATATATATATATAAAGAGCCCTTTTACTTTTCTACTTCATTAAAGGTTTGCAGATTTTTTTTTTTCTTTTCAAAATAACGACTATACGCTGCATTTCCTTCCCCCTCTTAATTTATAGTATCTTCCTGGCAGGGAGCCAGTATTTATTTATTTTTCTACTTTAGTTTAGTTTAAATAAAAAGAATTCTAAAATATAAATACTTTCTTTGACTTTAGAGAATTAAATTGAATAAAATATCTGGAGTGGAAAAGTTAAAGATGTTTCATACTTTTATTTATAATTCGTGATTTATTATAGCATCAAACAGCCAAAACTTTGCATTATAAGTAAAATACATCTTTAGTCTCTATTAAGACATTATTATTAAAAACTTCTTTGAAAAAGTACACGATTTAAGAACAAATATAAAGTGTGAATAGGAAATAATAACTTTTGTTGTTAAAGGTTTTTTTTTACCTGATTCAACAAACAAAAACAATGGCTCTTAAAATACAAATTATGAAGTTTATTCTGCACAGACTTTTGCTATTTCTTAATATTTTTGTCATCACATTCCATTCATTCTATATCTACACACCAAAGGGAAACATGCACAAATAATTTTTCTTTTTTATCAGCAATCTCGTATCAGCTCTCCACTTCTCTCTCACAGAAGGATTATCCGACAGTTAACAAGACAAACAGCCTTTTTTTTCGTTTTATTCCTTTCTTTTTATAACATTTGATGTATCAACACATTAACAATTGAATATTTAGTGAAATATTCCAATTGAACATTAAAATAATATCAATATACGATTAACATTTTCTTGCAAAGATTTAATCGTTCTCGCTTATTATCGTCTGCTACATCATTATGTAAAACGTCATTTATATTTTAAATTGAAAATGGTTTCAGGCAATAAATTTTAAGAGCAAATTTTTTGTTTCATTGTAACTTTTTGAGACACTTTGTTTCAAAGAATTAATGAAGAATTTTCATAAGCAAATATTCTACGAATATACTTTTTTATAAAATATTGATGAAGCTTGATTTTATTCATAAAAATAATCAGTAGTTGTACACATTCAATAGTTTGCTTACGATATATTTATATTTTAAATAAGAATAAAATTCTGTAAAAGCATATTAAAATGTCTTAAAATAATTATATAATAAAGTAATTATATAATTTTTAGTTTATTTATATTCATTTTTATAGAATATTTGTTCCCTATTATCAGTTATTTTTTTTGATTTTCCCATTTCTTTCCGAATTCCACAAAGCCATTATTTAGTTTTATATGCTACTGCTACTACAACTATAAATAGGATGTTTATTCAAATTTTTATTGCATTCATTATTTTTCACTGAAATGCAATAGTCCGAATAATTTCATTTCAACTGTGACAAATATCAAGATTATAATGAGTAATTACAGTATTAAATTATAACGAATAATTGAACCTTATGGAAAAATATAATCTTCCAACATTTTAAACATTGAAAACAATATGGAAATTGTTATAAGCTTACTTGATGTTTTCGTCAACAGTTACATTCCTCTTATTTATAAATTTTTAAATACATAACTGGAAAATATTTTTTTTTTTTCTTTTTTAAAAAAGAAATTAAAATAATGTAAATTTTGTGAAAATCGTTTTCAAATTCTTTTGAATAAAAAAATAGCTTAGTTTCATTTTTGAAATCATCACTTGATTTTTATTTATTTAGTTTTTATAATTTTTAGAAATAATTTACAAAGAAGACGACGAGTGCTTAAGTTGCAGATTACTCCCATTCAATATTTAAATTTTCATCAACAAAATACACTTTTTTTTAAGCACATGTATCTGAAGCTACAGACAATGAATCAAATATGAAAAAAACAACCATGGATCTATAAAAGAAACAATCTACATTTTATACACGGGTAGAGAATCGTCTTTAACGCACATTTCATATGTAAGACGAATTATTGGAAATTTCACAACCACTGAGCGAGATAAATCCTTTTTATACATAAAAATAAACACTTGGTAGAGATAGAATATACATTCTTGATATGTCGGATAATCCCTTTGAATTCTAGAATGATATTTCCGAATTGGAATGTTAAATATAAGAAATTCTGACTAGACATAGTCCGGATATGTTATTATTTTTTTTCCTGCCCTCTGAAACCGGATACGGTTGCAGAGAAGAGAAGAGTCCCACGACCTACGGTACTGTAGACGGTAGTAGAAGACACAAAATTTCACACTTAACCACATTTTATACATTTATAGACTAGGACAGGCATCTTTATAGAATTTTTTCTTCTCTCTTTTTTTTTAAAAAACTTTTTCTTCAAAACTCTCTGCTTTTTTTTTCTTTCAAGAAGTAGATTAAGCTGTTGGAAAGAAAATATATATATACATATATATATATTTGTTATAAATGGAAACTCTTTTTTCCCCATAATAATTCAAATTTGAATTATTTTCTTATGTTCAAAATGAAATAGAAACATTACTTTAATACACTGTAGTATTCTAAAATAAATTGCTATTGTATTTAATGGTAAAAAGTACATTATAATTTTATTTGTAAGTATTAATGTATTAAAATGTTTCAAAATGAATATATTTTATCATTATTAAAAGCTAAAAAAAAATTGAAAAAAATATTTCTAGAATTTCTTTTAAGCTAAAATTTTTTTAATTCAATAAACAGCAACAAAAACCAAGTTTTGTTTATTTTATTAATTGCAGATTTTCATAAAATAATTTTACCTGATGAAGTGTAAAAATGTAAGCAAACCTTTCACCTTCAGCGGATTGAATAATATGAACAGCGAAATGCACTTCATCGTAGCTATATCAATTTAAATTCTTTTTGATTAATTCTTATCGGAAAGAAATATTACTTAATAGTTATGAACAACAAACCTTATGCAAAAAATGCACTTAAACTCATGCAAATTATTTCAAAATATTAGCTTCTTTAGCAATATGATTATTCATTCAATTCACTATGTTGGTAATAATTTCGGTGTTTTTGGATATTTGAAAAAAGGCTAATAAATGAAAAATATTTTTTACAAACATGCTGAAAATTATTTTACATAAATAAGGAACATATTTAATTTTTTAAACCAATATTTTCATTCATAGTTTTAGTTTACTGTCACAGAGATAAAAATGTGAAAGTTTTTCCGTAATGAAAGCATAAAAAGGTTGAAGAGAAATCTTCACACGTTCATTGTACAAAAATTATCTTATGATTTAAAACTATTATTTTTTCGCAATTAAAGTCATTATGAAATAAAACCTCTTTATAGAATTGTCTGAACTTTTAGGGTATAAAAATAAACAAATCCTTGAGAGAAATTCACTCCATCAATTACTTTTTCCTGTGTAATTTTATAAGAATTCAATTAATTATCGATCGCAAAAAAAAATGTTAATCATGATATATAAATAAACAAGTGACTAAATCAAGAAAACATGCAGTATTTGCAACTTGGCTTAATTCAAAATTTAGAACAAGTTCTCATGCTGCTTATTAACTTCTGCAAGTAAGGTCAAAGTGCGGTCTTTTTTTAGAAAATCTATTCATTCCCACTGTTGAAAAGAGGAAAAAAAAAGGATAATTAAATGAATTCTTTGTTGCCAATAAAAAAGAAGCTCTAAGCAACTTTCCAAGTCATCAACTGTTCAGTTCTAGGGGGAAAAAATGGAAAAAAAACTTCATTGCACACATGGTTATTCTGTAAACAAAGCAGAGTGTTTTATTCTGCTTTTCTTTTTATGACCGCCCCTCCCCAATTGACGTCGAAGGAAACCATAACAAAGTTATCGTCTGTTGGCTTAGAATGCTATTTGGGGTTTAAAATTGTTTGTTCTCGTTGAAGAAAAGAAGAGACATCCGGTTGACTTTTACGGAACACATTCGTCCCACAACAAATATTTTCTTTTAACTGCTTCTGCAATAATTGGATATTATTGGTGAAAGATAAGGGTGAAGTAAAACATAAACACAAAATTGCTTCTAGTGTTATTTTGATTGATAAATTCAAATGCATGCCCATTTGTGTATACGTATATATTATTATTTTAACTATGATAAAAGTAATAGAGAAAGTAATAAATTTTATTTTAAGAATTGTCAATATATTTCTGGTACACCTAAAAATATAATTTTTTTTCCTGCTTTAAAATTATGATGGAATTTATTACTATTACTTCTTGGAGGGAAAAAAAAAAACATCTTAAAGATTAATTTTCTTTCCTCTGCATAAAAAAATGTTTCTTCTTCTCATTTCAAATTTTGCATGTTATTCAATGCTCAAGATGTCAAAAGCCTAGAATACAAGGCATTCATTCGACAGCAATGTTTTTTTTTTAAAAAAAGATTCTGTTTCTTTCAAGTATACATAATTTTCATTTCCATCTCCCTGTGTGTGTGTTTTTTTTTTTTTTAGTTTCAAACGACAATTCACTTAATCATTTTTTTTTTTAGATGATCTGCACTTTGACACAATCTCTAAGCAAAATACATTTTAAAATACAGTAAAATCCTGACTGTAATACGCACACTTGAATTGGCATTAAATTCTTGGAAAAAAAATTAAAATTCGAATATAATACGCACCCCTAAATTTTCAACATTTTATTTAAAAATTGAACAAGTATTTATTAACATAATTGAAATTTTTAATAAAAAAAAAATTAAATTTTAGCTTTGAAATTAAAAACTTTTTAGGAATTTAAATAAAATAAAATAATAAATCTTTTTTAAACTAGCAACAATCAGGAACCATCGCTATTTTAAGGTAGCTGTTGTTAACGAAAGCGTGTGCGACATGTACTGTAAATTCCTGTTTTTGTAAAAGAACATTTGCACTGCACGCGAGTTACAGCAATCTCTTACAGCTGCTGCACGTTCGTTGTTTGCTATTTAAAACCTTTTTTTTTTTTTTTTTTAATTTTTACTCGAGCTTAATATGCACCCTCATTTTTACGGAACAAAATGTGGAAAAAAAGTGCGTATTATAATCAAGATTTTACGGTAGAAGGTACGAAGTTATCGAAGCTTTCCTTTCTCCATATAATCTTAATTCTTAAGTATTAACAAAATTTTATCTAGTCATTGTTATAAATTTTATAAATTTAACTGCATTTTACTTAATTTTTTCAGTCGCATTTAAATTTCATTAAAAATGAAATTTCTAATTTATTTTTTAGAAAGTCTTAGCATTATTATTTATATCTTTGTACTTATTTCATCGTGGTTATGAGTGAATATTAAAATTGTCATTATGTATATTATGTATGATTAAAGCAGAGATTTTTATATATGCCTGAGAAAAACTCTAAGAGTACTTTTCTAGATATTTTACATGTTTTTGAAAGTTTTTACTAGCAAACCAAATAAGAATAATCTACTTTTGCAAAACTACAAAGAATAACTTACTTAATTTTTATTTCTCCAACTTCATCTTTTCTCTTCTGTCTGCTAAAAAAAATTACGAATTGTGAAAAATAATAATTATGAAAATTCATGTAACTAAAATTAAAAAATTATTATTATTATTCTGTATTTACACATAATAATTTATGACCTATATAGAAATGAAATATTATTCATGAAATAAAAATAAAATAATTCCGTTTTGCTTATACAATGATTATTGTGCAAAAAGAAGGCAATACAATGAATATTATGCTGAAATACAGAAGGTATTTATACAATTTTAGAACGATTTTGGGGTAGTTTTTTTCTCCATTTAAAATGAAAAGAATATATATATATATATATATATATATTATTCGATCTGATAATCTTGTTTGCAACATTCTTTCCATGATAGAAGGTCCTTTCGTTAAATCTCTTGCCATGTTTCTTCCGCTATTCTCCAGAGACCATAAATCATGGCGGGTTTGAGCTTAGAAAAAGAACATTTCGGCCAACCAAATGCACATTAGTCCATTGGTGAAACTTCTGG
Source organism: Nephila pilipes (assembly GCA_019974015.1). Taxonomy (NCBI): domain Eukaryota; kingdom Metazoa; phylum Arthropoda; class Arachnida; order Araneae; family Nephilidae; genus Nephila; species Nephila pilipes. The sequence continues at coordinate 517,749 of BMAW01116638.1, forward strand.
AGACTGCAGGGATATGTTGTAAAAGTATGCTTGCAATATTTGAGTCAATTTAATTTTTTTCCCAAGGAGTGTTATGGTATCTTTTGAAGTATGGCAGGTGATTTCGTCTTTAAACATTTTCTCTCATTGAAAATCATTCGAATAAAGAAACGGTATTTCGTGTATACATTGGATTTAAAACATTTTCCTGAGAGTATGAGTTGATTTTAACATTTTTTTGCTCTTCTTATTTTTAATTTCACTCTGTTATAGAAACCCCGACACAATTCTGAAATTCTTTATATTCTCGGTACCAGGTTTGAACATCTTTTTCTCTATATTTTCGACACTCAGTAAACTTTTTTTTTTAGTCATTTAAGTAAACTAATTCTTTATTAAGGGTTACACAATATATTTCCCTTTATTTTGAAGGGGTAATTAAATGTACAAACATATACCACACATCAACTGACTCAGATCTAGTTGCGAATAATCTAGAACAATTTAATATTTAAAATATTTATTGATCGTATTAAATACAGTATTGCGAAAAATAATATCACATGCCCAAATAGAACAAAATGAAATTATTTCAAATATTTACGAAATAATAGCTAATTGATAACAGATGGGATATAGCTTGCATCAGAAAGTTATCAATCTGGTATGGAGAATTGTGATAAAGATCAATTGTAGAGTAACTTCTTAAACATCGATGCTAGCAAGATTCGAGCATCCGGAAATGGTAACGGAGAAATCTGGTTAGTTGCTTTGAGAACGATGAATTTACTTATTTGATATATCTTCTACTCATCTAGGATGAACTTGGCAGGTCCCAACCGTCGACTGAGAGAAGGAAATATGAACATATCCAAGAAAGAATTCTACATGAATAGTAGGCGGAGGATAGTAGTCATAACCTAGGCAAAAACTCATTTTCCTCTTCCACTGTGTTCTGATGTATGCTCAGGTATAAATTCCTATAACACAGGTGCGCACGCCCTCGCAATTTGCATATCTGCACGTATGCTGAAATAAGTTGTTCTAACGTGCCACCTCATGGCATGGTGAATAAGTTGCTCGCGGTTTGAAGAGGGCCGCCCAAAATCTCCTGCGAAATAGTTTTATAGAGGTCTCTACGAAATATTTTGCGTTGAACTACAAGCCTCGAAAAGAGAGACATTACATATTTTTTACCTTTCTTAAGCAGTAAATCTTGGTTTATTATTTTGTTTATTGCTGCTACAAATATTTGAAAATGATTTGAAATCGAATTCTGCATCAGTAGATTTTTCCTTTGACTACATATGAAATAGTCGAAACAGCATATACCTTTCTTGAGTATTCATTTATAGTCTTCTCTCCTCGTAGAGGCAATGCTTGATGACTTTTACACTATCCTATTTAATAATATTGCTAATTTTGGTATCAAAAATTTTTACATTGTGTTTTTTAATCACGGAATAAGAAGTTTTTCCTCGGAAAGCGCAAAAACGTCATCTTTCGATTCACAACTTGTTTACACCCGCCATTTAGAAAGAAAAATAAATTTCAAAGTATCTAAAGATAAACTTCAATTTCGAATAACTAAATGTAGCCAGAAATGTTTCACCCAAAATATTTACATATTTTAATCCTTAATCAAAATCGTTATAAAATGTGTAAGCACCATCAGTATTTACAAACTAATTATTATTAATCAAGCGTAGTTTAAAATAAATAAAACTATTTTTTTTGGCAATAATAAGTCAGGCAATTCGAGCAGGTAATTCTAAATACCAAGTCTACCGGAAAGTTCTACCAGTAAGTGTACAGAAGGAAAGTAATTCATTTTTATACATTTAATAATATTTATTGTACAAAGCAATTTCCATCATTAGTAGGATTGGTCTATAAATTTTCTAGATAGCTACCCCAGGAGTTAAGAGAAAGAAATGTGAACAAACGTGTCGTCATATGCATATCTCTGCTTACTCTGAACTAAAGCAAACCCTTATTAAACTAGATGATAAATGGCGAAGAAAAGGGGATTACCTGCGACAATTTCGTATAGAAAAGAGCATTACGTGAGCCGGGAGAACCAGGTTTTAACCAAACTTGATACTGAATAAGAGAAGATTGTGTAAAGAGTGAGACGTCTAAGGATCAATACATTACGATTTTTGAAACCTAACGCAAAGCTCAATTCGAAGAGATATAGTTAGTAGATGGATGATTTAAACAAAGCACTCAAATAAAAGGCAATTTCCAACAGGCAAGATAAATAATGCCAGATCACATGTAGCTTTAGCAACTCGATAGAAAATCACAGGAAGGGGAAATTCAATCGCATCAACCCTATTTCCCAGATCTAGCACCCTCCAATAATCATCTGTTCTTTTTCCTACAAAAGTTTTTGAAGGAAAAAAAATTCAAAACTGAATCACACGTCAAAAAAAAAAAAAATACCTGTATTCTTCGCCTCTAAATTCAAAACATTTTTCAGAAATTATCTTTACAAATTACCATCACACTACTAAGAGTTCAAATAATGACAGAAATTATATTGTACAATAAATATTATTAAATGTATGAAAAATATATTTTTCTATCACTTTCGATTTTGACTTAACCTTTCAGGACAACTGATACATAGAATTCTTGCATCACTTGTATGAATAAAAAGTTTATAAATGTATAATTCAAAATTTAAATTACGTTTTTAATTACGGAAAGTAAATTATATTCTTAAGCAAAGGAAATGGCGATATACTATTGCTCGCTATTAATTTTTCTGTGTTGCGATAGTTTTACTTCTTAAATTTAATTACGAAATCATGTGCAAATGCGGTACAGGTAACCCTGTGTTGTTATGTTCCAAAAAATGTCGTGTAATGAGAATCCGTGTAATTTGAAACACTGAACTACCTCAAAAAAGAGAATTAGGTTCCAAAATATTAGGAAAATGTACTGTTATATTTTTATGATTGAGAGAAATATATTTGCTAAAAAGCAAATGGATAATACATTTTTATCAAAATATTAATGTTAAAGGGACACGGTACTTTGCGAGTTATTTTTAGTAGATATTTATTTATAAGAAAAAATTAATATTCTCCACATTTGAACACACATAAAATATGCATTGCAGACAAAAGAAAACTTTGTTTTCAAACGAAAAATTAATTAACATTTAAATTTTTTGAAAACATTTCTATTTTTTAAAATTCCTACTATTTCTACAAATTTTAGAATTTTTGAGGATTATTTT
>BMAW01116638.1:525975-591031 GCA_019974015.1 Nephila pilipes
ATATATATATATATATATATATATATATATATATATAAACTTAATTTCTAATAATTTCTCACCATAATAATTTAATTTCCTAAATTTGGCCATTATCTCTTTAAAAAAATAATGTTCATTCTTATTTTCTGATACGATCACTTTTTTCTTTTAATTAATTCAATCACGCGCGTTTAAAATCTACAAAGTTAGCAGTCTTCCCACGGTCCAGACCTGTAGGGATGATCCCTATCGGACTTGAAGTCTCTCCATACCATGTGGTCTCTGACGTATATAGTGAAATTTCCCTAGTATATAAACTAAAACACAGCGAAAAACGCTCTCTTCTTACTCTTCTCCTACTCTCTTGCTCACTTTCATTGTTAAACACACGCTGTCATAATCTGCATCCAATAATAATGTTCATTATTTATATATATATATATATATACATAATTGAAATAAATTCGTTACAACTTACACATCTCGCTATATGCTGCGATTATTTTCATATAATTGAATCACGCAGCATGATATCTGCTATTGTTTTCGTGTAATGGATGTCTGTTAGAACTTATGCAAAAACATTGTTCAAGAAATTTTGATGTTCATAACCAAAAATTTTTTTTACGAAGTAAGCAATAAAATAATTACTAATAGACGATTACTATGTGGTTTTTAACCTCTGATGGTATAGAAAAAATATAGCAGTGGAGTTCACGGTAAGGTTGTAAAACCATATTATGGAATATTTTTACATACTTTTAATAATTTTTTATGTAGATATTTATTTTAAATACCTCAAATCAATAGATTTGATAAATATAATTTAAAGAGTATTTTGTTTTCATTTAAAATGTGGGTGCATATTGCACGGAAAACTGGAGACCAATTGACAAGATATCTCACATATGCTATTAGTAAGTCCCGCAAAAATTACTTATTGACAAAAGAACTTTACATTTTCGATTTCCGGAAAAAACATACATTAATTTTCAGCAGTAAAAAAATGCTTTTTGGGGAAAGGAAAGTCTAAAAAAAAAAAGATTGACCAAGAAGAGGGTAAGCGTTTGATAGACTGTCTTAGCTTACAATAGAAGCTTTCATTTTGCAAATACATTAAATCTAATTTCCAAAGTGCGCTTTCAAAAATTTAAAAATTGACTTAATAATTTTATTTTTAGTTTAGTAATATAATTGAACATTATATTTGAGTGTTGGTGGGAAAATATTTTAAATATTCATTATTATATATAATTATTAAACTCTTTTTCCTTACTAGACGTTACTAATTTGTTTTTATCAATTTAATTTTGCTTGTTTACTAAGTTCACATTTACAATTTACGTCACATCGCAACAAACAATCACACACAAAATTTTTCTAGTTCACATCTAAAATAACAATCATATCCGTTGTTTTAAATTGGTATTTCGATGAAAATTATTATTTATAAAATGCGGATATTTCAAATAAAAATACATCAAAATAGTTTAAAGTTATTCGTTCCACTATCACATGAATCTTGAATATAATAGAATTCTGAGATGGAAATTTTGAATACTTTAAAAGAAATGTTTATCATAGAAATCTGAAAATAATATAGCTAAGGAGATTAATAATTCTTGGAGATTTTGAACAAAACTTCTTAATCGAAAAAAATCGTGCTTTCTTATTTAACTCTATAGTGTAAACATAAAATTCTTTTGAAATGATTTGATCTGTTTGTTATTATTATTCACTTAGGATTTGAGAGTTCTTTTTTCTTTCAAAGGCACAAAATAATATTTATTTATGGAAAGTTATTTATTTGGTAATTTTTCATACATATACATATGCTTTTAGTTTATGACTAGTGCTTATCTTAAGAATGATCGTGATTGATAGACATTTTCATTTTTACAAAATTTTGACTAAAGAAAATAAGGTTGATTGTATTTGAGGTTAAAAACTAATTTCGATTGTTTATAATTTGCCTTTTCACGTTAGCATCTTCGATCACGTAATGAAAATAAAAATGCTAGAAACAAAAAGTTGCTTTAAAAAATTTGCTATCATTTTGTAAGAATGGATGAATATGATTAATTATAAAAATATCCCAAACAAAAAAAAGTGTCTTTCTTAGAAATGATTTAACAACATTTTGAAAAGATGTAGTCATAGGTGTTTTCAAAAAAAAAAAAAATTATTTATATTATTATACTAATGTAATACTTTTAGTTTCTCTTTCTTACCACGATGCGAGAGAATAAAATTCGCAAGAATAATATTTAAACTTATAAACTAAATATATTACATTATTCTTAAATAAATTTCATTTCTGTTTCAGGACATTCAGTAATTTAGTTATAATTATTCTTCGGCTGGTGTTATTTTCCCACCACATCAAGGGATGGATTATCTAAACAGTGACTGAGGAGGTTACGGTTCAGTTGACCTTGAGTGACAGGGATTATTCGAACCCTCAATCTGCCGGTCCGGAGAAAATTTGTTCGGACTTTGCACTGCCTTTAGCAAAAAAAAAAAAAAAAAAAAAAAAAAAACCCGAAAGTGATGTCCACTCAGGTTGATTATTAAAGCACTTTAACTTCTGAGTCGATGTTGAGGAGAGCTGCTGCATTTCTGATGTTTTTTGCATAATAATAAAGCGCGACCCTTCTAAATCAATATGATCTATTTCTTATCATTATCAACTTCCTTGCTGATATATATACATATATGTAACGTAAATGACTTTCTTTAACTAGTACTATTTAATTAAATTTTATAAAATAACAGTCGAAGCCAATTTCATTTTCATAGAATTATTTTATTCCAGCGGAGAGAGATAGACCATTTCCACACGACTGGAATTACACAACTCCGCCGTTGGATACAAATTATGACAGCATGAGTGTAACAGCAAGAGTAAGCAAGAGGGAGAGTTTTGCTGTGTTTTTCGTTATATCTCAGGGAAATTTCACTTTGAACGTCAGAGACCTTGTGGTATGGATGGAGGGACTTTAAGGGAATCCAATTGAAGACTTAAAGTCTGGTGGGGATCATCCCTACAAGTCTGGAGCGTGGGAAAAAGCTGACTTCGCAGATTTTAAGAGCGCGTGATTGCATAAATTAAAATTAAAAAGGAATCGTATCAGGAAATAAGAATGATCATTATCTTTTAAAGGTGAGAATGAGGAAAATTAGGAAATTAAATTATTATAGTGAGAAACTTATATAAATTAAAGTTAAATCATTACACACACACATATATATATATATATATATATATATATATATATATATATATATATATATATATATATATATAGTGTGTGTGTGTAAACGTAAGGAAAATAATATTTCAAAATGGAACGGAAATCTTATAAATTCTTTGATATAATTTTGTGAGTTGTTGTAATGAAAAAATATGTTATGAATAAAATGTAAAGCAGCATTAAGACCTAAAAATGGTTATCTTCATTTTATAATTTTGTTTCTTACATAAAATTTTGGCATATAACTAAATGTTTGCATATTTATTTACGAGCAAGGCAGCATTGTAAAAGTTTAACGATCGCTAAGAAATAACTGAGATATCTGGATAAAAGTTATTTTTCATATTAACTGATCCTTATTTACATAATGTTGCAAATTATTGTTATTAATGTTAACTTATTTGGTTTCAGGAAGCCGAAGATTGAAGTAACCTACGGTATTATAAAGTTTTAATTATTATCCCAAAATATTGTTAAGTTTTAATTCTTACTAAATATATTCAGAATAAACTTAATTTTCATTTATTATTTTTAATACTTCTATAAATAGGCATTATCTAGAGTGATTAATTTCCTCCAGTGTTTATTGAGCTTCCAAGGTCGTCATTGTAGGACTCAGCAGATTGTGTGTCTGTGTGTGAACTCTACTCCATACTGTGGATTAATTCAATCTACAGCTTCCTGAAATCGAACAAATGAACATGAACAGCTGTAATTTACAACATTATGTACTTAAGGATCAGTTAATATGAAGACTAAATTTTATCTGTATATATTGGTTATATCTGTGAGTAATAATTAAAACTTTACGATAAATTTTGCGTGTTTCCAGGATGATTGAATATTTTCAATTTTATTTTGGAAAAAAGATAATTTTACTAAACATATATTTCATAATGTATATATTATAAATAACATAGCAAGAAAATATGCATGCACGCACCTATATACGTGTTGTATAATAGTGTATATTTCTGTATTTCTTTGTAATATTCTTCCTTCCATTTCTAATTATAATATGAATAAAACTTTACTTTTCTAACTACCTTTTTCGTCGAAGTAATTCAAAAACCCAACAATATTACAAATAGTTCAGCAGAACTAAAAACAACCGTTAATGTCTATATTACATTTTATAGATTCCTTGAAGTTATACATTAAATTATGTCAATTCAACATTGCCGAAGTGAACTCCGTTCAAATAATACATTTTAATATAATAACTTCACTGACTCGACAACCTTTCTGACTTTTTTCGCCTCATTCGTTCACATTCATTTATGTTCTTTTATTCCAAAAAAATCTTCCCGAAAAAGAATACTCTTTCTTTAGAAGCGCATTCACCCGTTACAGCAAAGTAGCAGTTAGCAGCCATCTAAAAGCCATTCGCGTCAGAATTTTTTTCTTCTTCACTTTTTTTTTGTTGCTTCTTTTTACTATACTGCGCGGTTCACTGAGCAAAGTACGTTTTACAGATACATAAAAAGAGATTTTCTTTCCCAGATAATGACGCTAATAAAATTTAGATTTCACTGATTCGCGAGAAGAATTGTAGAATTGTTCTACTCGCCATTTTGCTGCTTTTCGCTCGTCTCAGGATCCTTCCATTTTTGGCAGTTCCGAGACGGAACGGTCCCGCTGTTGTTGCCATCCTGGCTGTACGAACTGGGTGGTCGAGAGGAACGATTCCTAAGTGTGGTTTGTGCTCTTCCTAAAATGGAATAAAAACATAGTTATTATTTTCTTTGACGAATTGAAAATTGCGATGATTCACTTTCATCAGTAGATGATGCTTTGGAACACTTAAAATTAGTTGGTATCATTAAATCAATTTTTATAACAAACTTTTATTTAACTCGCTATGTTCACATGCATTTTTTTCTTGTTCAAAATTTGTATCCAAATTTTAACCTATTTCAAATTCTCCGATAGAGATGAATATTTGCTTACACGTAAAACACTGATGAGAGTACAATATTATGGTATGCCCAATCAGTGACTACCTGGGGGGCTGGCCTTTCACTTTTTACTTGAAGTTTAACAAACTTCCTATCATTCGATCGCGCTAAAATTTTGCATATAATTATAACAAAGGTGAACAGAACTAGCCATCTGGGGGATGCAACGGAGGCTGCGCATCAGCCCATCCTGATAAAGAGCTAAAATAATGTACTCTTGGTCATGAACATCTGACAATATTCCTATCGTTTTCAGTATGACGTACGAGTACGGTTCGTCTTGTCGTAAACATTATTATTGTACATTTCTGAATTTCGACAATCTTCAAACTACTTCTTGATGCTACGTATGTTTAGTTTTTGTTATATTATTCGGGGAACTCCCGAGTATCCTCACCTAATCTGAACGTTTTAGTCAAGTATGTGTACATAACGCGTAAATGTACTTGTTATATTAAGCATCGAAAAAGAAATAGCAAAAAAATTGCGATTTTCCCCAAGAAATTAATGTACTAACAAAATTAAAATCACGCATTAAATAAACACGCATTATCAATATATGTTCGCGTTTGTAATTTTTTTTTTTTTACTTTACATAAGTTTTAGGGCCCCATATAGTTTCTTGCACTTAGGCCCCTTTATAGAGAAGGCCGATACTCGATGATGATACAATACTATGGCATGGTCAAGCAGGGGTAGATTGGGAGAGATCGAGAATTGCACATGACAATGTGCCCAGTTGAGTAGAAATTTCGCACTTGAATAGATCCCACAATTTAGAACAAAAAATTATTTTACTTTTAAATTTCCTGAATCAAAAAATATTAGTAAAAATTTTTTTAATTCAATCTTTTAATTAAAGATAGACTAAAAAGTATAAAAATAATTTTTTAGATTAAAGTTGTATATAATTTATAAAAGCTCGAAGAGTTAACCCTTCTTTTGATCTCACATTGAGTAAGAAGCTATGGTTCTTACTTTATCGGTAATTTCTTAGTAGGTATCTTATTTAATCGCTACAAGCTTTTATAAATAATATATTATTTTAAATTAAAAATTATTTTATACCTCTTAGTCCATCTTTAAATAAAAACTGGATTAGTTTTTTTTGTTGTATGTATTAATATTTATTTACCGGCATTGTTCCCTCTTCGTTATGAGCTATCGAGACGCAATAAATAACGAGTCAAGAAAATCCAATTAAATTATTCTAACCCTTAGAGTGATCACAAATTAAAACTTAATTTACAGATATGGAACGTTTAGTAAACCACAGTCTACCTGGAGTTTTGGTGCTGATACCTCTTACTGATGATTGAAATTTAATTTTTCTTTGATATCCCTATAAAATCTACTCAAAGAATTTTTTTTATATATCTTTGTTCTTTGTATTTAAAATATTTTTTAAAAAAACTATTCATAACCTTTATTTCCTATACATATCTAAATTGTTCATCGTGATTTAAAATTTAAAGGCTTCCATAAACTTACTACCCATATTGAAATATTAAATGAGAATTTAATCCAATGGTTTCTTAGTTGAGTTATTAATAGAGAAGATAAGAACTTCAAACTTTTGAAATGATCTTTTTCTTTTCTCCGAAAATACTCTCCAAATGCTTTTTTAGTAGCTTTTTTTATACCCATGATTGAATTCTTTATAAAATGAAAGAAATAACTTTCAAGTAATTTTGGGACAGAAATAAAATTGTAAAATTTTAAGATTTTGCTGCCTTTTCAAGCAAAATACGAACCACAAGGAGCAATCTGAATTCGAAAGAAAATTTATTTTGGAAAAAATTAAATATAATCAAAATGAAAAACTATTAAAAGTACAAAGTTCGTTAATGTTAAAATTACACTAGATTACTAAATAAGGCAAGTTTAAAAATTTGGTTTAGCCAAAAATAAATAACTGCCTACAATATTTAGTCAATATTTTCCATAAATTTGGCATTTTTGACGTTTCTCGTTGATTTAATTTAAAAATTTAATGATGTCCTTGTGATGACTATCCTTCATTATTTAACTTCTCAGCTACTTTAAAATCTAATTAAATTGCCGATACGTTCAAAACTTCAATTGATGGATACTCAAGAGGAAGACAATAGGATTTATCATCTATCTATGCAAGATCGTTCTCTCTCGAATCCCACTTAACTCAGTTAATCCTAGTTTATATTCAAATAATGAAGTCTTAGTTTACCAAATCATTCATTCTGAATGAAACACTTCTCGACTGTAGCAGAATCAAACTACTATTATTCTAACCAGATGTCACTTCCAACTACTTTCAATATAAACGGCTCGTTGCGATGATTTATTCCAATCTACAAGCATCTATAAACTTTCAAATCCCCTGTAGATGTCTTTAAGGGATCTATAGCTTTCTACGATCCCCTTCAATTCAGTTTTCTATAGATTTTATACGACTTGATTATATCTATTCACTCCCCTTCTAAGGTTTCATAATTACGCTTCATTCGGTTGGAAAGGCGTTGGAAATTTAGATATAAAGTCAAAAAAAAAAAAAAAATGTTGGTGTTACTCAAAGGAAAATTTACGAATAGCCTATGTTATACCTCCTTCGTTTTCTTTTTGAATTTTTTTCCTTGCAAATTATTTATACCCGTGTTTTTTTCCCTGTAGATTTCCCATACCCCTTTCCCGTTTTTCCCTTAAAAATTCCCTCATTGACGAATCGTGAATTTATTATAAAAAAGCATTGAGAAACAATTATTTTTGTGCTAATGGTGAAAAACACTTCTAACATTACGTAGAAAACTATTTTGTACCTACACAGACAGCAAACGTTCAAAATCACTTATCATTTCTAGGAGATAAAACTGAACTCTTGCGTATATTTTGAGAAACGCGTTTCATGATGTTGGGAGAGGCGTCTTGTATCCTCTGAATAATATGGTGATTTTCAGAAAATCCTTAGTTTGAGAATTATTTTCATAAACTTTGCTCTTCACATATCCCCACAGAAAAGAGTCAGGAAATACTCAAATCAGGGAAACGAGGAGATATCTTGGCATGGGTGGATCGTACAGAAAAATAGAGAAACATGCCCATGGTTTCATTACACGTATGGCATACTGCATTGTCTTCTTTGAACCAAGAAACTCGTTCCCCTGACTTAATTTGTTCTGATCATTTCTGGTATTCTATTTTGCTCGATTTGATTTAAAAAAAGAGAATTTTCCTACTTTTAAATTCATTTTGTAGATAGATTTTCTTAGAGAGAAACATTTAATTTTGGAAAATTATATTTTCGGAAGGAGAAAATATATATATATCTTTTCCATACGTAGATAACGGCAACGTATAAGCATTTGTTTTGTTAATATTTTTTGTTTAAAACGATAACATTTAAAAAATTTTAATTGATTTTTTATTAAAAAAAATGGAATTAGAAATGTTATATAGTCAAATATGCGATGAATTCAAAAGTGATGAAATAATTATATTTTTGCATGAGTTTTGTGAATAAGTTTCAAATGAGCAATTTGAAATTTTTTAAAATTTTTAATACATAAAAAGAAGTTATTTAGGACAATTGAGATGATTCAATAAAATTCTGAAGAAAATACATAGCTTGTGTCAGACAATTACATCATAATAAAATATATTACGGAAATTTTTAAAAGTACAGTATATTCTCTCTTCAATTCTTAAATCTCTCTTTCATATTTTAAGAAAACAAACACTCGATCATTCCACAAAAATTATTAATTTTGAAAAGTATTCAAACTAAAATAAAATAGAGTGTAATAAAAAAAAATCGTCTGCTCTTTAGAAATCGCGACAAGGCAATTTAAAACTGTCAAAGTAGAAATTCCCAGACAATCAAAACAAAAAAAAAAACTGATTGCTCGAAAGAATAAATTTTGATATTATTGATGACTTTTCTACACCAAGAAAAGGAAAGGGGACAAATAGAACATCTGTCATTCTGCAATACATTGTTCAAAGCAATAGCCCTTGCACCACAAAACCCACATTCACTCGCTCATTCAAAGCAATTAGTAGGCATTGTAGTTTTAAAAGAAATAAAGAGTAAAAGGTTTTTAAAGATATAAATTGGATAATTTCTAATGAATACTTAATTTGAATAACTGATTCAAATAGTATATTTTGATAGCACTGATGACTTTTAGCACTATGTTTGTAAAAGAATGAGGTATGAATAGACCATCTTTCATTCTGCGATACATTGTTCGAAATTGTTAGGGACTGTTGGAATTTTAGAAATAAATTTAGAATATAAGTTTATAAATATAAAAAGAAAGAATGAAACATATCTGTAATGGGACACAAAAGTTAAAATATAAAGGACTAGGAACTAACAAAATGAGAAGTCGAATTTAAAATTTTTTTGATGATGTATGTCTTTTTTTAGAGAGCAAAATATCGTTAAAGCTTGCAGGAAATAAAAAATAATTAATAAGTATTCATCATCATCTCTCTTTGCTAAAATGCATATTTAAACGAAATAAAGCATGTTTTCATAGTGCAGGAATATTACACATTTCTGTTCAACAAACAATTTCTGAGAATGATAATTATTATTAATTAGAACTAATATCTTTTTATTATTATGTAACCACCCTTATTTTATGAATTATACATTACCTTCCCAAATTATGATATTAACTTTATTTTAGTTATGATGAGAGGATAAAATTAATATTTTTAATAGGAACCTCGTATTTTTGACCATTACCTTTACCGTACATTACCGTCCCCACTGATAACAGCAGAGGCGTCCTCTAGCGACGAGGCGAAACAAGGAAGAACGCTTCAGTGAAGGCCAAGGAGGCTAAGAAGGAAAAAAGACGTGGAACTCCGTTCCATTTACTTTTTATGTATATTTTGGAATTATATGTTAATTGTTGTCCATGCGTAACTTATCCCAACTTATTCAGTGCTGTTTACTAACAAATGCCAATTACTGAATCTAAAACTAGCCCTCGTCGTAACTTGCATCAAACGGAAGCCAAACGGCCTCCTACAATCATAATATTAAACAATGCCCTTTTTAAACATGAAAAACAACATACAGATTATTTATTCAATCATTATTTCAATTAAACATTCATAGTTTTTATTGATATAAATTCTTTCATCAATTAAAGCGCACTTTTAATCTGCAGTACTATTGTAAATTTCAGTGTGAAAAAGCACTGTTAAAAATTATTTTAGACCTTATTCGTTCCATTTTTTGTTCAAATGTAACATCTAAAATTTTCATTTGCATTTCAAACTGACTTTATTAAAGGCTTCCACTTCAAAAAAATTTTAAATTTGTATATTTTGGGGACCGAATTTCCTAAACTTTATATCAGTTATATTTTGGTGATCCTCTATTCTTATAAAATATTCATTATGATTATTCCAATTACGATAAAAATGGAATATTTAGTTCATTTAAAATTTTTAGTGAATATTTAGAAGATGCTAGGCAATATTGTTATGCGGAAATTTTGAATTCTGTGGTAACCCGTACAGAAAGTCTGTTATGAAAGGAAAAGATAGTTTTACAGTGAAAATGAGAATAATCGAGGAAGTAATGTTAAACAGGTAGGGGTAACCTCGGTGATAAATTTGGTCTCTAAATATCTCTAAATCACCAAATATGGCGACGAAACTAGATACCCTAAACGAATACTGAATATATATATATATATATATATATATATATATATATATATATATATATATATATATTGTATAAACCACTCTATGTGCTAATGCGACATTGTGATTTCAAGATTTGAATCTGTGATTGTGTGCTTAAATGGATTTATGTGTTTGTTTTGTTTCATGTTAAAATGAAATTAATGTATCGACTAAAGGATCTCAGAATTAAAATTTAATTTAATTTTCTCCGAAAGAACGTGCTGGCAATTGTGTGTATCTTTCCTGTCCTGTGAAAGTCGATCAACCGCTTAAAAATATATTCTATAAACTTTCCGATAATTTGAGCTGATATGGGAAAAAGAATTATTTATCAAACATTAAAGGTTTTTGAATTACACGCGTAAACAATATTGTCTAATCTCTAATTTAGAGTAAAAAAGGGGAGAGTATCATAAAGAGGGGATGGCTAGCCACACTATCTTTGGAGACTACATGATTTGAAATATTTGAAAGAGCCATTTATACAGCTTTGCAAGATAGAAATTGTAAAACTTCGCAAGATTACACTTATTTCCCCTCAAAATGATATTGATTTGTGAATTTCCCTCTCAAGATATTTTTTTCCAAGACAAAACTGTCGTTCAACTACTGAGTTTTGGAAACAAGTTATGGAACAAAAATATCCTTAAGCCAAAGAGTGTGCGCTGAGACTAATTTCAATTTTGTGTACTTAATTTTTAATACTGTTGTGGGAGTGTTTGTATTCAACACTTAAATTTATGAAAAATCAGTAACGCTTGTTTCAACTTATATGCATTTGATAAAAGCTTGTGCGAATTGCTCTTACAAATCATCAACCAAACTTACGGCAGATATGTGTGTGTGTGACGTTAAGTGACGAGGGCGCCATCTGAAGTGGCATCTCTCTCTCTAAGCTTCTACACCATGCCAATGGGAGGATTAAGAGGCCTCAATAGTTTTAATGAACATAAGGTTTAAACTTACGACTCGACGAAATCAATGCCGGCCGCAAATTCTCGACCATGACCACCTGTCTATTGCCGGTACTACTTTTGGACACATTGAGAGCTAAATTTTACCAATAATTTTGCTAAAAGAATTGAAATAAATTACTTTTAGGCATTAAACAGTCACAGTTTACCATATTTCAAACATATACTTTATTTATGTAAAAGCTGTATGCTGCTCGCAAGCCACACTATGCTACCTCTCCCCTGATGTACAGCATGAACTGTTTGCGTCTCTTCTGCGTTTGCCCAAATATTTTATATTATATTTCTGGCCGTTTATAAAAACCTATCGCACCAGATTCGTGATACCATTGATCTAATTTAATTCTATCTTATTATCAGAAAAAAACTAAATATGGCAAATATTTAGTAATTCTATGGACAAAAAAAATCAGCAAAAAACGTACCAGCGTTGTATTCTGCTATAAAGAAGTTGTTACTGTATTCATTTCCACACACTCGAACATTGTGGTTCTCTTCAGGCATAGGACTGTTGCCGACAAAGCCACCCGCTTGGTCTGTGATGCTTGTGCGATGAGAGTATAAATCTGTAAAGAAAAGAAAACATATATATAAGAACACACGAAAAAACTTCTGGAATGATAATATTTTTATACATTTGCGAGAAGACATCATAAAGTTTTAGTTATTACTAAAATTAACAGAAATATCTGGATAAAATTTATTTTGAATAGTAATTGAGCCTTGTGTTCATAATGTTTTAAATGATAGTTATTCTTGTTGATTCGTTTAGTTTGAGGAACACGTAGATTGAAGTCAACCACAATATCGTAAAGTTTTAATTACTATCCTAGGGTATCGTTAAGTCTTAAATATTACTAAAAATAGAAAATAAATTTATTTTCATAGATCGAAACTTTTTTTTAACTTCTATTTATTATTGTTAAGGCTTCCCTACTTAGTCACCATGTACAGTTAAATATTCCTTCTAGAGTTTCTTGACCTTTGGAAGGCCATCATTGTAGAACTCAGCATATTTAATTCCTTATTTTCTCCATAGTGCTGGTTACTTCAATTAATGTCTTCCTGAAACCAAACCAGTCAATTTGAATAGCTGTTACTTAAAGCATTATATGCATAAGATTAATTAATATGCAGACTGAATCTTATCCAGATATGCACTGAAGTACCACTAAATTAAGGGTATCAAGTTAATAGTAATAACAGCTACCACACGAGGAGGTATAGATCAAACTTGTTTGAGGAAGCTTTGAGCGAGAATGGCTTGCCAAGCTTCGGCTAGAGCTATCCATGATTCAGTATAAGGGTCGCTGGTGTTGTGTGATGTGCTTTCACATCTTTCTCCAAAACAACCCAAAGGTGCTTAAATAAGATTTAAGTCTGGTACTCTAGTGGACCAATTCATGACAGACAAGTCAGAAGAATGGTAATCCAACCTGATAGTAGCCAACTGGGGCCTCTAAGAATTACAGATGTCTTGCTAGAATACTCCAGTTCCATGTGGAGAACAGAACTACATAAACGGGTGGAGGTGATAGCCCAACAATTCTATGTACCGAATAGTATTGAGGAAGGATACCGTCAATCGGTCTCAAATCACAACCACAGAGTGGCTTGATTCGAAGTTGAAAAAACAAATTTTTCTCAAATATGTTTTCCAAGTTGAGAGTTCTCGGTCAACTTTTTTTTTTGTTCAAAAATCAGTGCAGTTTATCACTATCGTCTCCCCAAGAGGTTACGAAAGTATAAATCAGAAGTAAGTCATCATACTGGAAGGCTGAACCGATAGAAAAGAAGAATTACAGGTACAAGTACTAAAGATATATCCCAAAACTGGCATGAGAAAATACCCCAGACCTTGATGGAATCATCATGCCTTGTAAAGTTCCAACCTGGCGTGCAGGATCCATGGCTTCATGAGCCTGATAGCATATTTTCAGCCTCCCATCGTCGTGAAGTTGTCGAAATCGAGACTCATCACTCCATGATATTCGTTTCCAGTCCTCTAGAGTCCATTCTCTGTGTTTTCTTTGCCAAACAAGAAGTCGAGTTTGATGGTGTGGATTGAGTAATGGTAATTTTGTGCAGCTCTCCAAGCCCATGTGATGAAGCGAGCGTTGCACAGTCCGTTTATTGACTGTTCGACTTGCACCCTTATTCAGCTGTGAGGTAATTTGAGCCAATGTTTGACAATACGGCTGAGCTGTCTCACATCATGCTCGTTCAAGGCTTATTATCCATTGTAGTTTGTAGTATCGCTAATTCCCCTTCACCCCCAATCCTCATCGTATTCTCGGTACACTCTAGACACTACCAACCTTAAAATTTCTAGTTTTCGGACAATTTTGGAAATTGAATGGTCCTTGCGTCGAGCTTCTACTATTCCTCCGCGATTGAAGGCGTCTAAATGAGAAGTTTTACTCAAACTGGCAGTTGAAACAATCACTGTACTAGCTGTATAGGCAGTTACCATAGAGCTCTCACATGCGATGCGCATAAATGAGGAGCAGGGTTACACAATATGCATAGCATTGTCAATCTCCAATTCAGTGGCGTCAGTAATAATTTAAACTTCTCAATACCCTTACGTATATCCAGAATGAAAGAATATTTCAGTTTTATTCTTGAAAACACGTAATTTTATTATACATACATTTCGTAGAGTATATTATAAATAACTTAGATACGTATCTGTTATATAATAGTGTATTGTATTTTTTTGTGTGTAATGCCCTTCGCTCTATTTCAAATAATATTAAAATTAATGAAAAAATTTCTTTCCAAACTATTTTTTTGTAGAAATAATACAAAACCCAATTGTATCCCAAGAAGTCCAGTTGAATTATAAAAATAGATTTTAATGTATATATTATATTTAACATATTTCTTGAAGTTATAAAATAAATTTTATATATATATATATATATATATATATATATATACTTCAATTCAGTATTGATAGAGTGATTCCTGAAACTAGACAGAGATAAAAATTAATAGCTGTCATTTACAACACATTACGTACGTAAGGATAAGTTAGTATGCAAAATATATTTTTAACAGGTATTTTGGTTATTACCTAGTAATAATTAAAACTTTACAATATTTTCTCGTATTGAGCAAAAGGGGATGACTTAAAATTCAATGAACTTTGTTCGATATTCTATAGTAAAATAATTTTTTTCTACATGCAAGTACAGCATATTCGTATATTAATAAAATAGACAGCTTAACAGTTCAAAATTTTTTCCGACAGTTTACTACTTATGCTGGAACCACTAACAATGAATCTCGTTTTAAGGAAAAATAAGAACACATTGACAAGTCTGTTACTTCTCATAAGGTTACTTCCTGCGACTGCCCTTCATCATTTAACTCTAAAGAGACATCATTGAGTTTAATCAAACAGTTAATAATATCACAGAAATCAATTGAAGAGATGTCAGAAAATTACAATAATAGTTTTTTTAACAATATTCACAGGTAATGTAAGATAGCTTACTTTCGAATCTCTCTCAACTCGCCTGAATCCCAGCTAAAAACAAAGAATAAATTTCTAGCGCAGAATTTCACTCGCATCGAATGAGGCATTTATTGAATACGGTGGTTTCGAATTTGAAGACCACTTACTCAAACCAGGGGTCATTTCTAACCATTTTTAATTACAGGCAATCAACTACAGCTATTCACGCCATTTTCTAACTTACTAATACCTACCGACTTCTAGTGATCTTCTGTTCCCTCCATTCCATTGAATTCTATTTCGCTTACATATTAATGCATTTATTACACATAATCTAATTTTCCTAATCACGTTTCATTTTGTTGTAAGCGAGTATGACTTTCAAGCAATTCAAATTATTAAAAATCTCCAAGGAGAGTGAAGAGATAATTGCGATTAATCCAACTTCATAGGATCACTTTATAAGAGAAATTTTTTGGTAACTGTTAAATTTCTATGCCTTTAGAAAACTCTAAAATTTCCGTTTGCTACTTCAAGATTATTATTAATGAAAAAAGAACTCTAATACGTTGTTAGTGGAAACATCATTGTCCGTGAGTTCGACGCCATCACCTCTCCGTTACCGAGATCACACGAATATTTTCAATGTTTTGAAGAGCTCAACAGTTTTTCGATTTTACGGACGCAACTGCTGAACTGCTTCGCATAAATAAAAGTAAAATTGTTGTATAAAATTTTTGAAATATTTTAAAGGTTTTTATAAGAAAGTATATTAAATAAATTATGTGTCTCTTGATTTCAGATCAAAATTTATTTAACAATTTTTTGGAAAACTCAAATTCTTAGAACAACGTTTCGTGATAACTTGTCAAATCCTTGAACGTTCATTGACAAATGATCGGTAACGGATTTTTCAATTGAGAATGTTTTATGGGCCCTATTTTCTTTTTCGGAAACAATTTTGAAGGACAGTAAACATATCTGAAATTATATCTCCAAATGGCATCGAATTATATTGAAACTTTCAGATTTACATCTTAAACAATATTTTCAAAAATAAAAACAACCGCAACTATAAGTTTTGTTAATATTTCTACAACTTCTAAATTTAATCACGTGACTCAAAATAATCAACATTACCTCCATTGACCCACCCTTCAAAAAGCTCCCACTAGAGTTACATTAATTCTAACTAATCGTATAATAAACTTGAGATTTACTGACTATGTTTTGGAAGAAAGTCTTACAGAAGTAAATTATATAAGTTATTAGAGGACATAGAAAGGAGTTATTTGAACAAAGAAAGGAGAGAGGACATAGAATTTAAATAGTTATTTGAGGACATAGAAAGGAGCGAGATGTACAGAACGCTCGTGCTAATTATAAGATTCGCAAAAAAAAAAAAATGCTCCATAGATGTAATTGCCATTGTTCGTTTCCGTGATGCTGAATTAGAATACTTTTTCAGTAGAGCGTTCGAGAACGGTTCTTTACGAATTCAAAAACAACATATAATAACAATTGAGGCATATGAAGAAAAAAAATTCTTTTCAAGTGCTATTTCAATAACCATTTTTATAGAATATTCTTAAGCATTATTATAGAGTTTTCACAGAACCAAGACATTTATCGTAAATTCGCCTTGAGGATTATTTTAAAACACAAAAATATTCGTGAAGGTTTGTCTTAACACTTCGGCTTAGAATATGGATTAGGAAGAACGCTCTGGAAATCTGCCAAGTTCTAAAATAAATTAAAAATTAAAAAAAAAATTAATTAAAATAAAATTTACAAAAAATATTAAAAATAAATATTTATATTGTATTATAAACAAGCTGTCGCATTTATTTATTTCTAAGTAGTTTTTCTTTATTGGTGGTTTCCCTATTGAAGTTTTACAAATATTTCCAAAAAATTACCGTAGCAATCGCGCCTATCTCGAAAATACTAATGGCCGCGGTAACGGAGTGGTTATGGTTGTGAGCCTGAAGCCGGAGTTTTTCCCCATTGAGTCGTGGGTTCAAATTTTGATGCCACATAAGATCTGCCGTGAATGTGAGTAGGTGAAGATGAAGGTTATTGACGCAATAGCCAGATGTGGTTATGCTGCGTTAAACAAGATTTAACTGTGGTCTAGACGTGAAAAACTTGTAAAAAAATGATTGACAAGAAGGAGGGTCGAAAATAGAGAAGAATCACTAGGGTAACCCGGGGTACACCACTCGTGTTTACCAAAGTCAGTAAACCGCATGGGAAAGAAAAAGATCACTAGGGTGCCTCAGGGTCATGATGACCGTACTTACCTAAAGAAGGCAAGTCCCTGAGGTCCCCTGATATAATCCCCAGGGGCAGCGTGCCCATTTTAGTCGCCTCATACGACACGGATGAGCTACAGACGCTGTGTACCCTGCTGTACCCCCAGACGCTGTGTACCCTGCTGTACCCCCAGACGCTGTGTACCCTGCTGTACCCCCAAATGCTGTGTACCCATTTTAGTCGTCTCTTACAACATGCATAAGCAACAGTGGGACTGTTCTGTCCTATCCTGTCACCACACGGATCAAGATCTGCCGTGAAGTAGGGCTGATGCATGTAAAATCTGTCGAGGCTTCAAATCCTCTCATTGACATAGCGTGAAATTCGGAATTGAAAATGCCGGCTCAGGTGTCGTCCTCGCCATTTGACAGAGGTTCAATATTAAGAGGTTCGTCGCTAACAGCCCTCGTGTTGCGTCTAAGTTTAAAGCTAGTAAGCAATCAATCGATGAAACTTTTAAATACAAATGGCGAACTTTTGGAGCTTTAGAAACGCCTAGAAATTCTGAAAGTATGTCAGAGAATAAGATGATAGAATAACTAAGTATAAATGTTCGTAGAACTCTCTGCCAATAAAGTTAAACGGAATTCTACTCGAGTGTAACACCCCCATACTACCTCCTGTAGATTAAGTAATGTTCAATGCTTGGACTTAATTATGTAGGAACTAGAACGACGAAATGTTTTGTCGGATATTTATGTTGTCTACATTCATTCAGAATGTGTGCGTAAACATATTATATATATCGCTTAATCCTCATTCCTCAAGTTCGTTTGAATCGCTTAAATTTTTATCAAGACTGATATCTTTTGTATATTCGCTAAAACTATATTGAAGTCAATAACCCAGCATAATTGCTCATCCGGTACGCCCGTATCCCCGAACGTGCTGGATTAAATAGAGCTTACCGTAGAAGTGATCGTGCTTCTTCTCTTAAGAATGATTTGCGACACCAAGCTAACAACAAAAGAAAAACAATAGGAGCACATGATAAAATATTTCTCTCTTTATCAGATAAAAAAAATAAATGAGGAAAAACTAATGAGAGATATATAGAGAAAAAAGAAAGATAAGATATATTTATCATTCCTCAAGTTCGGTTTTTTCATAGCATTCTGATAGGATAGATGAAGTTAATGGCTCGTTAATACGGGTTGTGTGTTTTCAACTAAATTCAGTTTTAAGTGGTTGTTTAAAAAGCTAAAATGGCGTAAGCCGAAAGACGTTCAAATTCCATTTTAAAAGAAAATTTTTCAACAATATCCTTCGCTTGAAAGCACGTTCAGAACATTTGTGTTCTTCCGTTCGATGTAATAACAAGCTTCATTTACGTATTCGTT
Source organism: Nephila pilipes (assembly GCA_019974015.1). NCBI lineage: Eukaryota > Metazoa > Arthropoda > Arachnida > Araneae > Nephilidae > Nephila > Nephila pilipes. The sequence goes on from BMAW01116638.1 coordinate 544,948, forward strand.
TCAGATTTTAAATTCCTCAAATAAAGTCTCATTAGTTAGATAACTTTAAATTACTTCTTTTTTTTTTCTTAACTCTCTGATTTGCGAATTTTCCGTCCTGATTGACAAAGCAATTAAGCTAAGATTGCCATGTTTTGAAAAAAAAAAAAAAATGTTATTCAGTCGTTAAGAATGAGAAAAGTATCCCAATGATAAATACTCTTTCTATTTAATCTAATTCTAGTTAGATATCACTTATATTTTCTCACAAATTACTACTCAAACAAAAATATAGATATAGCTAAATGTGTTTATTTCAAACACTTTCAGGGAAAAAAGCTATGAAGTATAGAGTGTTCAAAAAGAATTATATGCTATTTACACTGAAAATATTTTTATAGGTTCTCAGGTGAAACGGTCTCAATAATATATTAGAACATCCCACAGTTCAGATTACTTATGATTAAATTGCTTTTAGGAAACCAAACATTTCGGATAACAGAAAACATTCAGTTCGAGAAACTAATACATTTAAAAAATCAATAGTTATATGTTTTGTCTAGGTGTTTTGAAGTGAACTAAAATTATTTTCCGTTAATGGTCCTATCTATGAAAAATCACCTTCGGAAACAACAAATTCCGTAGTTCTTTTAGAAAACAATATTGTTGCGTGCTTCGCGTGTTTTGGAAAGGTGAAAAGAACGCTAAAGTACCTGCCGCGGATTATTCGGAATAAATTACACCGTTTACTCACCTAACAACACAAACATGTATAGGATATTGGATATGTATCTTGATCATAAATACAAATATATTCATTGAACGACAAAATTTGCTGATTTTCGCAGGTAGAAATTTCGTTCTACCGCATTCGTCTGAAATTATATCGAATTTTATTTTCTTGTTACAAAATAACCATATAAAATAATAAGAACTTTTCTATGCAATTTGCTGTGAAGAATACATTTCGTAACCAAAGGTGCTTATTTCTTAAAAACGATTATTAAATTGTCCAATTAACGATTAGAACCTAAACAAACTACAACATATTGAAGCGAGCAATAATAGGATTTTCAGATATTAAAGTTAAAGCAAACGATAAATTATTAAATTGACTATATTTTAAGCTAAATGTAATTATTACTGAAGTAAAGTGAAAAAAGATTTTATATATGTTTTATTTCAGTTCTATAAAAAAATTTAAAAGGAATTTATTTCGAACTATTTTTTAAAATTATCTTCATTACTGTAGTGAGAGAAAATATCAAAAATACACGCAAAAACTTTTACGATAAAATTTCAGAAGATATATTTTTGAAAATTAAATTCCGTTTTGGGGAAAGCAGGAAATAAACATATACTCAGAAATTTTTACGATAAAATTTTGGAAACTGCTCGCGGGTGACCTATTTGACATTGTCTAAAACAATAGCTCCTTTGGTGACTAATTAAAATTTTCACGATTTCCCTAAAATCTAACAAAAACACAACTCTCCAGAACTAAAAAAATATTGTAATGATTTTTTTGAAGAAGATATACGAATCTCTCTCAGAACCAACGCGAAAACAGATATATTTTTTAAAAAAGTATTAATGTTCATGTGTATTTTTTCTTTGCTTGTCACAAATTGTTTTATAAATATCATTATACAATAACAATTTTTCTTTTCTGTTATGTTTTTATCAATACAAGAATATTCAAATAAGTTAATGTTCAACGTTTCAGTTTAATTTAATTTCTGATAGAATGTCAAAAAATTAACTAAAAATTTATATCTTCTGCACAATTTTAGAATGTGTGTAAATACATTAAATACATGCTTTAATCGCTTAAATTTTTTTCATCTATAGTGACTGACTTGTACCTTCGGTATGCTCGTTAAAACTATATTGATACTCAATAATCCAGTAAAACTGTTTATCCGGCAAGAATGAGATATGGAATATGCATAAAACATGCATATTCTACATATATTTTTTTTAAAATTTCTGTACACATTGAATTTAATGATTAATTATACATGCTTCGAAATTGTTTCGGATCTAAAATGGTTTCGTAAGAGAGTAGATCCGTTATCTGGTGGCCGCGATAATGTGGTGGTTGTCATCACTAAAACGTTCTATGTAAACAAGATAGCGTGGTTTCCTTAAAACGTAGAATGCAACCAGATGGTAAATCAACGGATAAGCTATAGTTTCCTAGAGTTGAAGAAGACTTTCTCTTTTATTCTCGATATAAATTTTTTGCATTCCGTTTTTGACTGTTATTTACTCTTTTTTTTTTCCTCTTAAATTAACTTTTTATTTTTACCGTAACTTTTTTCACTTAATTTTTCCTTAACTTATGTCTTTAATCTTCAGAAAAGACTTAAAACTTTTTTACTAATAACAATAATGCCTTCTATTCGTTATATCTTTTCGCTTTACATAGGTGATTAGCACAGATAACCTTAAGTGCATCACCTCGCGCTTCTTTAATCTCGAGCGTCAACTTGCACTCTTTTACTAACACTAGGGGTTCTGTAAGTAACATCTTATACTCGTCCCTTACAAGGCGCCTTCTACGGGTGGGCGGTAGCACTGGAGATAACACTAGGAAAGGCTTGATTAGGAAGTTCAATGACGTCACCCATCGCAATATTGCGATCGTCGGATAACGGCTCCACTATCTTTGGAAACCAAAACTTAACAATCATTTTCGCTAGATTTGGGATAACTAAAACAAGGTATTGTTTCTTTTCGTAGCGTAAACCAGCAAAGTGTCTTACTGTTGAGTTCTATGTCCTCTCCTTCCTGTGGAGGGTTGGAAGTGTCTTGTAGTACTACACCAGTGTAGATTTGATGGACATCCCCTCCACTTGTGCTAGATTTCATGAAAAATGGAAAAGGAAAACCTGAAAAAGTATACAAGGATAATGTAATCGAAATATCAAACACACTAAATCTAATAATCTACATGTGTAATACATAAACATACATAGAATAAAAACCGTCGTTATGTGTACTAACATTAACATGCATTTAAATGAATAGTGGTTGACATCAAGACATACAAGTATAACACGCAAATATCAACCTATTCAGTAATTCAAAATGTATTCATTTTAAGTTTTACTTCGATTCTTTTTGTATTAAAAAGATCTGCGAAATATATATATAAGAGTCATATCAATACTTCAAATTCCGTTTTTTATGTGGCTGCGGAGGCCTATTGATCGTGGCCTCGAGCTTGATCTCACAGTTATTAGAACGAGTAGTGGGTTCGATTTTGATGCCATTCACTGTATGGTATGGTTGATGCACATTAAATCTATTCAAGGCTTCAAGTCCTCTCATTAGCATAGTGTGAAAGTTTGATTTTTGTTTGTTTGTTTTTTGTTTATTTATATCAACGTCGCACTAGAAGCAACACGAGGGCTATTGGCGATGGACCTCGTAATTTTGAGCCTCGGTCAAGTGACGAAGATGATACCTGAGCTGGCCCTCTCATCTCCTAACTTCCACACCACACTAGCGGGAGGACTTTGGACCCCGATAGATTTAAGGTGCATCAGCTCCAGCTACACGGTGGGTTTTCAGCGGCCAAGGCTCGAACCCGCGACTGAACGAAAATCACGGCCACGAGTCTGAAACCATGACCACTAAGCTACCTCGGACACGCGTGAAAGTTTGAAGAATAAGGTGCCAGTTCAGGTGTCATCCTCGTCACTAGACCAAAGCTCAACATTACGAGTTGTGTCGCCAATAGCCCTCGTGTTGCTTCTAAGGACGATGATAATAAGCAAAAATGTTGCATTTATTTTCTCATTTAGGCTTATGAATAGGTTTTGAAATTCGGGTAGATTTTGGAAAGAAAAAGAAGGGGGGGAAAGTGCACTCTGGGTTTATACACTGATCAATTTCTTTTTAGAAATATACAATACTTTTATTATGAATTATATGTAAAATTTAATAAAAAGTAGTAATTAAATTTGAGCCTAAATTTTACTCGACTTTGAGCTACCATTAGTTCATTGTTACTCGCGTGAAGTTGTCTATAATCTTAAGTACTACAAAACTTCCACGGTTCTTCTTGAGAACAAATTAGTGGCACTAAAATTGTGTATGCAAAGTAACTCGTAAATCGAAGAATCACTGTATAGAAATTTGTAAGCTCATTACTTTTTTAAAATAATATTTCAAAATATTAGCGATATGTAAAACGATTATGAGACACCTAACTCAAAACTGAAAAATAGCAATCAAGAACTATTTCAATATTAAGTTTTAAAGAATTTATTGTTGATAATTTATAAAAAATACTGAGTGTTCTGAAAATTCCCCTTCTGACAGTAAGTAAATTTATTTTTCAACAATACAAAAGATTTTAAATTAATTATTGTTATGCTAATGGTGAAAATAACTTACAACCTAACATAGAAAAATTTTTGAACCTGTATTTACAATGACTGTTCAAAATGTCCGCCTCTTTCTAGGAGGCAAAGCTGAACACGCTTGCACATATTTTAAGAAACGCGTTTCAAGATACTGATAGTGACTTCGAGTATCCTTTGAGTGATATGGCAATTTTCGTATTATCTAATATTTGGGGAATATTTTCATAAACTTCATTCTTCAAATATTCCCCCTTAGAAACAAGTCAAAAATGCTCAGACTCTTGGTTCAAAGAAGACGGTGCAATGTCTTACGAGTTATGAGCCAATGGACAAGCTTGAAGTTTTTTTCAGGGGATGGACTCATTCAAAAAAATATCGGGCCACCTCATCCCCCTGAACTGAATATTTCTCTATATTTTTTTTCGATCGAATAAGAAAAGAACAAAGTTTATGAAAATATTCCGCAAACAATAGAGGATGTGAAACTTGCATATGACTCTGAGGATACAAGAAGCAATTTGAAACGAGTTTCTTAAAATATACGCAAACAACCTTAAATTCATGTCTTACAATTTCAGATTAAATTGATCACCATGTATGTACAATCTATGAGTGTATTCCGTCCGTCCAAGTGCTACTTTGTTTGTGAAGAAGTACTTGTTGGAATGGACCTTTGAATTTCCGTTAAAGTGAAATTTTCGTGGAACTGATTTTGGAAAGTTATTCCGCGGGAGTAGGAATTTTAGAATAATTATAATAACAATAAACCAAAGAAAAGCGCGAGGACTTATGGATTGGTGGATTTTGGACAAAACATGTGAGCCTTTTGGACTGAAAATGTGCATAAATCCCCTGGATTACAAGTGCTGAAGATGGAAGAGAAACTGTTTAACACCTGGGCTACAACAGCTATAAATGAAAGAAGAGGTAAGAACTTCTTGTTTATTCTCGTTTGAATTGGAAATAGAACCGATAATGTTTAAAAATTTGAGAAAAGGAAATTTAATTGAACATTTAAATGAAATCGATGATATCCCAACTGATGGCTTAAATGTATTTCAATTAAAAATTAAAAATGAAAACTGAAATATTTTGAAGAACATCCGGAATTGTTCGCCGATCGATAAAACTCGATTATTTTTTCTTTCCCTACCTGAGATGAGAATGAAATAAAGGCCAGGGATATTCATTTATTCTTTAGGCTTAAAATTCAATTTTAGACTAAAAAAATTGAGAGAAAAAAGTTAAATTTATTGCAGCTAAAAAAAAGAAAGGGAATTGGAAAAGGTAAAAGTCAAAATGCGAGTAAAGATGTCTTTAGTTCGAATGAAAACACACATACACGTAAAGGTTTCCTAAACATGCATCGAAAAAGATTCAAGAGCAGAGTAAACAGCAGAATAGTAAATCTTACCTGCCGCTGTGATCATCCCATTCTGGCTGATACGCCTGCTGAGGCCAGGGAACTGCTCACTCCTTAGGGAAGTGAGGGATCCCTGAAACACCCTCTCTCCGGCGGCCCCTTGGGGAAGAGTGCGTTGGGGCAAAAGGCCCTGGGGACCCTTTAGTCCAAACACCCCGACATTTGCGGCGTCATTGTCTACGTTTCGTCCTAGAGTACTCCAGGGTGATGTGTTACTAACGGGCTTGTTGCTGAAGTTTCCCTGGTAACTCTGGAATAAAAACGTAAAGATTCAGCTTCAATTAAAAACAGCTAAATGTACAAGTAATTTAAGAACGTAATTCACTTGGAGGGTGTTATCACATATGGCTTACTCAAGTTATCGAAAAAAAGATATTTCATATGATCTATAAGAATGCAGTTAAATGCCAACTTTTAAATATGCAGAACATTAAACTAGGTTGGTGTAAACCCCATTAACTCACTTCTTGAGGGGATGAAACTACGTAAGCCACCAGATACATGAGAAATAAAGAAATTCTGAGAGCTCTTAAACTCACAACCATCAAAAAAAACACATTCAAAAAATTCCAATAAACTTTTTTAACTTCCTCGAAAATATCGACAACGTTAATATTAAAAACCTAGAAAACTATCCTATGACACATGAAATCAAAAGATCCAGGCAAATTCTATCGGAATCCTATGAGCCCCCTTAATTCTCTTATAAATTTTCCTCTGTTTTTATTCTAACTTTCTCTTTATTTTTGCATGCGATTCTCAATTTCATCTCCCTTGCAATCTCATGCCGGACATGCTCTACCCACCTTACTTATACATTTTAAATTCTCGTTTCGGGCAGCCAATTGCAATTAAAGAAGTCAATAGGATATTCTCTTTTCAGAGCAGGATTTAACTTCGAATCCTTCCATCTATAAACTCTAGATCCATCTCTTCACCTTCATCACAGCTAAACAATGGGAGAACGTTAACACAACAGTCACATAAATAACGAAACTTTCTCTCAGAACTCCCTCCTCAATAAGCTTACATTTCCACCTCTCCAAAGTAACATCACTGTTTACCAAGATTTAAGCGCCCGAAGAATTCAACGCCAACATCAATGAAACTACGTTCTTTCTAATCTGCACAAAGTGTTACACTACCCAAGCTTCATCTGATTTTATTTTCCGATTATTTCAGACTCTCCATACATAGGATCTTCTTTTTAATACATTAATAGTATTGGTTTATTATTACATAATAAATATTATAAATTTATAGTCTAGTCCTTTTGGTCTTTGGGCATCTGCAACATCACGGAAAGTTATACAGATGAAGTTAAATAAATTTTATTGGTTTTGCTTCTAACCAATTAAAGTAAATAATGTGTTCATTAAAGAGTTAAAGCAGTCCTTGTTTTCAAACAATAATTAATATTTAGACAACATATCAGAATGTGATATTCAATATTTATAAAATGAATCCATTGTTAAAAGCGTAAGGGGAATATATTTCACCCTGCATTTCAAGAACTTTGCTGGAATTAGATACAAATTATCAATCAATTAAATAAATACATTTTTAGAATTTGGGTTGGATGACCGAAAGTTGGATGGAAAAGAAACAAAAAACCATCTCTAAGACAACATTATGCTGAATTTCAAGCACTGAGTAATGTGTCTATCTTTTAAAAGAAATACAAAGAAATTTTGTAATCACTTGGTAGTAAATTTTTTAAAAATTTCGTTCCAGTAAATACGCGAGCTCTTAAATTTTTTTTAACAATTTACTCCTCAATTTGTCTTACGCATTCGCCACATATTTTGAAAGAGAATAAAAAGAAAGAAGAATAAATACTAACTAGTGTTTAAATACATTAAATACCGCGAATCTAATGAGGGTTTTAAATTGCTTGAGCTAGTCATGCATTCATTTTCGGAAATAGAAATATCCACGTCAATGACCTGTTAGCTTGATCACTAAGAACTTTTCAAATCGTATTTAGTCATCACATTTTTCTAATTATTATTTCTTTCAATTAAATGCATCACCGAAGTATAAGTGGATTAAATTAATTGCACAATATCTTAAGTATAGTTTGATGCTTGCGAGTTGCTTACCTGAGCCTGATAAGCACATTTTACGGGTGATAGGTTTCTCGCATTCATGGGTCTACCCGGGGATGTGGTCAATTCCGTCGGAGGATTTTCGGGAGGAGGGGGTATGATGTCCGTCCAGTTGACCACTGGAGCTTTCGAGGTGCCAGGCATGAACTTGTTCTTCATTTGCCGACTCTGGTATCCGTAATCTTCTTAAGAAGAGAAAGGAGGAAAAAGACATTCATTGTATTATATCGGAAGTTATAGTAAATCAGAGGGGTTTTTTTAATAATAGAGTTTTATAAGTTGTTTATAATGGTTTATATTTTTGCACGATTATGAGAAAAATCTTATGATATTGTTGTTAACTCTTACTAAAATTTTTTATTATCTTTCAATATTTTTATAACAGTCATTTGTAGCTTGAAATATATAAATTACATTAATTTAAATGAGGCCATCCGAAAGCTAAGCCCTGTTTTGTTGTTAAATTTGATGTTTTTTGTAGTTTTGTGGGGACTTAGTGTATCGTTACAAATAACAATACTTAATAGAAAATTTCCAATCCCATCGCCTCCCCCCCCCCCAAAAAAAAGAATCGTCAAATTAGGCGTATGTTGCATATATTCGAAATTATTGAATATCTAAAACTACAAGGCTTTCCCACAGGTCTATTTTAAAGTAAAATACATTCTTATAAAATTACAAAATAAGTGAAACAACGTAAAAAAAATAGCTTTTCTAAAATTTGAGCTCTTTACATGATGTTTATAAAAGAATATCCAAAATTTGTAAACCTACAATAACAAACCAAATAAGTTATAATCACTTTTGGACAAATTAAACTTCAAATAACAATTTAAAACTTGTAAAATTTACAATGTGATGACCCCCAGAAACTTGAACGATATCTAATCGTACGATAAGACAAATTGGTATTAGAGCAGATGATGATCTTGCTCTTAATCATTGGTTCTCAAAAAGTCTTGATTTAATTCCTGGTGGTTGTGAAAACCACCATTACCCTATCCGGTAATGGTGGTTTTTTCTTCATCAACTCAAAAGATAAAATTCTTTTTTCTCACCATTACCGGAGAACTTATTTGAACTGAGCACTCCAATAACTGCAGTCATTCCAACTGTATTACGTCCATAGGGGCTCTACTTTCTTTAGACAGGTTTTAGGAATCTTGATTCTGTGCCCCCTAGAGTTCTTTTTCTTTCCTTTGGAGTTTATTGTTTGTGGTCAATATAGGTGACGGACCCGAACTTGTTAAAAAAAGCGTGAGATGAGTTTTATTATGAAATGGTTATCGCTCGTATTTCTGGCGGTGGTCACATTGAATATTTATAATGTTAAAAAGGATATTTTTCTGTAAACATCCAGCATTAGTAAAATTTTATTAGCTTCATGGTTTCATTTATAGTTGGCAAAGTAAAATTTTTAAGGCCAACCCTAAAATTTCCTATGCAGTTCCTAAAATTTTAAACACAATTTTAGAAATTTAAATGGAACTTTCAGAGCATGCATACATGTCATGCATAAACATTTTTCTTTAAAACTGATGTATGAAAAATCAAACTCTGAGTAACTATTATAAAAGTTACAAACTGCGAATATTTTACGATTTACGAATTTCAAAATGAGTATAAAATTTTCAAAGTATATTCACAAATATTTTAAAAAGTTCCAAACTGTTTTAAATACATTAAATACTATGTATTTTTTCTATTGGTAGTGATGAAAATTTCATTTTGCTCTCTCATTGATAGAAAGTTACAGACAAAGAAATTCGGCATTAAAAATGTGATCATAATACAGCTAACAGATTATATATTGCCAAAATAATATATAAATACAAAACATTTAATAAATTCTAAAGTTGTGTTGCTATTTGTTTTTATGCTTTTAATTTTTTCAGTTCTTGTCCACAAATTTTATGAAATATAAACATTAAAATGAAAAGTGCTGAAAAAGAAGTACTCATTTATATCTCTCGTCAATAAAATATTACTTACTACATTACACTGCTAAAAATAATTGTTAAACTCAGAATAAAATAAATTTTTATTTGCGCAGTTAATGTCAGTGTTTGATAAGTAGCATTTTAATAATCGTTAATGTCATTTCACTGCTTTAAATAGTATTAATTAATTATGTTATGTGTGAAATAAGCTTTAACACACACACAACATGGAAATTACTTAAAATAACACATGTTTTTTTTATTTATTTTCAAAAAAGTATATAATACAATAAAAAAAACGTTTCATTATAAAAGACACCCAGATTCATTTAAGACATCTACAGAACTACTCAAAATTAAATATATATATTCAAAAACTAATAAAATCTAAAACAGACACACACAAAACCATTAACAGATTTAGTAACATTTTATTTTTATTCTGTCTCCCTTCCTCTCTCTCTCTCTCTCGCACGCACACACACACACACACACACACACACACAAACGTGCTTGTGTGTATGTGTGTGAATGCAATTTTGCTTAATTATTTTCACTAATGTTATTGTAAACAAAATAACAATAGAAAAACATTCAAGTTTTGCTTTTTAAATTCTTTCTCGAAACCAGATTGCTGCATTTCTAAGAATGTGATTAAATATATTCGAAATAATGAAATAAAGATTAGAAATAAACAAATAAGAAAATGTTTTTATTTTTAAAAATTTCTGTCTTATTTTTTAGGTAAAAAAAAATATGTAAGATTTTTCTCCATATATTCTTTTTTTCTTTTATTTCCAAAAGCATATTTCTGTCTGATTCTGTGAATATTCTGTAGGTTTTGAAACTTTTCATAATTCATAATAAATATTTTTAAGAACTGGGGTGAAAATCCAATCTTTATTTTTTACTTTTCAAACGAAAAATTTATTTAATGGAAATAAATGAAATAATCATGAGTTCAATCCGCAAATAGAAATTCCACAGTACCGACATTACATTGGTGGGCAGGATTCTTAAAAGTATAATAATATATATATATGAGCCATTATTAGAATAAAATATTTTATACTACATTTAATTACAATTTCTGCTTTAATTTCACCTCATTTTCTATTCAAAGAACATTTATAACAATCAGATGTATTATATATTTTCGTTGATATTTATAATTTTATTTTTCAATTTCATGTTTATTAACTGAACCTCATTTTTGATAACTATTTATAAACTCATAAAACAGAACATATCACTGTTCGATTTTGTTACCCACAGAATAAAGATTACGATCAAAGCGTACAGCGTCCTTCCGTACAGATATCGATTTTTATTATTTCAGATGAATAAAGACGCCGTAGATAATCCTTTCTTTATTCATTCCGAAAGCTGCAAATATCAATCGATACTTCATCTAAGAATTTTTTTTCTTCCGTAAACGAAAACTGATATTGATAAAAGGATATCAAGTGGTTAATTGACATACCATTAGAGTAATTTACCGACGAACATGGCTGCGCTTTGTTCAGGAAGTGATCGAAAACATCATCTGCGAAAATAAAGGAAGAAAAAGAGATACACATTATCATTTATCATGTAAACAAGATGAAAGGATTGAATTCAGAAAAAAAAAAAGAGATCAGATTAGGAGGGGGGGGGAATAGTTAGTGCAATATTGGTTGCTATGGGTTATTGAGTTTAATTTTAAAACCTAATGTTAAACATTCTGATGAAAATCGCTGAATCTTTTGGTTTACAACAGAAAAAAACTTTGTAAGTAGTACTAAACAAAGTAGATTTTAATCAAAAACTTTTAAAATAATTTATATAGTTACATAAAAATTATCAATGCAGGAGAGAATTTACAAACATGTTAGTAAAATTAATGAATTTTAAAAAAATTGCAATTGAAAACAATCAAACAGCAATTTTTTTTTATTTCTTAACCTTTATAAAATATTTTTATCATTCTTCAAAAAAAGGTAATAAAACATTCTAAAGTTGAGAAATGGTATCAACTTTAACAACAAAATGAAACATTTCTGAGACAAAATATAACATTAATATTCATGTATTAAAATTAAAGCAAACGATAAAACATTAAAGTATAGACAACACAAATTATTAAAACCCCTGATAATATTCAATTCAGAAATTAAAATTAAAGAAAGCGATGCATTTTAAAATTGAATGTATATCTTAAGAGAAAAGTAATTACTGTTGTCATAAAATAAAATAAATTTTAACATTTAAACCAATTTTCATCATCTAACACTAAATAAAAGTTTAGATATATTTTATAGATTTCATAATTATATTTCTTATGTTTTTTATTTTGCAATGAATTAAAATTGTCTTTTATATCTATTTATCCTTTTACACGATATAAACTTAAAAAGAATACAAATTTTATTTAATAATAAAGGACGTTTTATTTTGTTCTTCTTAATATTTGGTTATTTATATTTTTCTATCCCCGGTTTTTAGAGAAATTCTTTATAATCTATCGGACTCAAAATTCGACAAATTAAAAACATGTTTACAAATGGACTAGTTATTTTTAGTGATATTGTGTTATATTCTAATCTGTAACTGTTCTAATATATTCAGTTTATTTGCAAAGCGGATAATACCATTTTATAAACCTCTTTGTCAATCATATCTCGTGGAATTAATTAAATATAGGGTCGTTATTTTTAGATTATATGGGATTTCAAATAAACAGGCAAATCGTGGCCGCACAGAAGACGCAGCTAAGTAACAAAATTAATCTAATAGAGATTCTACCTGTATGTTCTACCTGTATTCAACAGTATTTTATTTTCAAAATAAATGACTATTTATAATATTCCTTAATTTTAATCAAATTATTTTGTATCTGTTTATTTAAATGATTCCTATATGTTTATTTTACACGAATAAAATCTATGAAACACAATCAAACTTCAACAAAAAAGCGCATATTATTTCTTTTAAAATTGTAATATCAATATTAAATTCGGAATTAATTTTTAAAAAATCTTTTAAGTTATAGAAACAAACGAAAGTTATTTTCCAATGACCAACATCATCTGAAATTCAAATTTAATTTACTTCATAAACATCATGTGAGATTTAGAAGTTACAAAAATTTATTGAAACAAAACTAAAGTGGAATAAAGTAAGAAACGAGTTTTTTGAACATGAGTTTTCTTTCAAACTTCACCCTTTGCGTAACATATTTTTCTATACCTTAAATTTTAAGAGCAAAAGGGAACGTTAAGTCAAATTGAATTCATTCAATAATTAGTTTTAATAATTTATTTTATTATTAGACGTTTATTAAATTTATCATCTAAAATAAATATGTGTAATTTTTTAGTTCAATTAAGCATTATGTTAATCAATTAAGCTACATGTAATTAAAATTAAATCTAACTATAAATTATGTTATTAAATTGAGTATATTTAAGCTAAATGTGATTAGAATTAATGTAAGCGATAAATTGTTAAAGTGAATATTATATCAGCTATATGTAATTAAAATTAAAGCACACGGTAAATTATTAAACGATAGATTTTGCGACCATTTGACGACTTGGCGAGAAACTTGGTATAACATATAATTCTTTAAATAATTAGTTTCAATAAATTAATTTTTATTAATTATAGTTAAATTATCGTATTGTCATCCAAAACAATCGTGTATAGAAAATTTCAGCGTATTTGAGTGCTTTAAAATGTGAGAAAAAAGCTTTTAAAGTTTTGACCTAGACAAAGTTACAATATGATTAAAAGAAAACCCATTAACAAGTAATAAATTCGATTACACAATAATGCGTATCAATAAAATTTACATTTGCTCGAAAGAATTAAGCAAAAATGGACTGTATAGTAACAATAAAACTTTGATAGTTTTAACCAGTAATTTTATGCTATTATAATTGCTACAAAGAAGAATTTGATTTTAAGATACATGATACTTCTAAATTATAAATTAATACTGACCTGCAAGTCTAACATTAGGATCATGCAGCTTATCAGATTTCTTACTTAGCTCAGAACTACTACTCTTACTGTCATACACCTAGAAAAAAATAAGAATGAAATATGAAATATACATCCCAAATACTAACCTATAGATATTGTGTTCTTATTTAATCTACATATTTTGTTAATAACCAAGTTTTCGTAAATACTATCGATTATTTCCCCATTTACTCTGATTAGATAATAATATAGATTATTTTTAATTAACTTTTATCTGATTCTGAAGACTAAAGTACAGTCATTTTAAAATGAAACAAAGTTTGATTTAATTAAAATTTTTGTATTATATTGTAAAATAAAAATGATATAAATACTAAAACTAATTTATTTTCCAATAATACTGTAATATTTTTGATTTTGGAAGGCACATAGCGTAGTGATTTTATTATTAGAATACGTACTACAACGATTTTTTTAAAGAAATGTATATTGTGTAATAATTTTATTTTTACAATATGCATTTCATAATTGTATTATTTTTAGAATACACGTACCATAATTATTTTATATTTAGAATGGAAGTGACGGGGGATTTTTTTTTTTTCTTGGAAAGAGCATACTTTTGTAGTTATATCTTTAGTATGATCACAAACAGTATGTTAATAGAATGATTTTTTCTTGGGAATGGCGAACTGAAATGATTTCATTTTCTGAATATGCAAACCTTGATGATTTTATTTTTTAATCATGCGTACCGTATTTTTATTTTTAGAATGGACTTATATGGCTACCTTTTTATTTTCAGAACAAACATACTGTAATTGTTATATTTATATGGAATAAACATAATAATTTTGTTTTTAGAATGGACACATATTGTATTCATTTTGTGTACCGTAATGATTTCCTTTTTAAAGTGTGCGTATTCTAATGATTTTATTTTTAGAAGGAATATACTGCAAAGGTATATTGAGAATGCCCTTAGCAAAATGATTATATATATTCTTTTTTTTATTATTATTATTAAGTTTTTTTTATAAGCTACTTACAACAAGAAGATATTTATAAGAAGTTATTTATTTGACAACTAATGATGGTTCTTAACATTTTGAGCATCAGTCGTAAGAGATAGTTGGTATATGAGCTGAATTTTCATTCTGCGAGTTTCCAAAACTTGTGACATTGGGCTATTCGCGGTTTCTCTTCACTAACCTTGGGGACTTTTAATTGAGATTGATTGCTTTTGCTAAACAACCTTTGCCCAACCAAAAATAAAACGTGATTATGTAAAGCAGGTAGGAATGAAGTGAAGCGGGAGAGTTAGGAAATATATAAACTCCGACTGAAAGTCGCGAAAGTAAAGCTGAAGGAGAAGCTATAAGTAAGCTGAAGGAGAAGTTATAGATAAGCGGAAGGAGGAGTTATAGAGAGGCTGAAGGAGAAGTGGAAAGAGAGGTTGAAATAAGTAATTAGATTAAAGATTGTTGCAAGAGGTTTATTTACTACTGTTTTCAACAGTTGATCCAGAGTCTGAGTTGCAGTCGAGGAAGGATTAGTGGTACAAGTTTGTTGGATTACTATTGGTAGATTGAATTTGGGTAGTAGAAATCTTTCCCTGGAGAGCATTTATAGTTGCTGTTATAGTAAATAGAAGTTAATAAATTCCGTAAATATTGTTCTAGTGTCTCTTTGATTGGGTATTGTGTCTTAGTGTTTAATAATTGAATCTAACTATGGCACAAGAAGCAGCCCGGATCGGGCTGGCGTCACAAACTTACCACAAAAGTTCTTGAAATTCGATTATGTTTAACATCCGCCATCGTTATTTCCCAAGGCGATTTTCAGTGGAATCAAATTTGGAACTCTAGACTATTTCCTTTTTATTTCGAATACAATGCTATGGCTTCGATTAAGTATAAATACCAATAAATATAGTCTGATGTTTTCTATTGGTTAATTTGACATTATGAACAAATTAATTTGTTTTAACATAATAAACAGAATTTGGATGAATTTTTTTTTCATCGGGATACCTCTCACAATTGAGAAGTTCGTTGAACAAGTACTTTGAAACACAAAAATCTGTTAGAAAACTTGATGTATCAGATCTTCAATTCGATATAATAAGGCCTAAATTGTGAGATAATAGATAACTCCTTTGAACAAAAGTGATTCAAATGGAATAATTATGAAAAATACAGTTTTTTTTTAAAAAAAATTAATATACGTCAGGTTGATGAAAAAAAAAATAATAAGGAAACATGCTAAACAGTTGTGATCAAACCTTCTAAAATTCCCAATAAAATTTTATTTTCAAGAAATTCTTTTTTTAAAAAAATATTTATCTGTATAATTTTCAGTAATTCCTTACATTTTAAAACATAATTATGAATAATTTTCTTTAACAAAAACACGCTCTTTAAATTTTATTGGAACTGATGCAGTATACTGCCGGATAGATTCCATTTTGTTCTTTTTGGCGATCAGGCTGTTCATGCTAAATTTTGTACATATTGATTGCCATGTTTATCTTCTATGTCGCAAATAAAAAGTTGGCGAAAACAGACCAAACTTGGCTTCTAAGATGCACATATTGCAACTTGATCATTTTTTTTTTTTTTTTTTTATTATTGACGGCAAATTTTTTTTTTTTTTCTTCAAAAGTTCCTATTTTAATATTTCATTTTTTATGATTACTTGATCATGCTCACAGCTATTCATTTGAAACATGAAAAAAGACTTATTAACTTTGTTATCAAATGAAACTAATAACATAGTTTTTATAATTTACGAAATGAAACATTTGTATTAATAAATGTATACAAAATAATTCAAAATAAAACAATTTTAAGAAAATGAAGCAGTTTATTAGAATTCTAATACTAATTAGTTACTTTGATGATCAATGAAATTGTTTTATTTTAATGATTACTTTGATTTATCTATGAAAAACTTACGAACATGCATTGAAAATTCCGATCAATAAAAATAAATCGACATTCCACTTAAGAATTAAATTTTATAGTATTGAAGAAATTGAAACATTAAATAAAGTTTTAATTCTATATTTAGGACATATAAGGAAAAAGTATAAATATTATAAATAAATTTAAGTAAATAATGACTCAAAATATTTTGTTTACATAATACAAGAATGAATTCAGCATAGCTTTCAGGAGAATTTTAAAAATATATAAAGAGAACCCCATTTTGTGAGAAAATGCATAAAAAGATTTGAACTGATGGCTATTGAACTATATTTATCGACGGGAAGAAAACTGAAAGTATCTAATTACTTTCAAATACCAAAGACTGACTTATATTTGATGTAAAAATGCGATAAAGGACATGATGCCACCAAATTCGACAACCTATATTTAACATTTTATAGGATATTAATAGATCTTTTTCTTTTCTTAAAGCTATCGTTTCTGAAAGATCATTAGTCAAAATATTTTGACTTATTCTTGACAACCACCACAATTTGTTTTTCTTTGATGGCAACAATAAATACCCTGAATGAAAAGTATTGATAGATCCGAACAATAGATTCTTTTTTTTTCACCAATCAAATTACCCGAAAAAGTAGATAAAAATCGATATGTGGTTGAGAGGTATTCTTCTCTATTTTGATTTTCTGGCAGACGATAAAATAAAAAAATGATGTTCTGTAAAACGGATTAATCCAATCACGCAAGAAGAACTGAAGGGAAGCTATGAGCCGGTTGGATGAAACGAATCGAATAATCGGATTTTGGATCGAATCTTCTGCAAGAATCGATTCAATAGAATGAGATGAAGACTTACGATAGAGATTAGATCTGTGTTAAACATGGGGTAAGGTGGATTTCGTTGCTTTCGATTTTTTGTAGAAAGAAATGAGAAATTTAATTTAATGTTTGTTTATTTCTCGCAGGAATTTCGTCAATAAGTTTCGTCAATATTATATTTTTATCATCGACTGAAATACATTGTTAAGTATATTATTTTAGCGAAAAAAATAAATTTATCATAAATTTGTTTTCTTATAAATTTAGTAATTCCTTTCTTATGTGGACATGAATGTTTTTTCTTAATTATTTCTCAAACAAATGGTATAACAATTGAAGTCATACTTGGATTTGATGCCTTTTACTTACGTGTATTCATGAAAGATATACATTTTAATATACCAGAAGGAATCTAGAAGGTAAGAATATTACTTTTTTATAATTTCTTTTTTGAACAAAATCGACTGTATTGTGATCAAGATCGAAATTTTGGAAGTAGAATGTTTCCTTGTTTGTCTCATTCGATTGAAAACTCTCGTTTGTAGTGAAGTATTGAAATGTCTTGCCGAGACTCTTTCGAATCTTACCATTTGCAAGTTGAGGAGCGCAACCTTGTTGTTTCTTGTGAAGAAAAAAGCGCCGTTTCTGAATGAAATAAACACTTTTAAGGAGGATAGTGTCATGGACCGTACAAATGGTGTCCTAAAAGTGAAGCTAGCATTTACTAAAAAAAAAAAAAAAAGAAAAAGAAATAATGAAAAATTCAGAATTATTGTTTCGACTAGAAAAATCATGGCCTTTGCATTTTCGGATCGTAAAAGAATTCTCCTCATTGAACATTTGTCGCAGAGGGAAGCAATTACCCTAAAAAAATTACGGAGAGCGATACAGAACAAAAGAAGGAGAATATGAACGCAGAGAATATATTTGTTGCATGGCAATGCACTTTCCCACACAGTCAACACTTCAAAGCACCTATTGGGTTATTTCTGTCGGGATATCATTAACCACTCCTCTCACAGCTCTGACATGGCACCTTCAGATTTCTTACTTTTCACTGCTCTTAAGTCATTTAAGTCTGGAGTTTTTTATTTTTGAAATATTCCTCTTAAATACTCATAC
Source organism: Nephila pilipes (assembly GCA_019974015.1). Lineage (NCBI taxonomy): Eukaryota > Metazoa > Arthropoda > Arachnida > Araneae > Nephilidae > Nephila > Nephila pilipes. The sequence continues at coordinate 563,632 of BMAW01116638.1, forward strand.
ATCAATTTTGTTTAGTCTTAACTTTTACGTATAACTTATTGATTATAGCAAATGCACAACACATATTGTATTAATTCCTTTATTTCGTTTTTTAAATTTACATATTTATATAAACAATGGTTTTAATACCTTCGTATTTATTACTTTATAATCATGAAACCGTAAACTCGTACTCTAACATTCTTAAGCAACACTCAGTGGCTAACATTTGTTTCCAGACGCACGTAGTTTTCATTTCATGACGTAAAAATAAAACTAATTATTAAAAAAAAAAACAAGATTATATTTTTACAAACATTCTATTTTTTTCTATTTTATAATATTGCTATAATTTACATTAATAAATGGAAGAGTTTGCATTTGTATGTGTGTGCGTGTGTGGCCGATGTATATGAAGCGGTAAGATTACAAAGCCCCAAATCATGAAATTTGATATAAAGAATTTATAAGTACTGACGGAACGCACCTCAGAGCTATTTCTTCAAAATTCTCTTTAGATCTTTAAAAATTTAATTTTAAACTGTATTTTGTTTTCACTGCGAACGGATTTTGTTTGTCCGCTAGCTTTCGAAACCTCATTTAGAGAAATTCTTCCTTTACCGAAGTATAAGAACTATGTAAAAGAACAATAAATCCAACAAGGAAGAGGGAGAGCAATTATTTTACACCACATTTATTTTCAGTCTCTACGCACCAATTATACATAAACAAATATTAACAAAATATATAAGGGTTTCCAAACTGAGCGGTCAGGAGAAATTAGATCAAAACAAGGAAAAACCCGTCTTACATGATAAGATCTAAATGTACTCTATAATATTATCCATGAACCCATGTGTTCTCTCTTAGACGAGACAAGGCGCCTCCTGGCGGTATCCATATAAATTATTTCCACAAACTATCGTGTCAATCGTCCAACAGCCTCCTCCCCCCCCCCATCTTTCTTCGAGATTCGTCGTGTAATACGAGCTGCATTAGCTTCGACTTTTGTGATGTTACGTTTCCATGTAATATGCGAATAAGTTTAATAACAATATCAATCAGAATAGAAAAATTTAATTACAACAGGAGTATTACTTAAATTACTATATCGCATTTAATTCGAAATGAATATGTTAACTCTCTTTCATGCATATTTAAATTTCTTTAAGAATAAAATCATTTATTTAAAAAAAAAATGTACGATTTTAACTCCGATAAGTATTCAGACACTTTAAAAGACATAACTAAAATTTATAAAAATTATGTGAGCAATAAAGCATTTAATATTATGAATCTTAGTGTTATAATTTCTCTTTTTACTTCTGCGCAGAATTAACAGGTTTCTTTTGGAAAAGAATGTTTTGTTTCTCAATATTTTTTTCATCAAAACAATTTTCAAATGAACTTTCGAATGAACACGATATATTATATTTTCTTTTTGCAATTAATCTCATAACAGAAGACAGTATAAAATAGTTCTTAGAGCTTACTGATAATAACAAAAACCATAATTGAATATTTAACAAAGTAGTTTTCGATCATTAGTTTGAAAAAAAATTATTATGTTTTGTTACTTCAACACTTCAGCAGATATATTAAATGTTCATTTAAAATATTTATGTATTTTTATAGAACCTAATGGTAATCAATAGAAATTAAATTACCTATTCTAAAGAAAGGTTAAATGCCTATCAAAAATATTTTTTTACGCATTTTCTTCTCTTACTACTGAATTTTGATTTATTATTAACTATCATATGCGATATTAGTTCAAAAAATATATGTTTTTGACGACAAACGGCGTTTCTCAATGGCGCACCTAGAAATTAATTTTGGAGGGGAGTACATATCGCCATCCCCATGAAAGAAGCAATTTCTTTAGTAAAGAATTTCCTCTTGTTGAAAACTGAATAATACGTTACATCAACCTAATTTCTCCAATTTAAAAAATGTTCAAGGATCGACATAATTTTTATTAAGTTTCAAAAATAAAGATCATTGAAACAAATATAAATAAATAAATAATAAAGATACCACAAGAACAAACGTTCTTCCTATTCAGAATCGGTGAAATACATGATTGAAAAACTGATAAAAATCATTTAATGATTGAAAAAAAACCCCGACCCTAATTTATAAAAAAAAAAGGCTGAAAAGGTTACAGAATTATGAAATAAAAAATTCCACACATAGTTTTTTCACAGTTATATTTATTGTCTGTTACAAAATATTTAAGGCTTCTTCACTCACAGATATATTTTTATATCTATATAACAGAGTTTTAAATGCATTTCAGAGGTACTGTTTTTTATAAGTAGTTTTTCAAACACTTCATAGTTGAAAACGATCTTTCAATAGTACATGTTGTAATAGGCAGAGACGACAAAACAAATTTAAGGACGTTTCGAATAAATACTCGTGTCTATACAAGAGAGTACAACGTATTTTCTTGTAGAAGCTCAAGGTAATCTCTAGTCTTTTGTGGTAGTAATTTCTTTTTTCGTAACTTATATTCTGCTGTCAAAATATTAATACTACAACCTGACACATCTGAAAAATAAGTTTCTTCCGTGGTTTCGTTCGCGGATATGAGGTCATTCGCTGATTGATTAAAATATTAAATGAACAATAAACTACAAATACTTTTGTGTTTTGTAGAGAGAAAGAGATGACACACTGAGATGGACATTTCCGAAGACCTGTTTTAGGTTATCTGGAAGAAAATGCTTTCTGTATTCTTTTCCCAGGAGACTGTTGAGAGAGGTGTCTTTCGTAGGGATGCACCCTCCTCTCTGCGTATTTAAACCCTGACCCAGAGGAACGTATTGGAGATAACAAAGACTTTTTTATTCCTTTCTCAGGAATTGATTTAGATGGAATCATTTTTTCACTTACTGATTAAAAAAATGTAAGCATGAGAAGGGAAAAAATAATTTTTTAAAAAAAGTTTAGAACATGTATAATAGTATAATAAAAGAAAATTATCTTAAAATATTTCAGTTCCCAGAAAAAATCTTGGGGGATGCATATGTCCCTCTGCACCTCTCTGGCGTTTCGAAGGCAAGTTGGTATTTCTATTGAGTGCAACCATCTCTTAAGCGGAGTCGAAATAAATGTGATACTGATAAATCAAAACAATTGCTTGCTTTCGGTGATTTGCTTCAAAGAAGGCAAAGACATTCTCTTTGGGGGGGAAAAGTTATAGAGACGATTTTCTGGGATGTGGAGGGCGTGATACTCATGGACTTTTTAGGAAAAAAATATTACGATCGATGGACAATGCTACAGTGATTAAACTCAACTTTAAAACGGTTACTTTTTGAACCACTCTAGTAAATAATTATAAAAAGAAAATTATTAATACGTAACGCAATTTTTTTCTTTTTATTTTTAATTCAATCGCAAGCGCTATAATAATAGTCGAGGGCGTTGCTTAATTTTCCTTGAAACAAACAACAAATTTCTTCACACAAACAGCTAATGTGCTGGTCCTGGTTCAGATAGTTTTCCACTATACCATCTAATTTCCATCCTTGTATGACATCTAAAAACCGTCTCAGTCCTTACATTGCGATATCTCTCTTCTACAATGATGACAGAAGTTAAAACGGTTTAATAACTTGCCCGATGGAAAATCCTTTTTTTCTTAGTTGATAAGAGCAGTGCAAAAGGCGACAAGACAAATTTTTTCCGGAACAATAGATTGAAGGTTGGAAATGCTGCCTACACTCAAGGTCAGCTGACCTATCCCACCTTCGAGGTAGAAAATTTCACAAAATTTTTTTCTTAAAAATTCTTAAATATAGAAAAATTTAAGAATTTTTCTAAAATTACTTTGATAAAAATAAAGGCAATTGAGCAAACCATAGAAATTAATTAAACAATATTTTTTATTTCAAAAAAAATTTCAGGAAAGAATTCAAAGATTTCAAATTATCAAAGGTATTCTTAGGTTTGCATACTATTGTGTAAGGTCCGAATTAAGCACTTCTTGAATAGAGAGGTCTTATTTTAAAAAACATTCTTATGCAGTCCTTTATTACTAGTAGGTTTAAATATAGTTATACAATAGTACAAATAAAAATATTTTTAGTTATTTCTTTTATATTTAATACAAAATTTTAGTTAAACAAATATTATAAGAGCTCAGGTATAAATACTTCACGTATAAAAGTGAATGCAAGCCACTCTACCTTTTTCTCTACAATAATTTATTTTATTTATATAAGTGAAAATTATCTAAAAAGGAATTGAAAAATATCAATTTTTTAATTCAGTCTCTTAATTCATATAAAAAGCAGTTCTAGTTAAGTAAGTATGAATATCAAGTTCACACTCAGTTTTTCATTGTGTTTTGAATTAAGATTACTTAAGCATTGAAATTTGTAAGCTGGGTTCGAAAAATTTAATGTAAGAAATGTTTTATATACGTATCGAATTTCGCCTAAAATTAACCCTGACTCAAGTCGTGATACAAACTCTACTTCGTAAATTAAAACAAGGAAGAAAAAAATGTGCTAAAAGACACGAAGAGCATCTGTTGATGCCAATTTCAGCTTTGTATCTGGTGTGAAAAAATGAACGGTGTCTTCCCTGGATTCCATTACACTTCATGTTTTAAATAATTTACTTCGTCGTATTGTTTTCAACAGACAATATTATTTTCTTTAATCTTATTTTCAAACAATTTATTTGCTTTTAAAATACTTTCATGCAGACGATATTTTACTGCATCTTGTTTTTAAGCAGTTTATTTTCTTTAACATTATTCTTATGTAGATGATTATTGATGCTTGTTCTTATTCATAGTTCATAATTGTTTTTTGTTTTATTTTTCAAGTTCTGTGACACTATGAGGCAACAGTGAACAATATACCAAAGATTTTCATCCGCTGCCATATTTGAAAAGAAGTGTTAGGTCTTTTAAATGGCGGTTAGATATGAAGCGCATATATAGTTGTGTTCAACAGTTTTCCGGGTAGCTTTAAAAAATTACATAAAATATTTCCGGGTAGAAATAATAAATATTTCCGGTAAAATATATAGATTTCCGGGTAGGATAAAAAGATTACATAACATAATTGATATTCTGAAGAATAGCTATCCACATTCATACTCTTGATATTGCAGTAAATACGTACGTCTTTCAAGGACAACTTACACCTGGAAATCAATGAATACATTGAGCAAAAAAGAGAAAGAGAGAGAGAGTATTCGTAGAAATTTCGTGAATCATATATTCTCGCGAAACGTCGTGATTTGGATAAAAACTTCATGGGATAAATAGAATGAGATAGAATATTTGATGGAAAATCAGTGACAGCTGTTTTATCAATATATTTCGAACAGGTAAACATAAACAAAATGTGTTCATTTAACGAAAGCTCTTGTGGTTAAAACTGCAGATAAGGATAAATTGTACTTCAGGGTTGCGAGGAATTTCAGGGCAAAATCCGAATTTTCGAGAGTTATACGATGTTTTTCTAATAAAGATGGAACGATTGTACTGTAAAAAATATAGATTTTTGAACAATAATAAGTATAGCTTTTTAAATAAATTTAAAATAATTACCGTGTACTCCAAATGTTACACGGTCTTACAGACGTAAGGGGAAAAAATACAAAGAAAAAGAAAAAAAATTATACTACAAAAGCAGTGAAATTAAATGAAGAAAAATTGATTGATAGTTTCTTAAAGTCGTACGTATAAGTATCACGAAGGCTATTGGCAAAGGAATACGTAATTTTGAATCTTGTGATAAGCACCTGACCTGAGACATCTAAGTAGGTACTCCACTTAGAAACCACTTTATATTACATGATCAATTTGATAGTATGGTTACTGCTAACAAGTTCGGCAAAAAATATCTATAGTTTAAGTGTATCAGGACATAGGAAGAATAAAAAAACTTCATTAACATTTCTTGTTTTTGAGTTGCATATCTTTTAAATTTATTAGTAAAGCATAGATTTTCTGCGTGCCTAATAATGATATTTTATTCATTCTATAAACTGTAAAATAAATTTTTGGTCAAAAAGTGTTTTTCTCTTCTTAAATGAATATGAACAAGGAGTTTTAGACATAATTGCATTTAGGTACTTCTTTTTTAAAAAAAAAACAGCTCTCCTTAATTATTCAAATATTTTACTTCTCGTATATAAAATAATGTACAAAAAGTAGTGAATCAACTTTTTTTTGAAGTTATCACTTCATATTTTCTATGAAAAAAAATTACAGAAATATGTAATTTTGGAAATTTAAATTTTTGTGTGTTTTTTTTTCGTATAAAAATCATTTCTTAAAATTTAGCGATTACTTAGAGATAAAATATTTTTGATTCGCTATATGCATAGATATCCTTTGCTGAAGTATGAGAAATTTGAAACTGTATTGTATAACGGTTTTTTAATGGTAACAAAATGCAAATACTACATCTCATAAGTCATATCTGTATTCAACTACATATAAAGAAACATTTTTTTTTGTCTAAAACGATTACTGTTATAATTATACAGAATCATTAAAATATTATTATTAGGCACCCAAACATCTAAGCTATACTACGAATTTAAAAAAAATATTTGTCACCAAAACAAGGAATCTTAAAGACCGTATTTTACTATTTCTCGGATATTTTGACATCCTATAGCAAAAACATAATTAATTAAATAAATAAATACGTAGATTTTGATACATTAATAAATTCGTATTTTTGTATATCAATAAATATGCATAAAATAATGAAAATAAGTTAAACGTATTTTTGCATCCAAAATTAGTATAAGTATCTATCTTATTTTATCGGGGAAATATGATATAATATATATCATATTTCCCCGGGGCATATTGAGTATAATATATCGACGATGAGACAAACAGAGTATTAACTCATCCAAAAGATACTTTAATAATTTAAATTTTATTTATAAAAAGTTAGCTCCTGCTTTAGTTCTAAGACCAAAGCGAATATCCAAACAAAGGTCATTTAATGTGGTTTTAAGAATGCAGCTTCTGTTTATTACATAGCATATATATAAAACTAATTTTTTGGCCGATAAAAAAAATTTTAGAAAAAAAAAACCCTTCATTTTCGATTTCGATTTAAAAGAACAAATATGTTTGTCAATTTAATTACAAAAAGATGTTATTATAATAAAAAATTCAGAGGAAAAGTATATGAAAATTTGAAAATGAGGAGCATTAGTGTGCATTTTAGGTCGTAAATATTGTTTTTGAATAATTTTTTGACAAATTCTTTCTTTATAATAATAATAATAATAATACAATAGATACACACACAAAAATTGGGGCCTGTGCGAAAATTCAATTTTGTAAAAATAGACCTAAAATCTGTTCCTTTTGAGCGTTACGGAGACAAGGGAGATGCTTCCTGTGAAGTGACCCTCAAATGTATGCAGTTAAAACAACGAAACATGGGGGAAGCTCTATTATGCTCTCGGGTGGTAGCATTGGTCAGAAATTCAGTATTCATTGCATCCATAGTGAACAAAAAAAATTGTGGCATGAATAACTAGAAGATCAAGAGTGGCGATAAAATCCAAAGGAAAGCATCAATCTTGTCAGTTTTCTTTTGCCTTTTGAAGGTAAGTCCATGAAGGTGTATTAATTAAGGAGTTTTTAAATATTGACTATATATGGAGCGATCAAAAAAAGGAAATAATCCCAGTGTGTTGCACGTATTGTGACAAAAATTGAATTAAACCAGAAGAAATGACCAGACTATATTGAGAGAAGCATGAAGGAATGACGGATATTTCACTGAGATTGTTCAGATTACGTCGTTCTTTTACTAAAAGTGCTAATTCATGATGCATAGAGAGAGAGAGATTAGAGGATGTTATGCTTTTACCGTTGAATCGCGGGGGGGGGGTTGACTTAGAGCGACGGGGATAATTTGAATTCTTGATTTGTTGGTGCGGAGGAAACTTCTCCATCTTTTTTGTACTGCTTTTACCAGTTTTCTAAATTTTTTCCTGGTGGTCATTTATGTAAAAATATATGGCTTCTTTTTGTAATAAACGTAAAGTTCTGAAATTTTCTGGTTGTGTTGTGTAAATTGTTTGATAACTCTGTGCATGGAATAAAGATTTAAATAAGAAGTTATATGTTTAAAAAAATCCTCAAAATTTGTATAGCTGTTTTATTTCGCATAGTCTGATTGGAATTTCTTGAACACTATAAATAACATAATTATGCCGGAACCCAAGCACAGCATTGTGAGAAACAATTCCAAGAAGTTGAGAAAAAAATTGTTTAACAAATACAAATGTTTGTAAAAGCAATAAGAATTTTAAAATATTGAAGTATTTTGAAAAATAACTAAAATTTTAAATAACTGTTTGTTTGAAAATGAAGAGTTTTTTTAGGAATGCTTATTTCAGTGTGCTCAAATATGAAAAAATAAAAATTTTCTGATTCATATTTGTTAAAAAAATTGATCACAAGATACTGTGTTTCTTTAAGGCTGGATATTAATAAATATTCTGGAACTCACATTAGAGAGAAAAAAAGTTATTATTAGAGATGAGAGGATGGTTTCAATGAAATAACGCTCAAGACGGCTCAAGGAAATCTACAAATGACTTTGAAGCTTTCAATTTAAGCTAACAATCTAAATAAAAAAGAAAAACATTAAATACTTACTGATCCTGCGTTAGGTTTTGGTGTGTTGATGAGAGTGGTGGTGGCATAAGGAGCTAAAACGCAAGAAATATCTCTTTTGTAGTAGGTGGCCATACTGTGAGTGTCAACTTCTGCGTAATCGGGTGCGCACACACTGTTGACAGGAAAAAACTGGTCAAGAATGGAGTAAAGAGCACTTGAATAGATCACATTTCATACACTTAAAGATTACTTATAAATTCAGTTTTAGTTTGGGAATATGTTTGAGATATAATTGAAGACTATTCTAGATTAACAGATGTTAAAAGAAATGTGTGGCATCTTGCGAAACTACCCCATGAAAACTAGCCGGCAGTAAAGGAGAAATGGACCGGCTGAGTGTGAACTAGCAGCAATAAAGAAGTGAATACGATCCCTTCTGCAATAGATATACAAACAGCAGCTTCATTATCGAATTTCTTCATCCACAGTGCAGCTTATCAGATATTTTTTGTAGCATTATGCTGGGCGCTCAAATCAGTCATAATCCTCAGATATCCGGACTTCTCCGTGGTCTTGTACTCCGAGTTCTACTCCCTCACTGGTCTTCGCACGGTTGAAATTGAATTGTATAGGTCACGTCTGACTGTTGGATTCCTGCTGGATCCGATCATGTCATATCCGACCTATAGTTTCGAATGGGAGTACTGTGGCATCTTGCGAAACTACTACCATGATAACTAGTCAGCAGTTGTGAAAAGCGGACCGGCCAAGTGTGAAAAAGCAGCAGTAAAGAAGGAAATTCATCATGTATCAGATATATAAAGCTTCAAGTTCAGTTTCTTACGCTGGTTCTTTCTTTTAGCTGTTCAGATAATTTGCTTTTATTTTCGTGAATTTTGATTTCTTTTAAATGTAATTTTGTAAATAAGTTATTGTTTTCGTTGAGCTCCCAGGCTGATGATATTTATACTATCTGATGCAGACAGTTTGATAACTGTCCACAAACTAAAAGATTTATAATAATTGATATGAGCAGAATAATTTCTAAAAAGAACTATTATTATTTGCGTAAACAAAATGGTACAAGAGTTTCGATGTAAAATTTATAATTGGTTCTAAATATCTACGAAGAAATTCAACATTACAATTTTCTTCTTTCTTCAAATTATAAGTAAAAACTATTATAACGGTAAATAATTATTTAAACAGACATTTTACATGACAGAACTTTATCTTTGGAAAAAAAGTAAGAAACTCTTAGAAATCTTTTACCTCACACAGTGTAACATTTCCCTTTCATTTAATTATATGGTCATTATTTCTATGTTGAACGTTCATAAAAGAAAGTCAGAGTAATAAAAATTGACACATTTCAATGAGGAGAAGTTAGACGAATCTTAATTCATTTTATTTATTCAAGATATGAATATTTAGTAAATGGTCTCTCAGTCTACAAACCTTCAACGTGCTTGAAATCTAATTTAGAGTTAAAATAAAAGTTTAAACTTACCAATTCACTTGGGCTCGAGAGTATTTAATCGGAAAGTTTGAAGTTCCGAGCACAAAAAAAACTTGACTTCTAAAATGAAATCATTCTATAAAGGATCCCTAATCAAAATCGGTCTGCTACACAATCACTTGTGACAGTGTAGTTTCTCCTGTACGTCAACTATCGACTATTAGTCATTAACTTCTCTACTAATTTCAATACTCCGTCGCTTTTATGTGTATTTTCTTAACCACTTAATATTTTCTTTTTTTCTGAGATATTGTTTCCAAAAATTGGCACATTTTTATGAACAATTTTGTATTCAAATCAATTATGTGTAATCAAATATTGAATTTATTAATTTATAATTATAGTAAAAAAAGTGGCATTTATTTATCTATTTTTAATTATAGTGAAAAAGTAGCATTTCTATGTAAAGTTGGTTATTTTTTTAAAACGAAACTAGGAAAAAACGCTTCATGGAAACAGATATCAGAAAAGAGCTTGTACTTTTTTTAAATACTTAAAATTTATTTCATTCAAAAATGTGGTTTTTGTTTGATCAATTTTAAAACACGTATATTTACAGAGCCCAATCGGGACAAAATATCACCTTTCTTTTATCACCCATTTTCCGCTGGTTCTACTATTCTGTTTCTTTTTGAAAAATACATATGCAACCTTGTCAATTTCAAATTCTTTTAGATGTGCAAAATTCACTTTTAAATATCACTTCCTTTATTATTTTAGCACAAAATTGAACAGAAATAGTATTTCAACATGGGAAAAACTGAAAAATTGCAAACAAAATTCAGCCTTTTCGCATGTGAACAAAAAGCAGTAAAACCTGACTTTAAAACCGGTATAGATATGTTTTGTAATCCAATTTTTAAATGACTACTGGAGACATCTATTAGAAATACTGCAAACAATAAAAAGAAAATGGGGCAAATCAATGGAATTGTGTAAAAAAAAAGAAGCTGCCCGAGCAGTGTACGGGCATATCATGGAGGTTTCCTCTCACATCACTCGAAACGTGTTAGGGTAAAACTATTAAATCGTTTAATCCACTCAATACACTTCTTACAATTAATCTAATCAGCGTATATCACATTCCATTTGATTGGAAAATAGTTGAAAATTTAAATAAAATATCAGAAAGTAAACCCATGTGTTAGTTATGGGAAAGCCCCCGAACAACCTACGTATCAACAGAAATATAACTTTAAGAAACTCTCAGAGATATAATTGGACTATATTCACCTATAATAGTTGTGTTCCAGGGAAGAATCTGGTTTTTCAAGCAGTTTGGATTCACTCAGACTGTTAGGGTTGCTGGCATGAGACGAATTTAAGGTTTGATTAATCCACAAAGTCTCGCAAGAATTGACACCTCTGGAAAAAAAATGTAAAGAAAAGTATTTAGTTGGTGCGCAATGCGATAGAGAAGTTTCGTGACAAAAAAAATCTATTTCCTCATGGAGGTAATTTTTTAAAAAGATTTAAAGCTCATACACACTTAAACAGAGAGAATATGCTTCTCTCTTTATATATATATATATATATATATATATATATATATATATACACACGAAGAGTATCGTAAGGTTTTAATAATAAAGAAGAAATAACCTAGATATCTGGATAAAATTTATTCTGCATGTTAATTTATCCTTATGTACATAATGTTTTAAATTATAGATATTAATGTTGAATTCTTTCATTTCAGGGAGTCGTAAATTGAGATAACCACAGAAAGGAGAAAATCTCAAACTGCTGAGTTTTACAATAACACCCTTCTAAAGGTCGTAAAATGCTGAAAGAAATGTAGAACTCTGGATAATTAATAACAATTAATTCTCTATCTCAATTATTTTTTGTAATAATTAAAACTTTATGATACTCCCTTGTATACACACACACATTGTAACGGGTTCTTATGCACATTTTCCTTGAATCAACCTCTGAGGCTAATTTACTGCGATGTTTCAAATGAGAACGTGGCTTTGTGAAAGAACAGTGATTTATGAAAATTAATATTGCTACATAAGAAGTGTGGTGAATACAATTGACGAGGTAATGGAATTAGTGAGATTGACTAGATTACTATATCTAATCAAGCAACTGTGAGGCGAGATATTCTAAGCGTGCATCAAGGACTTAAATCCCATTTCTGGAACTGTACTTGAATCGGATCCAGTTATTCAAGCATATTGTTTAGAGGTATTAAGTTAAATAAAATTCCAAATAATAAGTTTTGGTTCTAGATACAATTAAATAAATGCTTCACATTACTAATTAATTTTGATTTAGATTTTTCCGAAAGTGAATAAATCAGTTACAATTATTTGGCTTATTATTATAGGGTGAATACATCTCTTAATAATAATAACGAAAATAATTCGTTGCAATATAATCTGAGGAAGTCTAATTCATTTATATGTTTTATATATTATTTTATATTCTTATACAAATCCATCGACAAAATATTTTAAAGGGTTGTTTCTAAGAAAAAAAAAATATGGAAAAAAAATTTGAATATAAATATTTATATATATATATATATATATATATATATATGAGCAGAAAGTGGGTAATCTTATCTGTAAGGATCGCTTAAATTCATTGGTGTAGCGTTATCATTCATTGGTTAACGAATTATCGGGAAGGGATACGGGGGGTTACTTCCCCATAAGGATTGCTGTATACTAAAATTTTAAAGCTGAAACTTTTTTTATTCTAAATTGTTTTAGTTTTTCAGAAAAATTAATATTCGAAATCCCGTACTTCTCATAAATATTCTTTTCACCTTGAATATTAGCAGTGAATTTTGTAAGTAATTTTGAGATAAAAGTTGATATGGGAGATCATTCTTCCCATAAAAAATTTCTCACCGTACCCCTGGTTACATTATACATTTTTTATCATGTTTGTATTGTTTGTTCCAGTTGGTTCAGATCACGTTAAATGACAGATACAAATATAGTGCTATTTACACTAATCTGTCTCAATTAATGTAAATACTAGAGATGATATTTACAGTAGGGTAAAGTGTGCTTGCTGCATCTACATTTACTATGCAAATATGACCATTTTTAGTTGCACGTTTGAATAAGTAATTATAATATCATCTGCGACGTGACGTTTTGTTCCAATGTTTTGGAAATCTCAGATGCTCCTTCTCTTCGGAATCTTTATGTAGAATTAAGTTGGCCATATATCTTCTTAACCCACTGACAATAATATTTCCTTTTGTTTGGATAGCTAAAATAATAACTTCAGCTTTTGAATAGTGATCACTCCAACCGGGGAATGATATTGCACCTTTAAACTGTAGCATCTGATGCGATGGTGCTTTCGGTTCCCAGGATATCGGATTACTCTAAGGTGAAGACTTGCCTCAAAATTCATGGGAAGCACAAATATCGCTTGATCTTTCACATAAAACTAGCTGTATTTAATAAGGATTTTATCCGGATGTATGGGGAACCAATAACGAATTTGTTCAGTAAGTATGATCCTGTAATCTTGGGATGAATATATGACAGAAATAACCTTTCTCTATCAATTAAGATGTCCCAAGTTTAAAAGTACTCTGGCTTTATTTAGTATTCCTCCTTGACTTAGGCCTGTACGACTTACGACCACAGAAAACAAATAATAATAATAATAAAAACAGTAAAGAAACAAATAAAACTATATGTGAAGTCTTTTTTCGTTTATTTTTTCGCTTCTTTCTCATCATGTACTATAATTATATATAGATTGTTACGAGCCTGCAATTACAATGACACTCCCTTGCAACGTTACTGTTATAGTTAAAGGAAAAATGACACTTCCTGAGATTTCGTTGGAACCAACGCAAAGTGAAGCAATGATCCCCGACCTCAGCCGACGAATTCTTCAACTTTGGCAACAAATTGAAGGTTCTCGAAAAGGCTTGAATTTGCTCGATATCTGTTTCAGGAGAATAGTTATGGAGTTTTCTTGAATATTTCCTGTGACGTCATACTCAAATAGAATAGCTATAAGTAAGCAGATATTCGATGTCTCAGCGATTTTCCTTGTTCTATTGGAGTCTGCCATTGAAAATGCAGAGTATTAGTTTGGTGATTTGTTTGCGGTGTTAACTAGTAAGCTGGTGAAGCGAATGTTATTGTAAGTGAAATTATTGTTATTATAAGGGTTGTTTTGTATCTGTTTGTATTGCTGATCTATACAAGTTCTGTATTTATTCCTGTTATCTCGCTATTGCGTACAAGTTCTTCTACCCAAGCTTCGTCTTATCCTGAATATTTCTGAATAAAACAGCATTCTCCATTATCCTCCGTATTGAGCTGCTTTCATGGTACACTCACACACACACTTGATTTTTGTAAAAATATATTATGAATTTTTGTACTTTATGTACAACTGTCATAACCCGTTTGAATAAAAAGGGTGTTGATATGTAAAATATAAATTTCATTTATGACCTGTTAGACAAAATGGTGCAGTCTTAGGTTGAGGTGACACTATATCGAGAGATTTCGAACAAAATTAACTAACCCTCACAATTTTTGATTATAAATTTCTTTCTTTTGATTTAATAGTGAAATCTAAAAAAATTCTTTATTATTCATGTTTGTATTTTAAAAAGTTGTTTTTCTATTAATTTAAATGGTAGTGTCTGGATTTAATGTGGGTTTCTGATGCTCCGATGGTCTATTTGTCAATTTTTAACTCTGTATATGATTTCTTTTTTTTTTCCATGTTTCACCAGTTAAACTTTTACTAAGATAATTGTGTCCAATTTGGGTCACACAGTTATGAAATATGAAGTTCATTTAAATAAAACTACTTACCTTATACCTTCTGTCTTGTGAAGTGGAACTGAAATAAAACAAAATATTTTAGAATAAAATACATAAAATAAGAGATACAGAAGTAAGACATGAAAAAAGTACGGAAGTTTATGTCTTCCTGCTACAGATATTTTATTTCTAAAAACTTAAGTAATAAGTAAATAAGTCTGTAATACTTTTCTTTAATAGTCAGACTTGTTCACATCACGCAAAAAATGTTTTAACACAAACATAATCTTATTTACTATAATAGGGAACTAAAAATAGGTTCGCAATTATTAGTTATTAATAATTTACTATAAATTTTAATTTTTTTATCGTGATACCTTTGAACTGTATAAAAAGCTTGAAGTTGGTTTCGAAGTTCCAAAAATATCAGGCATTAAAGACTCAACAGGCTTTTATTTTACTATTAGCCTTGCATTGGTTAGAAATTATTCATCTATTAAACATTTTCTTCTGTAAAAATATCATCTAGTCTTTTCCTAGACCAAAAACTATTTTTAAGTAAAATAGCTCAAAGATTTTCCAAGTCCGCGTTTCTTATATGTTGGTACCAACAGCAAGCTTCTGTTGCGCTGTTTTGCGGGCTTTTGCCATACAGC
Source organism: Nephila pilipes (assembly GCA_019974015.1). NCBI lineage: Eukaryota > Metazoa > Arthropoda > Arachnida > Araneae > Nephilidae > Nephila > Nephila pilipes. The sequence continues at coordinate 579,178 of BMAW01116638.1, forward strand.
TAAGTTGGTATATAAAATTTAAAAAAAAATCTCTTGGAAAATTCAGTGTTTTTTATTTGTCTCTATGTTATTGGAATGTTGATAGTTAATTTGGCGTTTTGATTAAAATTCACTTCAAAATTGTTCATAATTATATAAGTTTTGTTCATAATAGTTAAAATGCTCAATTCAAATTAGTTTATGCAAATTACATCATCTCAACGGGAGGCAGGTTGTTGGGACCTTTGACACTTTCCTAATTGGTTATTTGTAGAGCTCTTTTGGCCGCGTTTCATCCTCGTTGTTGACGAGCTGTTGCCATATTTGCGTTGTTGCCATAACTTGTTATTGAAGATGTGGTTTCTCTCTTATATTATTAAGATTATTGATAGTTAGAATATTTTTTAAAAAATTATTGATAATTTATATTTAGTGAGCTTTTGCCGTAGAATTTAGTTGGTAAGTAAAAAAATGCGGTTCAAATCCACAACAACCTTGTGCGAGCATTTATTTACCAACTAAGCATCGAGATAAGAGCGTGCCAAAGACGCCAATTACAGAACTAAAGCTTGTTGGTCCGTTAGCCATTTTCCCAAATATTCTCTTGAATAACTCGGTAATAAACTGTTAAATTCGAAAAACATAAGCCCATCCAAAAAATATTGCAGATTCCGATAGAGAAAAAAAATATTTTTAAAATTTAATAAACTTAATAAACACGAAAAATTTAAACCTAAGAATCCAATTTACTCTCAACATAAAATATTAAAGATCAAAGTAGATCTCTAAAACAAGAGTTGAAAAGAAAAGCACATAATTACCATTAATCTGAACACCCAGAGCTTTCTTCCACGCCAGCCTCCTTCTGAAGAACACGGCGACCAGGAAAACAGACAGTAGCAAGAAGAGAAAGCTTCCTAGCACAGCAATGAACCACGGTTGTTGGACCATGGTGTGTAGAGAAGAGGACCTGCGAGACAGGCCGCTGTCCAACCCAGCAACCATGCGTGGATCTACAGACGATAGAGCTAATTTAATACATTGACTGATTGTTTTTATCATGTTAAGCACCACGGGGTTCATTAAAAAGGGTTCAGCATGATAAACTGTATAATTTTTCATTTTGCTTCTTGTACGTTATTCGATTTTCAGAGTCAACGAAGAGGACAACACCGATTCCAATACTTTTGTCTCGTACATTAATAATTTATTTCTCAATACAGGAGCCTCTGGCAAAAATTTCACTTATAAATCGTTGAAGCTATGGCCATGAGTTCTTCGAAAATTTAGTACCCTAATGGAAGTAAATCGTGAAGAAATAAAATGAAAATAAGTCGAATTGCACAAAAACGTCGCCAACCGACAATTTTTACCATTTATTTCACAAAATTCTTCCTCATTCAGATAGCAATTCTGAAAATAAGATAAATGAAGTTTTTGTGGAAGAATATAATATTGAATGGCACTATCCGGTATGTAATCATCAACAGTTCACATTTGACTCAGATAACACAAGTGTAAAGAAGTAATGAGATGCTGAAGCATATATCACTCTTCAAATGACTCAACTCAGTAGCTGCGAATGATCACCAGGACAATTTAATGCTTAAAACATCTATATTTATTGTCATTCAATATAGTATTGTACAAATATAAAAAATAAGTTTTCTCGACATTTGTTTAATTAATATAATAGCAAATGGATAACTGAAAATTTACAGTTCATATATGAAGTTACAAAGTTAATATTGAATACAAGAACACCTGTCAAGTAATCTCATAGACATGAACGCAAGATTCGTGTATCAAAAAAGAAAAAAAAACTTCTACAGTAAATTCTGATAAGGTACGTAGCAAGAACTATGAATCTATCGGTGCGAGACGTGTTCTACTCCTCCATTGTGACTTAAGCTGGTCTAGGCCGTCTTTGGAGAGAAAGGAATCCGGACAAGTCGAGGAAGAAAATCACATTAGATATCTAAAAGAGGACAGTAGACGGATCAACAAATGAAATACTTCTCGTGCTGTGTTCTGTTGGCTGATACCAATAAATACCAATACCACAGGTGCATTAACAGAATACTTGTAGTTTGCACAAACTGCGCATGTAGAAAACAGGTATTCTAGTGTACCGCCTCATGGCAAGGTGAGATAGTGCAAGTGGTTTGAGGAAGATCGCCACAAGCGTTTCCCAACGAATACTTGTAGCATAAATCGGAGGGTCTCACTTAGGATTAAAAAAAACAATTTTTCTTCTTTTTGAGAACGAAGTCTTACAAATTATGAGATATCTGACCGATTTGTTAGTTCACCTCTTCATACTGCTCCAGTACACTACAGCGGCCCATCTGTCTTAATAAACAGATTTTAAAGAGACAGGCAGGGCTTGCGGTCTACTGACGTATTTAACTATCGAAATACTTTAGATTAATAGCAGTCCTTGGTCCGGTGGAACAAATTAACCGCGCTCGTTGCGGACCACTTTAGAAGCAACACTAGGACTTTAAGCGACAAACCTCACAGTTTTGAATTGAGTCAAAAGGACTGAACTCAACACCTGGTCTAGCACTCACTCTTTTAATGTCTATGGTATTCTGGGGGCCGCGGTAGCCTAGTGGTCAAGGTCGTGGATAGCGGCTGGCGGTTTTCGTTCAGTCGCGGGTTCGATCCTTGGCCACCAAAGACCCGCCGTGTAGCCGGGGCTGATGCACGTTAAATCTGTTCGGGGCCCAAAGTCCTCCCGTTGGCGTGGTGTGGATGTTAGGAGAGGGGGGTGCCAGCTCAGGTGTCGTCCTCGTCACTTGACCGTGGTTCAAAATTACGAGGTCCGTCGCCAATAGCCCTCGTGTTGCTTCTAGTGCGACGTTAATAAAACTAAACTAAACTATGGTATTCTAACACGAGGATTTAGAGTCTCGACAAATTTGACTGGCATCAGTCTCGCAATACGACGGGTCTTCAGTAGCACCAGGACTCGAGTCTATGACTGGAATGCAACAACGACAGCTTGGAGCCATGTCTGGAGAGATCATGACCACTTGGTTACAACGGCCGCCGGTAATTTAACAGATGCCCGACAATAAAAGGAATTTAAAGATATATTGGACTTTAGTTCCGATTAACTTGTTTGTTTCATTTTATGTAATGTAACACAATATTATACATTATTGAGCGATGTTTCTAAAATGTTTTTCACTTGTCACCCTTTCAGTAAAGCATAACTTAATTACTAAACGTACTGTAGAAAATGATAAAAAAAAAGGGGAAATTAAAAATTTCAAGTTTGACACGGTGGTAAACCGTGCCTATTTTTAACTCTGAAACTAACAAGATAAGTTGTTTATGGAAAATTGTGGTATTTTATGACCAAAATTGGGATTTATTTTGATTTGTATTGCTTAATGTATACGAAAGAAAATCAAACGCTTCCACGTTTCTTAACGGAATTATGCAGTGAACGTAAAAATGTTTTTTGATTATTTCTATCACTAAGTCAATTAAGGAAAAAGAAAATTCTTGGAAAATAGATGCTATAAATTCTTTCTGCTTAGAACGATAAGACACCTATTACGTATTCATATTAACTTATCTAAAATATCGCATTTTAATTTTTAATTAGTATTATTTGTTACATGTTTTTGTATATGATCTGAATGAATTGTTAGCATTTAAAAGAATAATAAAACAGAAAACATAATTTGAATTAATAAAATTCTTCAATCTTTTAAAATGATTCAAATATTTCTATAATTAATCGATTTTAAGGTTTTCTTTTGACATTATAAGATCACGTAAATTAATAATCAATAAGAATAAAAAGAATAATCAGTAATGTACATTTCTTTTCTACTTAAATAGAGATTAGTTCCTGTTGAATATTTTTTCCAACAGGGTTCAAATATCCCAACCAAGAACATTTACCTTTGTTGAATAATAGCAACGAAAAGAAGGGGATAAAAACCACACAAAAAATCTAATTGTTAAAACAGCAGGAAACTGTTTACATTAGGAAAACAATTAAAATATACAACTTTTGGGCAAATTTTATAATTTGAAGAAACAGAAAGAGAAACAAGAAACGAAAAGTATAATCTTTCTCGCTTTCAGCTCGTCAGCCTATATATATATATATATATATATATATATATATATATATTAACAAATGCTACTTTCCATCCAAAAACATTGACCAACCACTCTCCCATTTTTGTGTGCTATATATACGAGTAATGTGACAAAATTATGGAACTATTCTGCAAAAAAATAAATACTTTTATTTAAAAAAAAAGTTAATGTGGGAAACATTGGTGTTTTGTTTAATTTCAGCATGCTACTAACATTTTATTATTCTTTTTCCACCAAAACTAAATAAGCTATTACAAAATCGATCTTTACGTTGTTTAAAACATCCTTGAAGATAAAACGAAAAATTTCATTGTAAAATCATTAAATATACAGGAGGAGAAGGGTCTTGAAATTTTTCAAAAAAAAAATTTAAAAAAAAATTATATTTTAAAATTGGACTAACGATGCATTCAAATTTTCACGTGAAATCATTTTTCGATAGAAATACTACATGGCATACAAAGCTTTATTTTTAAATAAAGAAATAAAAAGTAAAACTGTTCAAAGATACCGAGTCCCTTTAAATGGTCAAGGCCTATTCTATGCTTAAGCATGCTGGAATTTTCCTAAATATTTTTAAGATCTTTGTTCTCATAAATGCTGATGTGACATGTTTAAACTTGACAAAAATATAACCAACAAATCATTATTTTCTTCATTTCTCCCCCTTACTCATAGTTATCCATTAAAATGTTCATTTTCTTTATAATACTTGGTCAAAATCACAATGTTTCCTTACCAATGAGAATGCTGACGAACGAGGTAGAAGGCCCCACACCTGCTTGCGTGAAAGCCTCTGCCTTCGCTTTATAGAGAACACCTGCTGTTAAATTCTTCAGGGTTACAACTGTTGTCGTGCTGTTCGTGGTGATATTCGAATGCAGATTAGATGAGTTGTCGAATACTTGCACCTGCGGGCATTTGAAAAAGTAATTATGAAAGTGAATATAATGAAAAATGAAAATATATGTTACAAGAGTCGTTTAATTTACGCAAGAAATTTTAATGCGTATAGTGTTTATTTCATCTACGTGTGTCCTTAAACACAAATGCGAACTGTAATGAATAATTAAGAATAGTGTTTGCAAATAATTCGCTTTGAAAAATCGTTGATACAGTCTTATATTTTTGATTAATTTATGCATTTCTTTTTCATTTATATACACCACATCATCATTTGATGTTATTATTGGATTTCAAACACAAACAAATTATTCAAAATTCTCCATATTTTCAAAGTACCCGAGTTGTTTCATTAATTGTTTGAAAAATATTTTAAGATTGCGAATTAACTGCTGTTTAATTGTCTTTTATTTCTATCTATATCTGATGATAAAATTCATTTTCAATCCTGAGGTCCAAATTCAGTTTAAAGTTTGTATAAAAATTATATTTAAGACAATTCTCTGTTTCAACAGTATATTTGTGCATATATTTAAATATTTAAAAAAAAAGCATATTTTCCATGTATGTAATAATAGTATTTTTAAATTGAACGGATTTTTCTTCATTTAAAAATCCAGTACATGAAAAATCGCTCGTGGAATTATTGTTTGTGCGCGAGCATTGTTATTCGAATTGCATATTTTTCATCTATTTCCTTATTTAAATTCTTTTACGAGAGAAAATTGTAACGTTTTAATAATCTTCGGTAAAACTAAGAAAAATCAATAAGAAAAGAGAGGTCTTTTTATTTTTTATTTTTAATTCGGAGTTTGATTGTATTTTTTTGAAATGATTGTTCGATGAAATAAGATGATAAAGTTTTTTTTCATCACATACAATGATAGCTTAAATATTACATCTGAAATTCCACGAAAGGGAGACTTGAAAAGCAAGAGCAAAATACATCGCATCTAAAATAAATATAACAAGTGATATGAAAGAATTTTATTAGACTTCCATTATAAAAAAATATATATATTTGTTTTGTTTAAAAAATATACCTTACATGCATTCTTGCACTTATCAAAATTTCTGTGAAATGGATTTAAAAACATAAGCCATCTAAAAAAAGTCCAAATTATTAGAATGGTAATGCAGATAGACATCTAAAGAGAATGTTTTTGAAACAAAAATAATAATAACGTGTTATTACTGAGAAATTTTGGCATCACTTCATCCGTGAAATAGATGCATTTAGGAAATACTTTCATGCTTGATTTTCTTTCCTCACCGACATTATTTAACTTTTATTTTAGCTCATGTAGAATTATGATAGCAATTTATATTTTCATATCATGCTTGATCGAAGCAAAAGAAAACAGAATTCTAATCTAAGCATCTTTCCATTAAAATGCTATTCTATATTAAGGTTATAAAAAAAAAATTTTTACGTTTTTTTTTCTATTGAAAAATACAATGCTTTTTTTTTAAAAAAAAATTTTAATAACATATTGAGAAATTTTGAGATTTGCATTCAAAAACATAAGCCAAATATTAAAAAAGTAATTATGTTGGACATTTATTCTGAAACGAGTAAAAAAAATAAGTTGAAATGTGAGGTTTTATATGTTAAATTCCATACAATGTGAATGTGTAACTCAAGCCTCTTGCATGCTTTCAAAAATAATTGCATCTGAAAAAAAAAAAAAAAAAAAAAATTCAAAGCAATACTCGTGAAATTTGTTTTTGAGTCCTGTGTTAGTAGTTGAAACATATACCTCAACTTAAATGACAAATTATTAACAAAAAATCTTTTATGCTTCACTGAATTATATAAATAAACGCATAAAATTAATAATTTTCAAATTTAATATGTAAATTCATATAAATTCATCTAGGACTTTTAATTCAGTTTTGTAAGAATTTTCTTTTGATCGAAAATTCGAGAAAAAATTAAGGAAGTATTATTCAAGTTAAAAGTTGAAAATGACTTCTAAAATGTAATAAAAACCAAGCAAAATAAAGCTACAAATCTAAACGAATCGTTCGAATGGTTCTGAAGATTCTTAATATGTTAATATGTGCACACATTTTGAATGCATTTTCATTTCTGAAAAGCATGTGATATTAGTTCCTTTAATTTTTGTTCTTTTTTTTTTTTTTTTTTTTTTTTTTTTTTTTTTATAAAATATTTTTATATTTTTTTTTTTTTTATAATTATAAATTCCAAAATATAAATCTATGTTTTTATTTAATTTTTGTAATTCATTAAACAATTCAAAGTTTTAAAATTTTTACTTCATGAAATGAATTACATATAACTAGTTAAAATTCATTTTTTTAAAAGTAATTTATGAAAAAGAAAAACTGACCAGATATCCTTTGAGACCTCCATTAATATGTTGTGGTGGCGGAGATGACCAATAGATGGCGGCACTTATTTTACTCAAAATTTCAACATGAAGATTGTCAGGCGGCGCAGACGGCACTATTAACGGAGACAAATTTAAAAACGCTTTAAAATGTTACAAATTAAATATTAGCAGCTTTATATAAATATATATAGTTACATATTTACAAAAACTTACGAAACTGAAGCTTGAAATTTGATTTAAATGTTAGGTTATTCTTAGGTAAAGAATCGTTTTCTAAAAAAAGTATAACATAAAATTCGTTAATATATGATGCACAGCAGTTTTTATTATTTGTCAGAAACATGTTAAAAATTCCTGGTGTTAATAGTCTCTCCACCTTATTTTGGAGTATAACGTTTCTCAAACATCTAAGCTTGAGAGTCGGTTATATAAGGGGACAGAAGAAAATAAGAATTAATGCACTGTCACATGCCTCATCAAATAATAGCTTTGTTTTTAACTTGGCTGTAATTTTTAATTGATTTTATGTTGGATTAAAATTATCATTTATAATTAGTATTTCAGCAAATTTATGACATTTTTGCATTATAATATTTTATGTGTTTTAAATTAGAATAATACTCGTAACTTGATTGTTTTGATTATTCAGATATTTTGCTGAGTTTTTTATTTAATTCTGTTGTAATTGTAGTTTTAATACCTTTTTTAAAAATGGCTTCTTTAGTGATTATAATTTGTAACTTTTAGTATAATTTTGAAAATTTAAAATTACCTCTAGTTAACATTACAAATATTATAATTAAAATCTTCACAATAAAAATATTTAAAAAACATTAAAACTAATAGTTATGAAATTAAATTGATTAAAAAGTATTAGAAGCGTAGGAAAAATAGTCCTTTGAGAAAACAAAAAGAATACTGGAAAAAGAACATCCTTCATCTTTATCATTTTGATATTTTAAATTAGTTTTTAGAAATTTAATCAGGATTTTTGATTGCATATACTATGGAATTTATTTTTATTATTTTGTATATCTAAAGATCTAGTAACTAATTTAATGTTATGTAAGATATAATTATAAAAAGTATTTCTGATCATAAATAAACTGAATTTACTTTGAAAGCATAGTACAGAAAAATCCTAACAGCCCTATTTGTCATAAATATTAAAATATACCTGTTTTTAAGTTAATATCTAAGTATTCAGTTTAATGAATATTTTTATTAGAACGTACTAGTTTTAAATAAGAAGGATAAAAAGATTATATACATATAATGGATGAAGAAGGTAATAGTACCAGGCGTTACAACATGTTATCAATACGCATTTTTTCTTCTTAATAATTTTTGAAACATTAGAGTAAAAAAGAAATACATAATTTCGGACATATTTTTGCCACGAAAAAGGGGTGTCTTACCATCCTCCAGAGTCTGTGCACTCTGAGAATTGCTGGGAGGTCCCTCGACGCTCTTGTAGAAGGGCACTAGGAAGAATTCATATTTAGTGTACTTGCGAAGGTCCGTCAGCACGTAGGACGAGGCTCCCCCGTTCAACACAGTTACCATATTGTACTTCTGTGATCCCGAGTTCAAGTCCCGGAACCGAATGTAGAAACCTTCAACATGTTCCTCGGCACCTTGAATCTGTTAAGAAGTGAGAGAGAAAGAGAGAGTTTCAATAAAAATATAAGAATAAGAACTCGATTAAAATGTTTTTTGTTTATATTTATTTTACATTAACTACAATTAGTTAAAATATTGCTAAAAATTGCAAAATCCGGTGTACGAATTCAACTGTGAAATAGATTGTATTATTAAAGAATTCAGGCTCTTGTTACCATAGTATAGTCGAAAGTAAAATACTGAAAATGGACTCAACTAGCTGATTGGTTTTGTTAATATCGCATTGAGAGATAACACGACGGCAATTGGCGACCGACCTCTTAATTTTGAACCTCAGTCAAATAAAGAAGAAGACACCTGACTTTTCCCTTCTTTCTCTAAATTTCCACACCACGCCAACGAGTGATATGGGTGAATGTGAGTGAATGTAAAGTTTATTGGCGCAGGAGCCAGATATGGCTATGCTGCGCCAAACAAGGTTCAACTGTGATATGGACGTGAAGAAATTGAAAAAAGACAAAAATTGGTTGACAAGAAGGAGGGTTGAAAATACAGAAAGATCGCTAGGGTAATCCGGGGGCGCGTCATCCATGTTTAACAAAAACAGCAAACCCCATAGGAAGGAAAAAGATCACTAGGGTGCCTCAGAGTCATGATGCCCGTACTTACCCAAAGAAGGCAAGTCCCTGAAGTCCTATGAAGTCCACTATGTACCCTCCACTGTGTAGTATGATTGTCCTGATAGGGTTAAAGAAGCCATCATGATCATTAGCATATGGAACTTATTCAAAAGTCAATCCAAGAATAGAATGTTACTTAAATAAATTGTAGCATCCATATAAATTTGATTTCTGGTTGTCTAGAGATCTTGCATTTGAGCAGTAAGGGAATTATGATGAAAAACGATGTTAATGCAAGGTGTCTAGTTTTAATTGAAATGAAATTTATAGCTGCATCGAGTATAATTAATTCATCTTCGTCCATAAAAGAATGAACTAAATATACACAAGTTTGCATCTTAAATAAATGTATTGTCCAATTTACTCGGTTTTCTAGGCAGCAGTAACCATTTATCAACTTTTAATATGTTTTTACCGAAACACTCCTTTAACAAAAAAGAATCAATTTAAATTGTATCGAGCGAGGTATTTTATCAAATTTATTGAAGAATGCCATCTCTATAAATCAAAAACTTAAAATCCTCTGTGTGTTTCTTTATTGCATCGGTTCAGGGGAGTAAATTAAATAAACTGAAGTGAATGCATATAATTTGCATATTTATGCTTCGCCTTTTATTTTTGTCGTTCAAAACTCTGAATCAAAAGCGAAACTTATTGATAAGGAAAAAAAATATATTAGTAATAACTTAATTGAACTACATAGACTTCAGATATTTTACTTTGGTGTTCTTTTTAACTTCATAAGACACTTCCATTCTTATTTCTCAACATTATTTTCTGTAACAAATCTGAAAGATTAGCTGAGATACAAAAAATAGTCAACAGTAGATAAGAAGAACATTGAAATAATGATATATTTTTTTATCGTCTCGGTGATTTTCTAATGTATTAATTATAATCAGTCTACAAACTCTAGATCTTCTCTTTTGTTTTGTACTATTTCACAACCATGACGTATCTTCATAGTATAACAACACTTAGTTTTATATTGTTATTTTCTGTTTTATTAACAAAAAATAACAGTATAAAACTAAAGCTTATTATTAAGCATTCAGCTTATTTCTGTTTAATTAACATTTCTTTCTCAGATGATTGACGTCATTTTCTTGTAAAATATTTATTGATGAATTTCATTAATGGCATGTTGCAATCAAACGGATAATGAGTTTTGTAATGTTGATAATTAAGTTATTTAATGTTATTCTAGTCACTGATAATTAACAACAACAGACGTGTATTTTTTTTAAAAATGAACATTTTTATTTTGTATCTATGATGCAGAAATCTCTCCCTTTCTGGCCACAACTGAGAAAGTTAACACACTGTCCTTTTATTCAGGTATTGTTAATTTATTCCTCAAGCTACTTATTGTTTCATTTTCGAATTATTACAAAAATCGTACTGTAGAAAAGAATCAAACAAGGAGTATAATGGTGAATGACACTTTATCCACAAATATTTATAACAAGTTGAAGCACAGGCACCATAACTTGTATACATTCGCGGCACAACAGGAACAAAAAAAAAGCGCTTGTGTAGATAAGCAATACAAGTAGACAGAAAATCACTTGCACTGACATTCACAGCACTTGCAATAGCGTTCAGCTCACCAGCTTCCAAGTTCACACAACGAATAAATCTCAACAGAAAGATTTTGCACTTCAAAGGTGGATGCCTTGCGTTCCAAAGGAATAAAAGGAATATTTACTCCTTCGACTTACAGGGTCTTTCATTATGATTCTTATTAAAAAGTCACTGTCGGAATTGTCAAAGACTCAGTTATGTTGAGGAGTCTTGTGTCGCTTCCATTAACCAAAGTTTACGTTTCGAAAGTGACAGATAACTAAAAAATTAAACGATTTAAAGCGAATTCAGGTAGCATTTTAAAGGAGTATATGCCATTTTATCAAAAAATATTTGATTGCCCAGCTGCAGAAGTTGAGGATAATCGAGATAGGAATACGATTATATACCTTAAAGAAAGAAAAACAGGAAAATGTTAATGTTTAAAGGATATCTCTGTTAGGGTTTAATTTAACTTTTGTTAAATGTTAAGGTTGAATTAAATGTTAAGGTTTACTTTAAATATTAAGGTTTACTTTAAATGTTAAGGTTTACTTTAAATGTTAAGGTTTACTTTAAATGTTAAGGTTTACTTTAAATGTTAAGGTTTACTTTAAATGTTAA